>JAPWDM010000018.1:3148958-3493958 GCA_035578155.1 Brachynemurus nebulosus | reverse complement strand
CATTTCACTTTTAATTTAGAAAAAGATAGACATGTATCGTCTTTCATTTTGAAATTATTCTAAGTTAACAAAATTAAGTCTTTTTGGGCAAAGCGGATAGACAAAATAAACGTAGGTATCTTAATGGAAAAAACTGTTGAAAGGGAAAAAAATAAAAAATCTGTTTACAACGGAATGAGAGAAAAAGCTTAAATAGTATATTTTACAATAAGTGGGAAAAGAGGCTTATTTCTCACAAATATGAGTTTGTTGGGCGAGCCCGCAGATTAAATAAAAAGTACCAGTGAAGGCAGAAAGTGGTGTTAAATTTTTTTTAAATTAAATTGTATATCGATATCTTTTTTATGCGCATTGGTGTAACTAACGTTCAAGGAGCATTCGAATTCAGACAGAAGGTTGCTTGGTAGCTGCAGACACAGAACATATTATAGATAGGTAGGTACACACAACAGCAAGCAGATAGATACGTCTACCGACTCTCACAGATATGGAGGCGACCACAGGTCTTTAATTATAAATGAAATTGCTTTACCATTTTGAAAGCGTTTGTTGAGTTTGTTGTGTGTTACTTTGAAAAAGGAGCTACACAGTGCCGAAGATGAACAGACAGCGCGGCGCGGCGTAGCGGGGCGGGTCGATTCGGTACCGGAGTTTTGAGTTGAGTTATATTGTATGCAAAATAGAGGATAGTAGTTGTTGGTTCCTGTATTGAATATATAGGTGTACATGGGGTTATACATAGATATACTGTGAGTGAGGTACCTATCTATCTATTGGTAGGTAAATTTGCGCAAGTTATTTTATTTAAATCACGATTTCAATTATATTTATCAACCAGAAAGAGTTCGAATCGACGATGGCAATATATATAGCTTTTTTTTCTTTTTTCGAAGTTAAATTATATTTTAGATTTTTACATTATTTATGTAAAATAATACAATTATTTTTATGTTTTGGTAAATTTTCTTCTAAATCTATACATACAATAAAACTGTAACGTGACCGTGTTTGAACATGGAATGTTTTTTAAAAATTATACTGATACTGTAGATAGTTATCGATTTAGATATTAAAATAGCAAATTTTAAATTTTATGTCTGTTTGTCTGTTTACGCATCACGCAAAAACTGCTGGACCAGTAAAAAAAATACGGGTCCCTTATTTTTGTCTATTCTACACACCGGCAAAGTTTCAAAAAGATTGGCGATTGACACTTGGGTAATGTTACTTGTCAGTCCCATGGGAAAATATTAAACTGATTCGATAACACATCGTGCGAACGACATCATAGGTACAGCTTGTTATATAATATACAGTTCAGAAATATCTTTCAGACCCTTTATAGGGAGACAAACTACACTCGAAATTAAAAGTGACACTTTAGTCCCTAAATAAATAATAATAGTCACACTTTAGTCCCTATATAAATATACTATTTAGTTACTCTGAAAATAATATTTCAATTAACATTTCTCGGTCAACTTCAACAATGGTAATACATATACTAAAAAGATGATGATAAATGCATTTTTTGAAATGGATAATATTATTGACGGTCATAACCTATAGTGACGAGAGGCTCAAATTTAGGGCCGGATTAACCCTGAGTCCGCCCCTAGGCAACTTGAAAAATGTCGCCCCTACCTTTTGTTTGAAAAAAGGAAATCTTAAAAACAATAAGTGACGAGCAAAAAAAAAAAAAAAAAACGTTAATTACTCATTTTTCCGCTCTATTTTAAAAATTTACCGCCCCTAAAAGTCTCCCGCCCCTAGGCCATGGCCAAGGGTGGCCTATTGGCTAAGCTTGCCCTGCTCAAATGGTATACTATTTTAACAAATAATACACTTTATATGGAATTTTTTACAACATAGGTATATAAATAGTTTTTTAAATGAATACGTTGTATATATTATGTACATTTAAATACATTACTAAGACAACAATAACGTATGATAAATACCAAGATGGAAGAAGATTACCGGATAACAGAAATATGTATATAACATGTATTTGGCTTAAACCACCGCTTTGGTTTCACCAATTGTTTTTGGTTTTAATATTGTTTGTATTATTACCATCTATATGACTTTAGTCTACGTAAATTAAATGAGGTTTTCATATAAAATGAGCCTCATTTTTGAGGCTATTATCATTAACAATATTCGTATAATTGTAGGGAATAGACATACTATAGATAAATGTATTCTATTGTGCAATAATTGTGTACCAGGTTTCAAGAAAAATTTAACAGCTAGATGGAAAGAATGTTATGAATTTCAATTTTTATTCATTAATTTATTTACAGTTACTATTATCAAAATTGGAGCACTGCTGCCGGTGGATGGCGCAGTCAGCAGTGCCCGGCGGCATCGCCATCTATGGGCATGCGCCACCATAACGAAAAGAACGATAAAAACAACACATAAAGACAGGAACACATAAATGCAATAGACAAGGGACAAGACATACACATAATAAAATCCATCGATGGGCCCTGCCATCCCAGGGCATCATACAGAGCGGACAGTCCTTGGTGGCGGTACGCTAAGTGCTAGCCAGAGCGTCCGTTCACCAAGGACTGAAAAACCAACGATGAAACTCCACCCAAGGCCAAACAGCTCCGGAGTGGAGAGAACCGACTAGATATGTACAAAAAGAAAAATATTACGAAAAAATATCACAGATGATTATCACAGTAACCCATTGCACCCGCGAGGAGCCTGGAAGCACCCAGTGGTGCAACGGGGATCGTAACAACGCTACTGGAGGCTCCAAGAGCCTTCAGTAGTAAGGGGTCAAATAGAAACTCAACAACAGTAAACAACAAAAGAAAAGTAACAAAAGAATATCACAGCTTAAAAAGAAAAAATCACAGTTCAAATATCACATTGCACCCATTGCACCCCGAAAGTCCGAAACCATTCAGTGATGCAACCAGTATAGAAACAACACCTTTGGGAGCCCGAGGGCCCCCAGCGGCAAAAAAAACACACAATAAACAAAAACAATAACAAACTTTGTGTCTAAAATAATTTGTGTTTGTCTTATTTATTACCAAACCAGAGCCCCGTTAGCCTGCTAGCCAGCTAGCAGTTACCGCCGAGCACGACGAGGACGACGGGTTGGATTTATGCCCGGCTATTTACAGTTAGAAAAATTCAAAAAGAATAATTTACAATTCTAATGATAATAACACCTTGGCGCTCATAACCTATAATAACAAAACTGATACACTATTTTGAAAGCTAATACACTTTATATTATTAAATTGTTGACTTTATATTAAATAATATTACTGAGCGTCCACGAGTTTATAAAATTACTAGTCAACTTTCGAATTTTATTTTGGGTTATATGTCTATGGAAAACAAATAGACGACCGTTTTAATGAAATAAAGTCAAATCTTACATACGAAAAATCATCAGAACACTTTCGTCTTAGGAAGCACGCACCGATAGTAGTTTTTGATTACATTTCGATTTTCCTAATCTAAACTTTTTGTTTTCAACATATAGGATGTCCTGTTGATTAATAAGTCCGGGAAGGCTCGCTATAGTGGCCCAGGCAGGTAAAGTGGTCACCACTAGTTTGCAAATGAACTAATAGCTGTCATCGCTTGTTATTTAGTTTAAATTATAGATTAACAGTTTACATAGTGTCACGGTGCATATCAACTCGTTAGGTGTTACTGAGAAAATTTTATTTAAAAAAAAGTGTTTCTTGTGCCCTCTGATCTAAGGTAAGTACTTACAAATATTGTATAAAATATATTGTATTATGAATACTTGGTTTTTGTGAATATTCCCTGTGTCTGTTGTAGTTCTGAAGTAATTAATTTTATAATAAACAATTATGAATCATACGTTGGGGCGGAACTTATTTCAGTTTTCCGATTTTACTTAGTTTCGGGTAATGTGGCCCACTATGTATAAAGGTAAAGTGGCCCAGTGGATCTAGTGGTGGTACCAGAATTGTGGCCGGAATCAATAGCAGAAGATGGCTGAGTACGATGTACGATATGCAAAACATGTGTCTATGAAGTCTGCTCTAGTTGCAATGAGGAAGATGGCGATTTTACTTGTGAGTTTTGTTTTAAAAATAAATAGTTACCATCTGAGTATTTTGGATAATTAAAAATTGTTTTTATGATTGCTAACTAGTAGCAAATTTTAATATTTTTGATTAACTCGGGAATTCCCAGTGTCACCTCTAGGTGACAGTGATTTGTGATTTTTTTTTACAGACAATATAACAAATTTTAAAAATAAATGTGTTACGACTATAATGTTAATACTTAGTAGTATTCATGGTTTTAATTTGGGAACACTGAAGTTATGTTAACGGTCAAATTAATTCTGTTGTTTCAAACGATTTGCTGTTTTATTGCACGTGAGTGTATCTTGTGGTATTTTCGCTGTTATAAAAATGTCTAAAAAGTAGGTACTGTTAATATTGTTATAACAAATTATTATTTAAGAATCAAGCTTATAATGAAAGTGATTTTTTGCCGGTAATTTTATACCGTTTTATCAGTTCATATTACAAATAACGGCCCGTATGACCTATAATTGACACGCCATTTAAAAAAAAACTGAAGGGTATTTTTTTTTCAATTATTTATTTTTTATATGTTGAGTACCTAAATATAAAAACTAGCACAAAATAAGAATATTTTGTTGATAGATCGCGGCTTGGGAATTGTCGAGTTAAAAATTGTAATTTCATCTAAAAATTAAAAAGTCATTTTTAATCTGTTAACTTTTAATATTAATAATACTATGCCACTTTACCTACCCAAAGTGGGTAATGTGGTCATTTTGTCACTTACGAAATACTTGATAATTTTTTATTACTGTGAATATGTAAACCGTATGTATTATATCAAGAAATATCAATTAATTAAAACCGTTTAGAGAATATATCAATTCAAACCTTAGGGTGGCCACATTGCCCTACCTTCCCCTATTAACCACTTTGCAAGCCACTTCTACAGTTATCGATCATGTGTTAAACTTTTATCTAGAACAAATTTGAAGGTAGATTTTTTCTAGAATGTTTCAAAACTGTTAATATGGGTATCTACCGACACCTGTCAGGCTAGTACGGCTACTTTAAGGACCTTCGGACCATTTGGCGAACGGAAAGAAATGCTATAAGGAATTAGTTTTTTTACGAATGTCAGAATATCTGAATTAAAAATTATCCTATTCACAATCAAGATAATTCTAGGCAGATGAGACCGTGGGGTACAGGAAGTAATCAGTGTCTTGCCTGATTTCGGTTGATTTATCTATATAGTTGTAATAAATTAATACTGATATGTATAAATACTAGTTAATTAAACAACTTGGACACAGATGCAAGTAAATGTTGTGGATGCTCTCCCTCTAATGTTATTTTTAATTGAAGCAGTTCAGATTTTGTTCAATTATTTTAGGAATTTATTTCTAAAGAGTCTTCCAAGTTTATAAAAAAAAAAGTTTTTTATTCGATAAAATAGATTTCTGTCTTAAAAGATTAATGCTGTATCCGCAAAATAATTTACTTCGAAAACAGTAACTCTGTTAAAAAAAAATTCTTTTTGCACGATCGTGTATTTTCATGCATTTACCGATGCTGTTGACAATGCTGGTAAATTACATTTCCCGAACGTTTCTTTACCATGGAATGGAAACCAAACGTATGGAAACCAAAAAATAACAGTGCGGTAAGTGAAATAGATGCGTGGTAAGTGAATAGGAGTGTGGTAAATTAAATTAGCTCAAAAGTGATTGCAATTATTTATTTATATTGAAATTAAAAGTACAATTTGAAAAATTAGGAAGATAAATCAATCAATATGAAAATTTTCACTAGTTTGCACATTATTATTATTATTATTATTATTGTTGGCATTAATCTTCTTATTTTATTGACACTTCAAAAGGTCGTTCAATCATTAAAATTATCTGTGGTTTTCATAATCTTCCTTTCATTTTACGAGAATAAATTTGCAGCCAAAAATAAAATGCTTCATCAACTTTATTATTCTCACTAATAATATAGTTTAACAAACTATTTTCCTCAATTTTTAATAGAAAATTCAAAAAGAATACTCACGCCAATGAAATATTGACACTTAATTTTTTATTTACAAATGTAGTTGTCAATTGTCATTACAAAGATTTGTATAAAGTTGCTCTAAATATTTATAATATTTATTCGTGGCATTCTATGTCATAACATAGAAATATAAATTTCACCTATATTATCCCAATTTTATTTTTTATTTAATATATTTTTATTCTTTAATTATTTGAGATCGATCGTGCAAAAAATATTATACAATACACGATGCGTTAAGTGCATTTACTGATCTCGAAAATTGCAAAAACTCGACCCTGCGGGTCTCGTTTTCGCAACATTTTCTCGATCAGTAAAAGTAACTTACCAAACTTATATTGTAAAATACTATTACAGTCAACCTTGCTGTATTTTGTATTTTATTTTTTATGAAACGCCGTGTACATAAGTATACAAGAATGATAATATTATGCATTCATTTATGTTTGGTTGTTTATATAATATTTAAAATATGCTAACATACCTATATATGTATATAAATATGATGTTATAATGATATGAAATTTATTTAGCATATTCATAGATATTTAGAAACTATTTAAAAATGGAAGAAATTTTGTTAAATATGAAAATTTCATTTGAATTGAAAATATTTAAAATGTAATTTAATTTCAAATACACAGAATATTTTGATGGGAAATGTATTAGATTTATCTATGATTTTATTTCTCAGTGCGATTATTACTCATAGAAAACGTCAGCTTTTGGCGCTATAAATCCTAAGCTACTCAGAAATAAGAGAAAATAGTGATTTATGAAAAAAAAAAACTGTTATTTCTGATGTAGCTTTAATTTTTTGGTACCGAAATTTCAGCAACTATTTTCATTGATACCCTTGTAGTAACTTCACTCTGGAATTGCAGCCTTCTGACAGTTTTGTCTGTGGCACAAACCAATTACAAAAATTCTTTTTAAGAAAAATTTTCGTACTAATTAGTGATGAGCAAATGCAAGACCAAGACCAAGACTTGGCAGTCTTGGCCTTGGTCTTGTTCTTGCATTAAGAATCTTGGTCTTGGTCTTGCTAGAGCAGTTTGAGTCTTGGTCTTGGTCTTGGTCTTGCAAAATGCAGTCTTGGTATTGGTCTTGGTCTTGGTATTGCTAAAAGTCTTGCACTTTCTTGCATTTTTTTATTAGCGAATTTTTTCCTTCTAAAATCAGAATTTTCTCTCTTTACGGTATTAATTATACTTTTAAACTATTTAAATAATTTAGCAAGAGCCTTGCTTTTTTCTTGCTATAGTCTTGGTATTGCTCACTTGAGTCTTGGTATTGGTCTTGCAGCCATACTTATAGTCTTGGTCTTGGTCTTGGTCTTGCAAAATGCAGTCTTGGTCTTGGTCTTGATCTTGCAAAAAATGCAAGACCAAGACAAGACTGCAAGACCAAGACTGATTTTGCTCATCACTAGTACTAATTAAAATTTTTTTTCTTAAATTTGAAAAAATTTAACTTTGAATGAAGACGGACCAACACTAAAATGAGGACACTAAAATGAGGACGGACCAACGACTGATAATCAAGATCTACACTCATATCAAATATCCAGTTTCTAGCAGTAGTAGAAAGAAATATTCTAACAATACCATTGCATCTGAAATTTGAAATAAGTTCCCATAAATCTTTTCGACGTTAAAGCAAATTTGCACCGACTTGCACGCCTAGAAATTCCTAGGGACATTAATTTCTAAAAATAATATTTCAAGATTTGGTCTTGTGCACAACTACGGTACAAATATACTAAAAATTTCCGTTTATTTAAATATTACTTTCGGTTGCAATTAATAATATTTTGCAGTTTTCTCTCTAAAGGCTTCTAACAGACGGACAAGCGAATGTAATTGATTTATAAATGAAGTTCTTTTCATCAACCGAGATACTAAAAAAATCATTAATTTACAAGCAAAACTTCTATTTTGTTTTTTGTATTTAATAAAATTTAATCAAAAGTGAAGTTAAACTGATTGCTTGCTATTCAAATAATGCTGTTTTTTGCATTTAATTTACATACCTAATTTAAAATACAATTTTATTAAAATTTTTTAATAAGTTTAAAAAATTGTTAGGTATTATTTATATATGAAATGGTTTTGATATACAGAATGAGTGTTTTATAAGATAACTATTGGGATTTTTAGTAAATTATAACAGAGATAGAAAGTAATTTAAATGGCAGAAGTATTGCAACTTGAAAATTTTTATTTAATGCCTTTTGGCTTTGGCCAGAAAATTTATGGGTTGCTTGATATTTTGCAAATTAGTTTAATTGATAATTTGCGTCTTGCTTTTTTCTCGTATTAGCTAAGGCTAGACCGACAAAATATAAAGAAGTGATAGATAATATTATTCTTTAATAATCGTATCATTTTCGAGTTTTGGCATGAAAATTTGAACCCCAGATGAATATTGGTATAATTTCTTTAAGAAGATGGCAAGAAACAAATAATACATTCAACTTGTAAAGAAATGAATTTAAATTTGGACCAGTTTTCAAGTTTTTAAACATTAATTTAACTTGCTCGCATTTTTTTGTTTAGTTTTGTATAGGTTAAAAAAATAAATTAACTTGACTGGTAGTGATGATCAAAATTAGTCTTGGTCTTGCATTTTTTGCAAGACCAAGACCAAGACTATGTATACTAAGGGCAAGACCAAGACCAAGACTATAAGTATGGCTGCAAGATGTAACCACCATGGTACAGGCGCAGGTGAAAAATTAACAAATTTTCATCAAAACTTTCTAGTAAAAATAAATTTTATTATATAACACAAAATTTTATCATAAAAACTCAAATAATGATTAGCGCTGCAGATAATAATACATATCTGTAGTGTAGATTGCCTAAACGAACAGACTATGACTTTTGTCAAGTTTTTAACAGAAAGAACTGTTGGTGCTGTGGTCACGTTTGGACACCAGAGATGCAACAACCAATCAGGGTTAAGCATCACTTGAATATTTCTGTCGTACCAGGTGGTGACATAAAGGAATACTTCAAAACAACACTTATTATTTCTTTCTAGTTAATGTATACAAATATTTCTATCTCTATTTAGAAACCAATAGAACTTTCTTTCGATTCTTGGAAATGAAATTAAGGAACGCTTGTTTTAAGAATAAGGATATAACTTGTTTCAAGTTAGTTGTAAGGTAATATTAAAACGAACAACATCAGAATCCTCGCCAGTGGAACAACTGCGCATTATTTTTTATACTTAAAAAATTTATAATTTATAAAATTATATAAGAAAATTATTTTTATACAAGTTTTCTACATTTATTCAATAAACTAATCAACTAAAAAACCAATTAAAAGTGTTTTATTTGTGAAAAAACTATTCGTCTTGGAGAAGAAAAACCGAACCCACGCTGGAAAGTTTACCATCCTCTGTGCATCGCAAAATAACACCGTAGTGAGATCTTTTCCCACGTTTGCGACGTTACATAATTATTGACATCCCTGTCAGTGGAAATAAATTTTCCGACGAATAATCTACGTGAAAAGAGAAGAAAAGAAGTATACGAATTTTGGTGGACAACTTCTTCAAGGAATTTCATTCGAAACAACAATCATTTACTACAACATTACAATGGACAACGAAGAAAACGCCCTCAGTGAAACAATATTTGAAGCGGAAGCATCTTCTACGAAAACGGAAGATCAACTTCGTGAATCTATGGAGGAGATGATCAGCGTGCGGCCTTCTGGTGCAACGTCGTCTCAACAAAACTTTCAAGGTGAAATAACCGGTATGTTTAATGCATTTTTCTTAAAATTTACTAACGAATTAAATAATTTCAAACACGAACTTAAAACAGAAGTTCATAACGGTTTGAGCGAATTAAAAAATGAATTAAAAACTGAAATAACAAATATTAAAATTTCTTTAGAAGAAAAAATTAACAATTGTTCTTTGCAATGTAAAAATACAAACTCTGAAACTATTAAACAAATTAATGATATCGAAATCATTAATAATCAAAAATTTGATGCTTATAATGAACAAACAAAAGTTATTAACCAACAAATTTCCAGTATTAAGGAACATTTAACAAAAAACGAAACTGAAATTACAAATATTTTTGAGAAATATGATATTATATTAAAATCTATTGATATTTTAGAAAAAAAAATCAATACTTTTGAATCTATTAACATTAATGATATTAATAATACTGTTTTGCCAAATAATAATCTATCTAATATTAGTTTTTTCAATAATAATACTCATAATCTTTTTAATATTCCTGAATTTAATGGAAATATAAATTATTTGCATCCTCTTGATTTTATAAATTCATTAGAATATTATTTTAAAGAAACAAATTTTTCTGAAAATGATAAAATTTTATATACAAAATCTAAATTAACTGATACTATTAAAAATACTTTAATATTATTTGAAGATTCTATTTTAACATTTGAACAATTAAAAAATTGGATTTTAGATACATATTGGAATAGTAAAATTCAAAATCAAATACTGATAGAATTTTATTCTAATCAGGGTAAATCTGTTGTTATTAAACAAAAATATGTACAACACTTATTTTATTGGTATAAAAGAATCAAACATCTAAGTGACAAAATACCTGAAAAAACATTTATTGAAATTTTTATAGAACATTTTGATTTTGAAACGCGTAGAATTTTAAAAAATTGTTTAACTATTAAACAACTTTATGATGAATTAAAGGAATTCGATAATCATTACAGTAAAACTCCTTATCGTAACGTTCCTATTAATCCAAATGCTTCAAATTATAACCGTCCAAATAGTCCTATTTCTAAAAATAATCCTACAACTTCAGAAAATAATGGTTGGGGTAATGTAACTAGTAATAATCAATATTTAGATAGAAATAAAAGTTGGAAAACTGATAAATTTAAAAAATCTAAAGTAACTTTTTCAAATGAGGAACCGTGTTCGTCTACACATAGTGTTAGCACGAATAACGGGGATCACGCCACTGGTACTACCAGTGCGATTGGTCCAATAAATCCAAAATTCCCTGAATTTTCTTATGATTGGGAAAACTAAATAGAACATCTATAAGGAAATCAACCTTAATAGATGACAATTTTCAAATTAATGAAAAGAATATTAGTAAAAATGTTAAGAATGACAATCTTTTTGTTAATAATAAAATTAATTTATTAGATAGTAATGTTAACAATTTCAATTCTGAGAATTGTTACAATATTAGGGGTACATTCCTTTGTAGTATTTTTTCAAACGATCATTTTGGTGATCTAACGGAAGAGAATAATCAAAATCGTTTTTCAAATACAAAAATCTCTAACGATATTTTGCCAATTATTAAAGTAAACTTTTTTGACACTTTTATCAATATTTTAATAGACACTGGAAGCGTTATTACGGTTCTAAATGATAAAACATTTGATAAATTAAATCAAATTCATATTAAAAATACAAATAAACCATTGCCCGTAATACCTACAATAAAATGTCAGGTAGTTACTGCGACAAACAAAAAATCTAAAACTATTGATAAACAAACTTTTATTGAATTTAGTTACAATAATATTATAATACCCTTAAATTTTCTTATCGTACCAGATTTAGCTGTCGAAGCGATTCTCGGTATGGAATATTTACAAAAATATTACGCTAGTATAAATATTTTCAATAAGTCGTTGTTACTTAAAATTGATAGTAAAATACATGAAATTAAATTCATTTCACAAATCTCATCTAATGATATTAAATCCAGTAATATGTTAATTTCAAACATTAAAAGTATTGTTTACAAAGAACAAAATCTTAATACGGAAGAATTTTATAAAATTAATAATCTTTCATTTAAACCCTTTGACGACAATGAATATATTACACCCTTTGACGACGTTATAAATTCAATTTCTAATTTAACTCATTTATCTAAAATCGAACAAAATAAAATCTTATCGATGCTTAATAAATTTAAAAACATTTTTTCTACCAAACCAGGGTTAGTAAAAAACTTTTATTGTAAATTCAAAATTCGAGAACATAAAGAATTTTCGTCAAAATGCTATCCTATACCTTATTCGCGTTTGCCCGCAGTTCAAAAGGAAATAGATAAACTTTTATCATGGAAAATTATAGAAAGGTCATATACTTCTTATATAAGTCCTTTGCATACAGTAATTAAGCCAAATGGGCAAATCCGAATTGTTTTAGATAGTAGGAATATCAATCAAATAGTAATACCGGACCGAGAAACGCCAGTTTCTATTGAATATATCCTAGGAAAATTTCAGAAAAAACAATTTTTCACTTCTATTGACTTAATTTCGGGTTATTGGCAAATCCAATTACACCCAGATAGTAAAAAATACACAGGATTTTTATTTAACGGCAAATGTTATCAGTTTACCCGTTTAGCCTTCGGGATAAATTTGTCCGTTGGTATATTTCAAAAATGTATTGATCAAATTTTGGGAAGTGACATAAACGATTTTTGTCATGTCTTTGTCGATGACATAGTCGTTGGCTCTGACGATTTTGAATCTCACCTTAAACATGTTGAGATAGTATTAAATAAACTTTTTAATGCTGGTGTAACCATCAATTTTTCTAAATGTAACTTTTTCAAAACAGAAATTAAATTTTTGGGTCATAAAATTTCTGAAAATGGTATTAGTTTATGTGAGGATAAGGTTCAAGCTATTTTAAAATTGCAACCTCCCACTAATATTAAATCTTTACAATCAATTTTAGGTATTATGAATTTTTATCGTAGATTTTTTCCTAATTTTAGTGAATTAACTTCTAAATTTTCGCATTTATTAAAAGCAAACTCAATTTGGAATTGGGGAAGTGAAGAACAAAAAACGTTTAATACTTTAAAATCATTATTTGCAAAGTCAGTTATGCTTAAATTTCCAGATTTTAACAAAATTTTCTATTTAGATGTAGATGCTTCTGACAAAGCTTTAAGTGGTTGTCTATATCAAATCAATGATGATAATACGTATAATCCAATCTCGTTTGTTTCACGCGCTTTAACAACTTCTGAATTGAACTATACTATTTCCGAAAGAGAATTATTAAGTCTAGTTTTTACTTTCAACAAACTTCGACATTACATTTTAGGTCACAAAGTAATAGTTCGTAGTGATCACAAATCATTATCATTTTTACATGAAGCAAAAATAACAAATAATAGAATTTTACGTTGGTTCTTAGCTTTAAGTGAATTCAATTTCACTATTGAATATATTCCTGGAAAACAAAATTTTATAGCAGATTTTTTCTCTCGAAATCCATATACCTTAAATAATATATCAAATCAAACGAACTTAATGATAAATTCTTTATCTATAAATAATAATTTTTCTACAAACATTTCAGTTAAATGTAATATTTTAAAACTTGATTTTCAAAATAAATTTCTTGAAAAATTTGCTAATAACATTCGCAGGTACCAACATGTTGACCCTTTTTGTAAAAACATAATTAACAATATTCAAGAATATCAAAACCGGTTTATGGTACATAATGGTATACTTTTTCATAGAAATACCAACTTCCCTTACAATTATCAAATTTATCTACCTGAAAATAAAATAAATGAAATAATACAATTTTTCCATAAATATTTAGGTCATTTTTCGTCTCGTAAAATCACTGAATATTTAAAACAATATTTTTTCATTAAAAATATTTATCGTCGTGTTGAGTCAAATTTACGAAGTTGTAATATATGCCAAAAATGTAAGGTTCCAAATTATTTTACACAAGGTCCTTTACAAAATATTATATCAGAATATCCTCTTAAGGACTGTTTTGTGGATCTATATGGTCCTTTACCTAAAGGAAAATTTGGATTTAACATGATTTTTATAATTAAGGATAACTATTCAAAATTTGTAAAACTATATCCATTAAAGGGTGCAACTGCTCAACAATGTGTTGACAGAGTTGTTAAGCATTTTATACCCAATATAGGTAAAATGCAAAATATTTATAGCGATAATGCAAGTCAATTTGTATCTCCAATTTGGCAAGATACTCTTAAAAATGCTGGAATTAACGTTTATACAATTAGCGTTTACAATCCGCGAGCAAATCCGGAAGAACGTGTAAACCGTGAATTAAATAGATTATTTAGAACATATTGTCATAAAAAACATAGTTCGTGGACAGATTATTTAACTTTTATCGAAAATTGTTTAAATTTCACACCTCATGATACTACTCAATTTATACCTTATGAATTACTTTTTGGAAATAAACCTCCTAACCCTATAACACGCCTTATTTCTTTTCCTCAAAATGATCAATCTAATTTGCAACAAATTCGGCAGTTAGCATTGAATAATACTATTGAAAAAGGTAATAAAAGAAAATTACGTCATAATTTACATTACACAAAAACTTATCATATAGGTGATAAGGTTTTGCTTAAAACTCATACACGTTCCTCAGCTAGGAACAAAATTGTTAAAAAATTTAATTTACTCTATTGTGGACCCTTTTTAGTAGGTGGAATAAAAAATATAAATGCATACATTCTTTATTACCCAGATTCAAATATAATAAAAGGTGTGTATAATGCGATACATCTTAAACCTTTTAAAGAATAAAAAAAAAAAAATAAATCTACAAAATATTATTAAATTTTCATTAAAATTTTTACATTTCTTTAGTTAAACAGATGACAAATATACGAATGATGACTTTATAATCACCTATATTTAATTTTGATACTTAGATGTGATTCAAAGAAAATTAAAAAACTAATGTATTATTATATTTTATTTGTATTAGTAAGAATATTCGCTCAACCAAACTAATACTAACATAATACCTTAAAATTAAAAAATATTTATTTAAAATACTTGTGATAGTGATTAAAACCAAAGTGCATATTAAAATAAAACAAACTTTTATGAACTTTAATTAAGAATTTATATTTATTATTTTGTTTAAAGAATGTTAAATCTTTGTGAAAATGAAGGTAGCAAAATGACTTCATTAAAATTTTCTAATTAAAATCAAATTTTTATCATTTCTATAATAATATTATTAAAGGTCATTGCTCCCTACATTTATCTTATATATTTTTGTTACTCAATGAAAAAACTTTATTAAAAATTTTTCAATTTTACTTAATTTTATAAAAAAAAAAAAAAAAAAAAAAAAAAATTTTTTCCAAGAAATTTCGAAATTTTTGAGTTTTGATCAAAAATTTCTATTTCGAGTTTCACTCTCCCATAGAAATTTTTGAGGGGGGGATATGTAACCACCATGGTACAGGCGCAGGTGAAAAATTAACAAATTTTCATCAAAACTTTCTAGTAAAAATAAATTTTATTATATAACACAAAATTTTATCATAAAAACTCAAATAATGATTAGCGCTGCAGATAATAATACATATCTGTAGTGTAGATTGCCTAAACGAACAGACTATGACTTTTGTCAAGTTTTTAACAGAAAGAACTGTTGGTGCTGTGGTCACGTTTGGACACCAGAGATGCAACAACCAATCAGGGTTAAGCATCACTTGAATATTTCTGTCGTACCAGGTGGTGACATAAAGGAATACTTCAAAACAACACTTATTATTTCTTTCTAGTTAATGTATACAAATATTTCTATCTCTATTTAGAAACCAATAGAACTTTCTTTCGATTCTTGGAAATGAAATTAAGGAACGCTTGTTTTAAGAATAAGGATATAACTTGTTTCAAGTTAGTTGTAAGGTAATATTAAAACGAACAACATCAGAATCCTCGCCAGTGGAACAACTGCGCATTATTTTTTATACTTAAAAAATTTATAATTTATAAAATTATATAAGAAAATTATTTTTATACAAGTTTTCTACATTTATTCAATAAACTAATCAACTAAAAAACCAATTAAAAGTGTTTTATTTGTGAAAAAACTATTCGTCTTGGAGAAGAAAAACCGAACCCACGCTGGAAAGTTTACCATCCTCTGTGCATCGCAAAATAACACCGTAGTGAGATCTTTTCCCACGTTTGCGACGTTACAAAGACCAATACCAAGACTCAAGTGAGCAAGACCAAGACAAAAGCAAGAAATAAGCAAGACTCTTGCTAAACTATTTAAATAGTTTGAAAGTATAATTAATACTGTAAAGAGAGAATATTCTGATTTTAGAAGGGAAAAATTCGCTAATAAAAAGATACAAGAAATTGCAAGACTTTTTAGCAATACCAAGACCAAGACCAAGACTCAAACTGCTCTAGCAAGACTAAGACCAAGATTCTTAATGCAAGAACAAGACCAAGACCAAGACTGCTAAGTCTTGGTCTTGGTCTTGCATTTGCTCATCACTATTTGCTGAATAATAAACTATAGTATTTTTTTACGATTTAAATATCAGGAACCGATACGATTTTACGTTTTTACCCCAAAAAAAAATTTATTTTTCACATCTTGTTTGATTTTTTAGTTTTAGATTACTTGTTGAAAATTTGTGATGTGTCCGGAAAGATATTTTTTTTTAAATTTTGACTTTAACCCCATCTGTAAAGGAAACTTTTAAAAATATATCTTCTGTTGGCTTCTAACCCCGAATAACTTTTTAACCGACCGTTTATCTCTTCTCTTTTAGAGACTCCACTATATCGAACTGATTGAAAAAACAATTCATCCTGTATTTTTAATTTATCGGTTTGATTTATAACGTTATATTTAATAATAATTTGTATATTGTTTATAGCTTCTGATTGTTTGCTATATGACGTATCTATTGATATTGTATTTATTCTCCTCACTATCGAATTTATCGATTGAATTAGATGTATTGAAAGGATATAAATTTATTCAAGTAGACGGAAGCCATTTACATTATTCTGTATATAAATGAATTATCGTTAAAAAGTAATTATATGGGTACAGATCAGAATTAGATAACGGTGTTTTAAATATATTACGATTTATGATAAAAGATTAATAATATTTTATTAATATTTATCTACATAATATGAAATATTAGTAAAATATTAGATTAAGATTAATGTGACATTATTTTATGATCGCTTTGAACACAGATCGGTTTTTCGAATAATTTGATGTAGGTCCAATTAACAGTAATAGCGAAGGGTATTTTATTATCTTCTAAAATAAGCTGGAATTAATATATGGTTATAAGACTTATATAAGGATTATCAAAATTTGATATTCATAATAGAAACAAATTTAAAGGAAAGAAAAAGTTTTCGATGAGTCAATAATATGAGCTTGTGAAAATTTGAAGGTGTTTTGTTGAAATGTGTTGGCTTCTGAAAAGCATTAGTAACAATAGGTATTACAAAGTTTGCACCTTGAAACGACTGAAGACAAGCGCCTGGTAGTAAAGGTTTACATTTTCCCATTTCTTAAAAAAAGAAGTGATGAGCAAAAAAAAAAGGTATCGTCTTGATTGATTTCAACTTACCGTTTTCCTCAAGAAATGTTTAACCAAAAAACAAACAAAATTGCATTTTTAATTTCCAAATTTTGCGTCGTACTTCGTTACCCCTTGCGCCTCTTTTTATCATGCGCCCTGAGCGGCTGCTCCACCTGCTCTATTATAGTTACGTCTCTAATAATAAGTATATAATAATATTGTCGCATGCATTTAATCTAATATTTTTATGTTGAACTTCAATAAAATATACTTAGATTTCGTATATTTTAATCCAAGAACATTAGTAAAAACTGCAATAATCGAATCCTAATTTAATGCTTGTTTGAGATATGCCAACTTAGATAAAAAATTTTTATTAGTTGCTATGAAGAACGTATAGATAACACAAGTAATTTAATAAAAGTAGGGGAGACAGGGGCATGTACTAACAGATTATACTTTTTTATTAATTTAACGGAAATGAAGCTAGTTAGAGATTTTTTTGTAAACCTTATGAAGTATCAACTATCTGTCTGTAACATTTGATAAAAAAAAACTCACATGTCCATTGTATTTTCAATGGAAAATCTATTTAAAAAAAATTTGCTTGTTAATACTTACCCCACTTTTGGGGTAGGTTTTAACAACCTTGGGGTAAGTATTAATAATAGAGCTTTAATGTGATTATAATAATATTATTAAATATGCTAAAGTATCATACTTAACGTTTTTATTATCAGATCAGTCAATTTGACATAGCAATCAATTTGTCATATAAAATTCTTATTTTAGAATTATCTTTATCTTTGTTTAATTTAATCATTATTTAAATTTTTCTGAGGCAATAGTTAATCAGTCTTTATTAATTAGCAATAATGATATTAAAAATGATCAACTCAACAAAATAATGTCACTTTAACCTTAATAACTAAACAACAATTGGGAAATTTTGAATCTTCAATAGACAATTTAAAATCGTTTGATTTTTAATATCTTATAAGTTATAACTATATACTATATTAAAAACTATTTACTTATTAGATACTAATATTAGTCTTTAACTATTAATAAATTTAACATTATTATAATTCTTGAAATATATGATAATTAATAACTCAGCCTCAGTAATCATCATCGAAGTGACAATTTAAATATATAAAAGGTTGTATAACACACAAATACATACAAACATTTTTGAGAATGTCGCGAAAAAGATTTTGATGACTTCAAAACATGGAAATATCATGTTATTTGGATTTTGAAATCGGGTTGAATATGCAATAACTTCCTTATAAAGAAGCTAACAACATTGTCTGTGTTGAACAAAGTTTAATCGAGGTAAATGCTAACATGTTAATACTTACCCCGTGTATTTCTTTAATACTTGCCCCGAAGGCAAATTTTTTTACAATTTATATTTAAAAAAAAAATAATATGGTAAAATTTGAACAAAATACAATACAAGATGGATTATGCTACCGTTTGAAATAAATTCAGCTTCTTTAAGGTATACAGAGATGCCTTAAATCAAAAAACCGTCTATTTAAAAATGTTCTTTTACCTAACAAAATCTACACCTTACTCACAACTTTGTTTCGCGGCAACCGGCCGAAGGCTGACTGGTAACAACCTGTCCGTGGTCATTTACTGATGACAACAATGGGACGTACTTAATTTGTTCGTGTATCGTTTGGCGGAAATTTACCTGTTAATACCTACCCCCGTTAATACTAGCCGCTGTCTCCCCTTTCTATATAACTTGGTCCAAAAATGCTGCCAATATATTGTTTGTACGTCAGTCTATGACAGTCTTAAAAGAGGCAACAAAAGGGAAGAGAAATATTGTTTATATCTTATTTAATATATCAAAATGATAAAGGCAAATGCCACCAGTTTACGGAAAAACAATATTACAGAATTTTGAACTATATAATTTTTGGTTTTAAGTAAGCTTCTTTCTGTGTATGGTAGTCTTATTATTATTCATGCTAGATTCTAAAAAGCAGAAAAATTTAAGGCTGGATAAAATATAGTAACTAGAAATTTTATTCAGTTTCGATTGACTCTTATCTAGTAACGTAATTAAGTTGACTAAAAGTTGATATTTCATATATTTATTTACTTTGTCCAGTGCAAAACTTACAATAAACCACATATTATATAATATTTGTTTGTTTTTAATCCTTTCAGGTCCAGTGAATAACGTACCAGTGAGTGAAGGCTATAATCGGATGAACAGGACTTACAACTAGTTGCAGATACAACGAGTATTAAGTAATTAAATAAAAAAATACGAACGGAAGTGCTTTCCGTGGTTAAGGTGTTACATCACATTTTTTCCCCTTTTTATTTTATTCCTTTAAATGGCGTATAAATATCACTAGAACGATACTAGAAAGGAATTGTAATTGCGGATATATTTTTTTAATTGAAAATTCGTTGCGTTTTTATAAATAACTCACAGATGGCGTTAATGATAGGTATAAATTAGGGTTGTTTCGGATATCTGCATCCGCAAATGCGGAACATCCGCATCAATTTTAACATCCATATCTGCATCCGCATTCGCGCTTTTTTAATGCGGATGCAGATGTGGATGTCTTCAGAGTTACAGCCCGACTATAAAACTAATTTTAATTTAGTAATCGATCCGACAATCAAAAGCCATTATAGGACTATGTTTTGAATTTTAATTGTTATCGAAATTAAACTTAGGCATGAGAGGGTATGTCTTACTTATTGAATTTATAGAGCTGACTTTACAATTATTTTTAGAAAAGATGGTTTTTACGATGTCATCAACATCCATATTAATACATTAAAAAATAAATTTCTTGGTTTTCAATTCATTCAAGAAATTAATTGTAGTGTTAGTGCAGTAACACAAAATTTCAGCCTCTTAGAAAATACCTCTAAATTTTTGTGACAGTCTTTATTTTAGTTTATACATGCCAAACCAAATTCAAGGAGGTTTCAGCCGATGATCATTGCCAACCCTTAATCTCACATGTACAAACACATACAATCACATAAGTAAAAAAGGACATACATAATTGTTTGTACTTATAACAAGAAAGGATGGAAAGTGCGTTTCGCTACTGCCTATGATAATAATCTTTTATTTATACTGTGGTATAGGTACTCCCAATTTTTATTTATATTGAATATATTTTTCGTTATGGAAAAAAATTCTTCTGTAAAACCTTCTTTTCTGACATTTTAAAGTGATGTTACTTCTTAACTAATAACGTATGTTAACTTTCATATAGAATACTGACGTTAGCATTAAGTATATGTATATTTCTGTTATAAATATAAATAATTTCTTGATTTGGTTTACATGGTATAAGTTGAGGAATATTTTCGAAGACTCGGGTATGTTTAGACACATTTAGTTATTTTGTTGAAACAATATGATATAGAAAAAAGAAAAATGAATAAAAAGTAAATCAGTCGAGGGCACACACGTTGCAACAAGCTGAAAAGAAATGTCTGATGCCTCCAACATTCATTTACAGTACATTCATTTTTCTTTTTTTCTATTTCATCTTTTTTCCATTTTTATTGTTTTTATTTTTTTTTAAGTAAGTAGGTTTTTTTAATGTTTTTAATTTACTTTTCTTTATTAATTTCTTTCAAATATTATACACAAACATATCTGTACGTATATAAAGAAGTTAGTACCTAATGTTCTACTTAGTTATTACTTATTTAGAAACTTTTCAACTTAATATGTGATGATCGTTTCTTACATCAAGTTTAATGTTTTGTTCGACCAAAAACTTGAAGTGTCGATAATCGGGTACCAACTTAACCCAACCCAAACGCTGTGCACATAGTTTTAATTAACTACATTAGAGTCATTATTAAGATCATGAAAGTTAAACTAAAACTATTCGATTAGAGAAAGGGAGGAGGGAGTGCTTGGTAAGTTGTGAAAATACCTTTGTATTTATCGGCTTATATATGGGAAGGTACGTATCTTTATACGTACCCTTACTATGGGTTATGTACGTATATGTATTTACATCAACATACCTTTTTGAGATATCCTTTATCGCACAAGCATACCTGTAGTTCATATTGCTTTATTTGCAACAAGGAGAGTTGACTTCTACTCTTGTCTCTCTTTTTCGCATTTGTGATAACGATGGGACATGAAACTGTTCTGATGAGATTATATACAATGAAAAAACTGAAGTGTAACGGTTTACTGACGAAATTTTTTATTTTAGTTAAAACATTTTCTCTAACAATTTTTTATAATTCATAATACTGTAACTGGAGTCATCCAAACGAATAAATATTAGTTATTATAATTAAAAGGTTTCTACGACTACCGTGAAATTGCTTATTTATTGTACAAAATACTATTTAAGTAAGCTACGTTTTACATATAGCCACATATCCTGCTGTACAAAAAATGGTCCTTTACACGCAAGTATGCTAAAAATAATAACGCCTACTACACTTTTATTAATTCTTATAATTATTATATATTATACAGTGATATACATGATACATATTATCTTAGAATCTGTACAAAAATTTTATCTAGCAACCGATTGTTTATGTTTGTTTTTAATAAATTTCAAATACTACATAATTTTAATGTATTGATATTTGTAGATTTTTACCAGATTTTTGTCGTTTATCGTGAATTTCATGTTAGTTGTAGATAAAGTATAGTACGTAACTCGGTTGTAAGGCTCTTGCGTAACTTTTTCGCTCGTGTGTAACATGCAACTTACAACCTCAATCACGTAATTTTATTATAAATATGATTTACAACAACAGATTATAGTACTATTGCGCTACTAAATAAAGAGCTTTGTTAATGCTGCAAAGAATATTTGACTATTTGAAAACTGACTACTTTGTTTACTGCGCTTTTCACCTTTAAAGAGAAGAAGAATCTCTAACATACTTTATAACACAAGCGTTTTAATAGGTACATAATATGTAAGATTCAGAAAAAATTAATTATACGTCATAAGACGTCAAGTGAAACCGTACACACATACCACCTTGAAGGACGTCAACAATTCCATATAAAGTGTTAAAATTGTATCTTAGTTAGACGTTTTGTTAGTATAAGTTATGACCGTCACGATGTTAAATAACTGTCAATAAACAGTATGATGGTTCTATAGCACCTACAGCAAGTAAAAGTTTGAAGAGAAGAGACTTATCAAAATTCAAGATATAGTTTTTTTAAAACTAACGTCGGACTCCGGAGTCCAGATTTCAGACCGCTACTGTACTACCAAAAATCAGGTGTCTTCTGTACTGAAATCTGACTGTACCGAGTGACTCATTAGCTCCACAGAGTGACTCATTTTGCTCCATAGAGTGACTAATTTTGCTCCACCGAGTGACGCATTTACTCCATCGAGTGACTCGATTGCTCCACCGAGTGACTCATTTACTCCAGCGAGTGACTCATTTACTCCACCGAGTGACTCATTTACTTAACCGAGTGCCTCATTTGCTCCACCGAGTGACTCATTTGTTCCACCGAATGACTCATTTGCTTCAACGAGTACTTACATCACCGCCCAAATCAAATTTCATCATGAATATTAATAAAATCTAAACTATGTTGACGCATAATGGGTTAAATAAAAATTTTTTATTAATGTCAATAAAAAATCGAAATTGGTATTGACTTATAATAGGTTAACTCAAAATTAATCGTGATTCTTAATGAGGTCTAAGCTTAATTGACTCATAATTGATTAAAGGAAAATACATCATCAATGTTAATAGTCTTAATTATGTTGACTCATAATAGGTTAAATCAAACATTTATCAACAGTATTAATAGAAATTTAAATTTTAATCAACTCATAATAAGTTAGATCAAAATTTATCATAAATATTAAGTATTAATTTTGTTGACCCATAATGGGTTAAATAAAATTTCCTCATAATGGTTTCAACCAAATTCATCATGAATATTTACAGTCTAAGCGATATTGGCTGATAATGGGTTAAACTGAAATTTATTAACAATATTAACAAAAATTTAAATTTGTATTGACTCAATTTTTAATAGATTTTATGTAATAAATGTATTTAAGCAATTTAATTTTTTGTATACATATTCTGTAAATAAAATTTTAAGAAAATATATGTGTGTTTTATTTAATTGTTATCCTGAATTCCCCTATTTTTACAGCAACAAGTTTATTTCGTTAAAATATAAAAGTATTGAAAAAAATCGAATAATATTTACTATTCTAATATTGAAAATCATATTTCATGATACACCCTGTATAAGAAAACATTTATTAAAATATTGTGTATACACCCGTTATAGATAGATAGATAGATAGATAGATATTTATTTGCAATAGATCTTATACAGATTTTTGCATTCGTCATAACAAAAATTTAAACATTAAAAGTTTCTAAAAATTAAAAAATTCTTCTAAGCTATAAAACGATTATCAATTAAAAACTTAAGTAACTGATTTTTAAAAGAACGATCGGAACAATTTCTAATAGTTTCTGGAATTTTATTAAATATTTTTAAACCAAAAATGAGTGGTGATTTATCCGTGGCAGCTAGATTACATGAAGGAGGTAATATATAATCCTTATTACGTGTATTGTATGAGTGTCGATCTGTATTTGATACAATTTCTGGTAATTTTTTTTTTTATATATAAAGCTGTGCATAGAATATAAATACACGGTAGCGTTAAAAGTTCTAAACTAGTGAAATGATTTCTAAGCGATTCGAAAGTACTTACTTCTAGCATACACCTTAATATCATTTTCTGTTTAAGGAAAACTTTTTTAGATGATGGAGAATTTCCCCAGCAAATAATACCGTATTTTAAAATTGAATACACATACGAATAGTATACTGCTTTTAATAATGGCAGGTGATTACAAGTTAAACGAAGGCGTCGAATCGCATAGGCTAATTTTGAAAGTTTACTGCACAGTAAATTACAGTGTGTTTCCCAACTTAAATTTCGATCAATATGGACGCCAAGCAGCTTTACAGAATCAACTACATTAATAACATTATTATCTAAAGAAATGTCACAACAAGATACTGGTTTACGCAGTGATCTGTACATTAAATGAGTTTTCTTTAAATTTAGCTGGAGACCATTAGCATTGAAATAATTATTAGTCACATTCAGAACATTTTCAACGTTTTCACCAAGATTTTGAGAACTAGTACCTGTTATAATAATTGTTGTATCATCAGCATATGATACAATGTCAACATAATTATCGTAAATATATGGCAAGTCATTGACATATAGCAAAAACAATATTGGCCCTAATACAGAGCCCTGGGGCACACCATAATGAATCATTCTTGTGTCAGATCGCTTATTGTTAACAGATACCAGTTGCTGTCTACCACTTAAGTATGACTCAATCCACAGTAGTGGAAGTCCTCTAATTCCCAAGTATTCTAACTTATACAGCAAGACATCGTGTCTAACAGTATCAAAAGCTTTGCTTAGATCACAGCAAGCACAGCATACTAACTTCCCCTTATCTAACGCTTCTAAGACAGTATTCTGTAGATAGATCAAAGCACTTTCAGTTGACTTATTTTTAAGAAAACCATGTTGTTTATTAGATATTACACGAAAATTCGATAAAAAAACATTTAACTTGTCAAGAAAATGTTAATATTACATATATACTATATGTAATATTATATGCAAGGATGGGAAGAAGAGGCCCCTAACAGAGTCGCCATATAAAATATTTTGTACTGGGGGGCTACGAATAGAACTGGAGGGCTGTCATCAAACGTAAAAATATTATCAATCTTTTTAAAAATCAGTTCTACGACGTTTTACTATTAATACCACATCGTTAATGTTATTTTGTGTCTATTTGTGTTTTTTAATTGTCAATATTATGAATCATTTTGCTTGTTATATGTACATACATATCTTTATATTTTTTTAATGCAAAAACAAAACCATGTTCAATCTTGTGAGCGACTTACTAGAGTGATACAATTTACTAATATAATCAATTTTGTTTACATTAAAGCAGGTATAAAGAAGGTGACATATACATATTATTTAAATAATCACAAAGGAAATAGAGATATTGTTTACATTATAAATGTTTTGAATTCATCTAAATTAATTTCTATTACAGTCGACCACTTATTTATTCAACATTAATTTTTTTAGATTATTTTTAAAATTAAAAATTAAATTATGAAAAATGGGTAATTTTTGATTTTTACTGATTTGTTCTTTAAAGCTTCCTTAGGCTAGTCATCAAATACAGGGGAAAATCCTCAGCCTTGTAATTAAATTTATAGCCCCTCAATTCAAAATATTTTATATGGCGATTCTGTTAGGGACCACTGTTCTCCCAAGTCTAATCATATGCTAATATAATTATATGAATCTGTTTGGAAACATATTATGGAATTACATCATCCAGAGTCAGCTAAAAAATCTTAAATAAACAAACTGAAACAGTATACAAGTTTTTGCTAAACAATTTTTGAACTTAAAATAAACAAATTAATCTTATAATTCGCTGACTATGCTGAAAAGATTTTCCAAGGTTAAATATACGCAAAAAATCCCCTAAAGTACAGTCGACATCCGATTTTTGGTAGTACAGTAGCGGTGAGAAATTTGGACTCTGGAGTCTGAAGTTAGTTTTAAAATCATGATTGGAGCTTGACCAATGTTTGCGCTTGGTAAAGTGCCCTGACAAAATTTATCGTTAGTGACCTCTCAATTTTCGGTAGCAAAGTAGCGGTCTGAAATTTGGACCCCAGAGTCTGAAGTTAGTTTTAAAATCTTAAGCAGTGTCCAGCGCTTGATACAGTGCCCCCACATAATTTATCGTTAGCGGCCGAGTCAAATTTTCGTTTTAAGATGACGCAATTAAGGCAAGCGCGTGTTGGGGTCAAAGGCCAAGGTTTTTACGTACACAAAATAAGCACAATACGCTTCAAAAGTGATCGGACACCTTTTTGGTCTGGGGGTCCACACTTTTGAAACCGCAGTGTACCAAAAATTTAAGTACAGTACAGTGTCAAAAGTTTGGGGCCACCCGTTGGGTTAGGGTAGCCCCACATTTTTGACGCGGTAGTGTACTATCAATTTGTGGCCTAAAATTCAGTCTGCGCATGCGTTGTGTACTAAAATTCAGTCTGCGCATGCATTAGGTTTGGATTCAAAACTATGTTAGTGCTGGTGGGTAATGGGTTAGCACAATTCCAATTTGTGATGACCAAATGGTGATGACGCATAATGGGTTAACGTAAATTAATTTTGTTGATGTGATGACTCATCTCTTAGGAATTTCAAGGCCAATAGTATGTGCGCGTGTGGGGTCAAATGTCAAGGTTTGCACATTGATACATTTTGATGACTCATCAGTTCGGAATGTATAGTACCGTAAAATCACACGATTTCAAACATTGGCAAAAGGGTTCAAGTTTGTTAGTTAATGCGGTGCCTCAGAACTATCCTAGCCTATCTACTATTTTAATATCTCCATTTTTCATTTCTATCGTATAGTTTTATGATTTGACAGGATTGGTGTGAATGTTCAACTTCCTGTATTTTGCAATCGCATTATGATAGGCTGGACCGGTTTGTTCAACCTTTACCGTAATTTCATCTAGCGACGTGTCTCAGCTTCGCATGCAAGCTGTTATTATATTTTCGTGTAATTCAATGGTAATTTTTAGTACTGGAAACGTAGTAGTAACGACGACTCTGGCGGTTAGACAGTTACTACTTGAAGACAAAATAAAGGACGCAATTTAATTTGATAAGATTTTATATTCTCTACTTAAGCGACTATTTAATGTCTAAAACTATTTAATGTCGACTGTTTTACCTTACGCTGTTGTCACGTATCTCTGGCTATGTACGCGGACCACACCAAGCAAATTCACCGACGACTACTTGTTTACAACTTCATCCACATTCATTGCTATTTTATACAAATTATACATTTAAGTCTTTCTTGTTAATCATTTTGTCACAACAAAATCTGTTCAGCAGTTACTGAAAAAATCACGTAGGCATAGACAGATGCGTTCGCTAATTTTGTTGTCAACAGTACAATACACATAATATAGAAGATTGATATTAATCGAACGGGCTCATGACCCATTGCTAGTTAAATGTTTTCAGAATATTGTATATATCCCATCGTGTCAAATGAGTGAAGATTGCAGGAAGTAAATAAGTGTATGTCAAAATGATTTCAAGTAACCATCATTCATTTATATTTTACCGTAGGGAATCTCAACGTGTGAACAAATAAATGTTTAAATGAATGTTACGTGATAGGGGAAAAATGAATAAAATCAGCATCATTTACGTTCGCCAAACGGAAATGTAAAAAATTACATTCAATTTAAATTCCGTATGAAAGGAGAGAAAATGACTTACAATTTAATCGTATCGATATTTTTCGATCAATATGTGTACGGGTAGGTATATCATTTTTTTTTTTTATTACTGGACCAAAATAGAAGCTTACTTTGCTAAAAAATATAAAATCTTTATCCCAGTCAGATTTGAAAGGATTTGCTTTACAACTATTTATACTAGCTTAACGGATGAGGAAGTAATTGGAATTTTTTCTACTGAGAACATACAGCGAGACCGTTGCAAAATATAGTACGAGCAGCTTCCGTTAGTAAGGTAAAATGGAGTAAGTTAGGCCTTACAGGATACAAATTTCCCCCAATAGTGTACAAATAGTTATTTTCGATACATATGCGTAAAGAAAGGTATTCTACTTAATAGGCTTAAATTGGGGCACGAGTCTAAGGAATTGATGCATACACAACGAGATCGAGTGCGCTGTATACCCCCACGAGCCGTCAGGCGATTGAGTGTAAGCGCATGAGATCTCGTTGTGTATGCGTCAGTCCCTTTGGCGAGTGCCCCAATTTAAGCCTATTCGATACCTCACTTTATGCATACGTATCGAACATAATTTTTTATAACGACGGCTTCTAAAGTTTAATAGAGAGAAAAAAATTAATTATTTTTAAGTAATTTTAGAAAATAGTAGGGTTAATTTTATTTTATAATGTTGTTATATGAAAAAATTTTTTTTTATTAATTTGTAGATCGTTTTTATTTTTTTTATTAATTTGTTGATCGTTTCCATGTTTAATTTGAATATGATTATCATTGACAAATGAATATCATTATTTTCTCGCATAGTTTTAGTTACTTTCACGCACAGTTGTACTTTCGCGCACAGTTACGGTCGTTGATTTACAATGATATGAAAATTGCTCTTTACGTCCACTACACAACGCTCGAATATTGAACTTTAGAAGCGGGAGTTATAAAAATACTTTCTATTTGTTTTAAAGGTTTTTATGGTTTAATTGCGTACTGGTATTTTATATGGTATTTAGAAGCGGAAGAAAGTTTATTTATATCTTGTTTACAGTTAACTTTGTAATTGAATTTCAATAATCTTCGTTAGTTTTAAAGATATAGTGATTCAAATCTTTCTTTATTCAAATGACATTCAAGAGTTTTAAATCATAAGGGACAATAAAAAAAATTAAGTATTCGAGTTTCTTTATTTGTGATTCAAAATAATACGAGTGCAACAGGCAGGCTGCTACTTGCTGGTTAAGTAGCTTATAAAATGCTATCTCTATTATAACAGAGAGTACTATCTATGCGCCAGTGAAACGATATTTGAAATCGATTGGGTATTTTTGAAGATAAACACACAAACAGTATGCAAATTCTCATAAAATTGCTCAGATTGTAAAAAAATATAAATTTGTTGCCTACCATAGAGTTACAATTTCATTTGGTTTAATTGTTTATTTTCAGAAATACATACTACGTAATAATTTTCAAGACCACATTTCATTTTCCAAAAATTCTAATTTTATTTAACCAACTCCAAACCGTAATGTAAGGCTTAAATTTCTTAACAATATCAAGTCCGTACAATTTGTTTTTATGTACATTCAGTAAAATTCAGACTCTATTTAATTTTTGAATCTGCTGATATGCCTCATTTAAGGGGACGTTGTCAGATATTGTCAGATTGTAGGTTAATATTTCATTAATTCCAAGAATTGCTTTTTTCTTCAGTAACATTTTTGATAATAATTGTTAAATTTTGCGTACGCGTTTAAATAGATTTACCTGCTTAAGCATTTTCATTGAAATATAGCAAAAATACTCTATTTCTCCTAAAAGTGGGAATTATAAATGAATTTTATTATATAATGCATTTTTTTCCATGATATATCTTTCTAATGCAAGGGAACTTTCTTATTCTAAAATCTATCCGATTTTCTTAGTTTCAACTGGTTTTCATCATTCTGATCCTATGGGTTCAAAGTCTTTGAATTCAAGAAATTTTGATCGTACTGCGAAAAATAGTATTTAGAGTTTAAGATCTAATAATTTTTAATATCTAGATGTTGAATATTTAAATTATATTAGCCGAAAATTATAATACAGTGAGAGCAATGAGTTAATTATCCTTTTCATTGAAATAATAATTAATAATAATTTGTAATAATGGTCCATTAATTTTCATTTCCCTTCCACTTATAACCGTGCTCTTTATTACATTCATGTTGAGTATTCATTTTATTGTACATAAATATTGAAATACAAACACACTATATAATATTTCATTTAAAATTCAACCACCCGTTCAGAGTTTAATAATTCTGAATAACAGGTGTGTGACTGAATTGATCAAATGATTATTTTTGACCACAAAAAGCCCAATTCGATAAAAGCATACCTTATGTCTAATTGCATCCCGCTTTTATCTTTGGTTTTGTTCCAATTTTTCTAGGAACAGAACTGTCTTATAATCTATTCATTATCAAGAGTCGTTAATCTCTGAATACATAGATGGTATACCTTACTCTCTTTTATCTTTTCTGATTGAAAAATCTAAATGGACGAAAAAAAAATTAGAAAAGTAAAAACAAAAAACCAAAATTTCAATTTTCTGATACCTATCTTTATTTTCTTTTTTTGTGTGCTATTTTAATACAAACTGTTTTCAAATACTCCTAAATAGTTTTTCTACTTTTTTTTCTTCCACGAGTATTCCCTTTATTGTGTTTTTTCAACTCTCCTTTTACGGTTGTTATTTTCACAGAGGAAGTAATGCATTTTTTTTGTGTGTATTTTTTTCCCAACTGAAGTAAAATGAACGAAAAAATCTCAAGTGAAAACTGTTTATATACATAATGGCACATATCTAGCGGCTAAATTCAATAATATTGTAAGTGTAAAGGAAATAACGTTTTAGATAAATTTTATATTCCAAGATATAAATACAGAATGGCTAGATGTTTTTGTATGTCACAGTAAAAAATTAGAATGCCTAAAAATATTTCTATGTAATAAATCGAACGCCAATAACAGGTGTAATTTTACATAATCGAATGAAAGATACAAAATTTCGAATTTCTCCCCAGTTTTTGTTTCATACTTACATTAGGAATCCGTGTATTTTTTATACGGTTGTATAAAATTATATCTTTATTAATGCAACATTTAACAAAAACAATAATATAAATAAAATAAGGTCAAAATAACATTTAATAACAAGGGATAACTAAACAAAATTTAAAAGAATTTTTTTCGCTTTTTATTGTTAGACCTTTTAAAATTATACATATTTAATCCTTGTTTATTCTAGTTTAAAATCTTGATTGAATAATAAGGAAAAAACTGAATTTTTCTCACGTTTTTGACATTTGTAATTAGAAATTGGTCACTGATCACTAATTGTACGTCAGAGTAGAATAAGCCTTTTCCTACGAAGAAAATAGTACGTTTTATATTTCTTGGTCAAAATCAAATAATATTTTTTAATTATTACTACATATTAACGTTTAAGCTCTAATAATTTAAAATATTAAAATTATGATAATCTTAAAGTCAATTAGAAGTTTCATTCAAAAACCTAATAAAAGTTTCATAATGAAGATAAAAGTTATGATTATTTTAACATTTTTATTCACAATAGCAGCATGTGTAACATTTACAATTTTAATTTCAAAAATTTAAGAAACAAATAATTTAACTTTAGACGAAAGAAGCAACTGAATTAAAAAAAAAAAAAATAACAATTTTCAAAAATTTTCAAAGTTTTATTAACAAAACAGCAAAAAGTAAATCAATGATGATTTTAAAAAATTATTCAAAATGATGCATATCACCTTAGTTGTGCCGTATCACCTAAACAATAAAAAAATTTAAATAGCAGGGATAGGTGGCATAAAGCGCGGGTCACACTAGGACACTTTAGTGGCTTCCACTGGTAGAGTCCACTAAAGTGGCCTAGTGTGACCAAAAACTAAGCTATAAGACAAAAAAATTAAATTTTCGAATAAAATTAAACCAATTTCTTTGTGTTCTTTGAAGGAGAAAAATTTGTAAAAATATTTTGTCATAATAAATTAATTTTTTGTGCGTACTTTTTATCCAAAAAATATAGAATTTCAATTCAAAAACATTTCAATTGACTGTTTGAAAAATATAATAATTTAAAAATTAATTATAATAAAGAGAATATAAAAGTATAAGATTAAAAAAAAATACATAATTTTATTTAAATTCACTGTCACACTCACAAAACGTATTGCTCTATTTTTTATAGATTTGTGACATCTTCTATTTTCTGTAACGTCAAGTATTATTGGGTTGTTATAAGGCTCATGTCTAAATTTGACCCTGGTGGAAACAATAATGTGTTAGGTTTATATAGGTTTTTCGGGTGGATTTGAGATACGAATTTAACAGTCTTGCACCATTTTATATCATAGTTATAATGGGCTCAAGTTAACTGGTTTATCAAAACTTTAAATTAAGAAATTAAGGAAATTGCTGGCATATGAACATGTCTGAATTTGCTTTAGTAACGAACCAACTATGACAATTATACATTTACTTTACTTTGTGAGCTATCGAAATATTTTTTACAGTTGAAAGTTAGCAACATAACAAAAACAGCAACTTCAAACAGAGAGTAAACTAGAGTCCTTATAATAAATAGAGTCGTCACATGTGTGCTGAATGCTTATTGGTTCCGGTATTTTCTATCCAAAGTTAGGTAAAAAAAATTGAAATTAAATTAAATATTTTTACCAAAAATCACTTAGTTTATCCTAAAAAAAATAACTAAATTACAATTTTTTAATTGTTCATAAATTCATAACTTAATAATAATTATGTACTCAAAAATATTTACTCAAATATGTGATAATTAATTTTGAAGCTTCCTGCTCTGTTTTGGATAGAAAATGGATGACATGTCACGACTCTATTTATTATAGGGACTCTAGAGTAAACAACACTTCCCTGACATCTAGTGTCAATTTTCAGAACTAGCTAAACTTGAACACCGTAAACCTACTGCTGTTACCTATTAGCTAAGCATGAAACTTACTTCGACTACTGACTAATATAAGCACAAAACGGAAAATAATACTTTTTCCATTTTGGTCTCAAGTTACACCCCGGGGCTCAAGTAACCCGCGTTTACGGTATTTAAAGTGTGATAATATGAAAATACTCTCCCATTTCTACAGATGGCTTGTCATTGATTAAAATATATAACAAGGCTTGTAAATAAATACAAGAACTAATAAAATTTAAACTAGAGTTAGAACTGTAAAGAAAATTTTTAAAATTTTGTATTGAAAAGATGAAGTTAGTTTAAATTATTGTACACGTATGTTTTTCTAACACTTATTTTGTGATAAAATGGGACGAATATTTAAGAGTCTGGTACACTAAGCTTCGACATTTTTAAAGATTCCACTGACTACTAATAAAATATTTAGAAAAAAAGTTATAGTCAGGAAGACTAACAAAAATATGTGGACATGCTGGACAAAAGTACCAATTTTTTTTTACTAACTACCTATACCCTATGCTTCAAATTTTGGGTAGGGTCCACTTAACCCTATCAGCCATATGGCGACCATTTTGAAACATATAGACAAATTCTGTTTAAAATATTTTTATTGAATTTTCCCATAGAGAAATGTGTAATTGTTATGAAACTTGGAACAAACATGAAATTTGATGAATGATATAAAGGGGGTTTATAGAAGCTTTTCCGCGCCAATTTTTTATTATTTTTTACAAATATGTAAATTTAAAAATAACCAATCGATAACCATTAACCATGGATACTGTAAAAAAACTTTGGTATATGCAGCTGCAATGTTCTGTGCACTTCTAGTCTTTCTTTTTACATAAGCAACTTCCATTACAACCATTTTTGCTATTTTACAAGTTAGGAGTTCGCTGCAGGCTTTCGATGCAACAGGTATGTAAAATGCAACTCATATTAGAGTAACCTTCATTAAGGGAGTGTTCTTATTTTTTGACCAAAAAAATCGCAATTTCCAATCATTTTTTTCTCAGTGATTTTATAACTAGAGGTACATTTCTTTCCTTATATTATTAATATTAAACAAACTAAACATTTAAAATTACAAAATTTTTTTTTGCTTTTCCTCATTTTTATTATAAAGGGGGTTGAAGTGGAGGTCACAAAAAAGAGGGTGAAACAGTAACACCGACAAGTTCGGTCCAAGATATTTGAAACAAAAATTTCAAACGGAATTTTATTATAAATTGTGTTCTCCAGTGGGTAAATTAGAATAAAGTCAAAATTTTAAAAATTGTAACTATGGCGCGCCTTTAGAAAAAATTCACGTTTTAGGGGCATCTACGGGAGACGATAAATTTTGAACAAGTGCATATTAAGCCCACGATTATAGTTTGCATACTTGGCAATACATTAATGAATACAGTAAACCAAGATTTAGTTTCTAGTAGTTAAGGTAACTACTTTTTGAGATATCAGTATTATCACATTAAAAAAAGTTATTTCGCAGAAACTCCGTGCGTACAAAGGAAACGCTCCTTTTTTCTTACTTCGTTTACAAATTATAATTATGTAAATATCTCGGGAAGCGTTAGAGGTTTTCACTCAACACTGTTTTTACCTTTTCCATTAAAATTATGGAAAAAAATCGATTTACTTTGTACTTTGATACTTTGATTTATTTACTTTAGAAATCACTTTAATTTATTTAAAATGAAATTTAATACAACATAAGGCCTTTTTATAAACATAATAACTCAGAAGTCAAATTAAGCTCAATAGACAAAATTGGTATGACTTCAAAAATTGGGGTAAAATTTAATTTTTTTCAAATATCTCGAAAACGGTATGACATAGATAAAAAGTTTGAATTAGCCATATTGCTATATTTAAAGACCTAGTTACTGATATGAAATTTGTTGAAATTACATCAACACAGGTGGTTGGGAATTACAAATTGGTGGTTAATTTTTCAAAAAGGGAGTAAAAAATGAAATATATGACAATTTTATTTACAGATTTGAAACCTACGTAAAAATATCTAATTGACCTGTTTTGCCTAATTTGCTAATATTCTTAAGTCTAGGGTTAGTTAATTAGAGGGTAACTGTGTCGACATAATCGTACTATTCGAACAATTCAAGAACTTCTTCACGGAAAATAGTTTAAGACAATTAGAATAACGTAGTATTGAAATTAGGTTTTTTCTGTAGCATTATTCAAATTTCACCAGAATCGATAAGTCCCGCTTTGTAAAATAATTAATTATTAAATTTTAAAAATAACGATGTAACAAAATGTATGTATTGAAGTAGTAGATAACATTAAAATATGTTTTTTCATTAGCTGATGTAAAATAAAATTTGTAATGAATAATTTCACACAACTTTCTGCGGACTGGCGAAATACTTTCGCGGACCGGCGGTTGAGAAACACTGGTGTAGATAGTGACCGATATAGATATACCAAAACAGCAATTTTTCAATAACACTATAGGTTCTTGTCAATAACATTACAGGTTCTTGGAGGACATTATTCAAGATGGCCGCCTTGTAGGTAATGAATCTGAGTGGATCCTACTCAAAACTTAAAGATTAGAACTTAAGCAATATGCGAACCAAAATTGGTGCTTTTCTCCGGCGTGTCTACATCTAACCAATATTTTGCATTAATCTGCCTAACTATAATGCAGTATTTGATAAGAGAAAAAGTTTTTAGTCTTAGAATGGGGTAAACAATTAAGAATAAGGAATATGTTCAAATTTTTTTCCCAAATATTTACAGTTATTATTTTATTGAACGAAAAAAGTATATTATATACGGATGTATATATAGGATCCTGTAGGTGTATGTAAATTGTATATATGTAATTTTTCTGTAAAGTAAAGCATGGAAAACAAACATAATATTGAAATGTTCGTTCTATTACATGGCTAGCTACAGTCGTTTGCTAGGTCCAAAGGAACTTGTAATTAACATGCAGATAAAAGCTTGACCACTAACAAGTTCCTATTCTCTATAAATTTACTGGTCCCCGCTTGTTAACATATATGTACATACCTGTAAGTATATATATACAATGTGCACATACATCGGAGGTATATAATACATATATGGAGGTTACCGAGGTATCATATGATAGCGTGTGTATACTGTATAGGTGATTATATTTGGTTTATTCTATTTTATATCAATTTCTAGGAAGTTTAGTTCATAGTAGAGATGTCGATTTTAAATCGATTAATCGAAAATCGATTAATCGAAGCTTAAAAAATCGATTCTTTTTTCGATTTTTTTCATTTGAAACGATTCATGAATCGATTGTTAAAAGTAAGAGATCAATAACCGATTTTTTCCAGAAATAACTTCATTTTAATTGTAATTCTACAAAGAAATATGTGTTAAAATGAAACGCCAAAAACTCTATTGTTAATTGTCACTTTTTACTCGTTATATAAACGGACCCCTCCTATGGCTCTATATAAGTCAGAGTATTCATACAAAAGGGAGTAAGAAACCACCTATCTGTGCAAACGACGATCCCTTTGCCACAAAAGCGACTTATTTAGAAAACATTTTTTTGTCAATTTGAAATTTTTGAATAAACTTGGTTCAATTCGTGGTTTTCGTCCTACATATTCAATTGCCTTATTTTTTATAATTATAATTGAAAAGCTAACTCATTCATTGCCTTTACAAATATAATGTAAGGGGTTTTTATACGATATTACCGATATTACCTATGTACTATCAAGTAAGTCCCTTAAACAAAAATTATCAGCTAATTTTACTAAACTTTTCAAAATTTCGATTTTTTAGATTGATCTTTTTAGCCGATTTTTTTTTAATCAATTTTTTTGATTTCGATTTAAATCGATCCAAAAATCGATCTTTTTTTTGGAAATTCGACATCTCTAGTTCATAGTGTACCTTACCTATATTTATTGTCAGGTAATTAATTTTCCATTTCTATGTTTAGATGAAAAATCTGGTTAAAAATTGTTAAAAGCTGTTTTATTTTGATTTTCCTTCGTTAAGTCTCTAAAATAACTCCTAAAAAATTCACGTTAGTAGATAATTATAATACAAACTGAGAACGATATAAAGTTTTACAGAGGCGTTACTACACATTTTGCGCCTTGGAGCAATTTTGATTCGAGTATCCTCCTCCAAAAAGGTCCCAGAAATGTGACTGATGAGCCAAAAAAAGAAATGTTACTTCCTCATTTCCCTAAAAAAATTTCTGTAATGAGCAAAGAACGAAACGAAATTCATAACTTGTGCAGTTTCCTAAAATTCAAAATTCTAACCTTCTATTCTTGCGCCCAGACTTTCAGTTTTTTCGTCATGCGCCCTAAAACGATAGCGCCACCTGCCCCATTGTAGTTATGCCTTTGAAGTTCTAAAACTATACGTTACATCCGTGTTGGTGAACAAAAAATTTCTTGGGAAATAATTTTTTTCACGAAAAATGTCGAAAAACACATGTTTCTGGTAGCAGACGTGTCTGGCTGAAGAATTTATTCAAGATTTTTAGACTTTAAATAGGATGTTTTGTTCGAGAGTTATCGTGCGGACACATAAATACGGACATGTATACATAGGCATTTTTGGGACGTCATAGTTCTGGGCTCAAGTTGCATCATGACAGTGGTTGTAATAGTTGAATTTTCGATTCGAAAATTCGCTAATAAAGTTGACTTGTCTCCTCGCGATACCAAAAATTAATATCTTTTATTATATTCATCCTTTATAAGTGACACTCACCTAAACAAGGATGGAATATATAAAAACGTTACAATTTATTCCTATTTAAAGGAGGACAATGATACTAAGTGGTGAAACGAACGATAAAGTGTAATAAAAGTGTAAACACTGGAAACGAGCGAACATTAATTTTATTTTCATTTTAGAAATTCCATTTGATATGTTAAATTCTATTTATACGTACAACATGTCTTTGGTCTATCCACATAATATGTACTTAAATGTTAACAACAAAACTACTAGTATTTATCTATATAACAAAATGAAGAAGGAAATTGGCACATTTTTGAATGGTGCATTCATCAATAATTCAATCTGCATATGTGATACATACTCGTAGAGTGCAGCAATTTTTTTTTTCTACTCATACCTATAGGGGTTTTAAAAAAATAAGCCTATCTTGGGAGAGGATTACTTCGGAAAACACTGAAAAATTAATGAAAATTTTGTTTTGCTTGGTTATGGTTTATGTTTCCCTATATTAATTTTGAGCTTGGATTATTAACAAATTATATAATATTAGTTTAGAATGGTTTTTATCATTTCATAATTTTTGTTGCCATTTCAACAACTTACCAACTTTTAAATTAGTCCTACAAAAAAAAAAGAAAATCGAAGGCCGTGATCTGGATGACTGATCATAGTATTCTTAAGTATTTTACGATGCTGAATTCGATTCGAAGTCAAAAAATTCATATACCGCTTAAACTTTTGTACAGAGCCATAATAATATGCCTTAAATAAGTGCAGTCAAACGTATCGGTATCATTATGAAAAGGGGTATGAATGAATAACCTTCGCACTCTTATACTCTTGCTAAGGGCTTTCCAACGGTGTAACACCCACCATAGGTAGTGGTATGTCCTCTTCACTACTTTCTGTGTCATGAAAGCTTCTAACTTACAAGCTTTTGAGAATGAGAGGAGAGACGGTGAAGGGTGACCACAACCAAAGAGTAACCATATAAAAAGGTGAAGATTACTCTCTGCTTGGTGGGGGTGAAGGAAAATGTGGAAGAAAAAATTTTTCTTGCTTGTGAATTTGGAGTGATCTCAACCGCTTAGACGGGAAGGAATGGGTACGGGCTGCAACCATTTTAAAGAAAAAACTAGCAAAATTTACTCTTTCACAACTCCCGTCCAGAAAAAGGTAGTTTTCACTCCGCGAGGGGGTTGCTTAATTTATACTCGTTTCTGTAGTGGTACTGATATTCATAATTTTACACGTATTTAAAAGATATTTGTAGCTCTGTACAAAAATTTTAGGGGTATATCAATTTCTATGACCATGGATTCGGGTTCAGCGTAGAAAGATACACAGGAATATCGTGATTAATCATCTAGATCACGATCTTTGTTTTTTTTTGGGACTGTGTTTTGGGATTGTATTTTTATATTAATAATGATCTACAAGCCAATATTTAACTTATTTTTACAAGACAATCTTCGAGGTACAACTTTAAATCAAGGTAAAGCGATACAGAATATTTAACTATTATTGCTATATATACTTATAACCAGTGTTGTAATTATCTAAATAACGTTATCTAAAATTTTATCTACATAATATTTTCGTTATCTACTATCTTTTATCTAGACATTTTTAAATGAAGTTATCTTTTATCTTTTCTTTTTATTAAGCGAAGAAAATAGATAAGATAATAACAATATACTTTTATTTTTTCTGAAAAATAGAAATTTGAAGCTAAATTCACCATTTCCCTATATTAACTTGGTCGACCATGTAATTCAGATACTTTTAACATTTTCTTAAGAATTACAAAAATCTTTAAAGGCAGTTATTTAATATTAAACAGAATTCTTGTCGCCTGGAACCATTTCCGCCACTGGTTGGAATCATATTTAGTGCGTGTAATATGAAATGTCGTATTCCGACCACCAATCGGACTCTGACCACCTACCATGTAATTCATATAAGTATCAACACTTTTTTAAGCATTAGAGATATGCTCAAAAGCGAATTTAAATTTTAAATAGAATCCTTGTGGCTTGGAGTCACTTCCGCCATTAATTAGAATAATAGTAGGCTGTGTAATATAAAATATCGTTTTTCGACCACCTGTTCGACCATTTAATTCAGATAAAATAATATCGACACTTTTTTAAACATTAGAGAAATATTTAAAAGCAATTCTCGTATTTTAAATGGAATTCTGGTAGCTAGAAATCATTTCGGCCATTAGTCGAAATAACATTTAGTTGAAAACATGAAAAGTCGTTTTCCGACCACTATGTCGATCATATAATTCAGAAAAATATCGATTCTGTTTAAGCAATTTTTATTTGAACAAAAAATTTTATCGATACTCTACTGTGCTAGAGGTGTGCTATCATGGGCTTTAAATAAAAAAAAAAACTAAATTTCAAAACATGCGATTTTTATCTCCAAAAATCTTCCTTTAAAGGACCCTCCACATTCTCGCGAGGTTGGCTAAGTACGAGAATGTGGAAGGTCATTTCGTTGTGCCCCGTGGTTGGTGTTATAATGCTATCCATATGCCTCAGCGAGGAACTCGGCGAGGAACCTCGTCCAACCTCGGCGAGAATATGGAATGGCCTTAACATTTTTATAATTTTTTGTAATTAACACATCTTTCTGGGAACCGGCGAGGTACTTTCGCAGCCCAACACCGGTCTACGGATCGGCGGTTGAGGAAAACTGACCTAATGCATTATTTCTGTAAATATTGTCTGTTTTCTAAAATTTTATCTAGATATTTATCTAGATATTTTAAATTATGTTATCTATTATCTGTTATCTAGATAATAAAATTCGGTATCTTGCCCAACACGGCTTATAACTATCACTAGTCTCACCTTTCATTCTCTGTCCATCTCTGATGATGATATCATTTCCATCTTCACGCCGCCACGTTATATGCGGTGGCGGATGTCCGCGTGCCCGACAACGTAACTGTACAACACCACCCTCTGGTGCTAAAACGTCACTAATGCCGTCACCGCTGTCAATTATGTCCGGCGGAACAACGACATCTAAGTATCCCACCTGGAATTAAAATTTATTTATATTTAATAAAATTTGGTTTGCTAAATGTGGTTGATAAAGATTTATATATCTATTCAAAATTTAAAATTATATTCATAATATTTTAAGTTTGCAATGCTTTTTACATTTGCGTTACCTAGTTTCAAAATCTACTAATTCCATTTTATAAAAATCGTGGGAAATCGCAAAAAACCATAACTCAGTTTAAAATTAATTTTTCGATTAAAAAGTCATAATTATATTATCTAACAAGGTAAAAAAGATGATTAGTACTATTATCAAAAAACAAAATTATCGTTTTGCCCCTTTTTTAATCAAAATTATTTGGATTTTAGTAGGTTTTGATAGTAAAATTTGAAACAGAAATTATAAGAGAACTTTATTAAAAAAAAAAAAAAAAAAAACTTGATTCAGCAATATTGTTAGAAGATACAATTTGTTTTGTAAAATTCTAAAATATTTTCATTTTGTCACTTAAAACTAAGGTGCTTACTCATTGTGCTAATTCATTTACATCTACGATTTCATTATTTAAAATTTTAAGCGGGTTCTACACGATGCTACGAACGTTCCTTCCAACATTCGATCGAACGTTTGAGGCAATTAAGTTCGATAGTTGGTGCGACGAATGTATCTGCTACACGGTGAATCGAATGTTTGATCCAATACGAATGATGATGTGTTGGTACTCAGTGGACGACGCTGTTATCTGTCTGATGTTATCTCTAATGTTATACACTGATGTTGTCTCTCTTCACATGAACGAGTCGTGCAGCTGCTGAGTCGAACCAACCAACGCAACCAACATTGACCTTCAAACGTTCGAAGTACCCCTTTGACTCGGTGCAAAAATACCGACATCGAACGGGACACGACCAAATGCGAACGTTTGACGCTCGACATTGGACACTCGTAGGTTCGAACAACGGCTACACGATGCTATGAACCATCCAACGTCGAATGTTGGAAGGTGTTCGTAGCATCGTGTAGCAGCGGCTTTAGATAAATACTAAAATACAAATTTTAGGTGAAAACATAATTTTATACTTCGTACGTCGCGAATGTCACTGAAAAAAGTAAAAGTTGAAACGGTTAAAATTTAAAATTTAGGTTATGTGAAGCTTAATTTAGCAGTTTTTGAAACTAATACTTGTTTTTTTAATGTTATTCAAATAGTAATTTAGCAGGATTTGAAAAGTTTTCAATGTAATTAGCAGGATTTGAAAATTAGGTTATATTTCAATTGCAAATTTCTTTAGCAAACAATTAAAATTATAACAAAAATTGTTTCGGGTCATATACCTTATTGCATTTAAAAGTTAATGCCCTTAAAAAATCAAAAAATTTGAAAACTTGATTTAGTAGATTTTGAAACTAGGCAACTCATTTGTCTCCTTGTATTTAACAATTTCAAAAAATAAAATAAAATGGTTACTACAATAAAGGTATTTTATTTTTTGTGAGAGTTTCAAAGATAACTTCCAAACCTGTTCGAAAACAGTACAGCCGATTCATGCTTTCATTCGAACTGGTTTGATAACTTACGTCTACGATAAACAGTGGAAACGAGTGATTCTTCAACAATTATAGGTACATTGCTTTCCAAAATTTGAATCAGAAATTTATAAACACATCTTTAACATTACAAAATTCTGAACTGAACAATATTAAAATTTCTAATGTAGTAATTTTAAAATAGTATAAAAATGTATATGTAATTTGAAAATATGGAATATTTTTCTATTTTGTATTTAAATAAAAATAAATTTTTTGAATATAAAATATATATAAAGTTATACATATTTTTTATAATAGGTTTTGTTGAAATTGAAATCAGTGGCAAATAGTAAGTAAATTATTTTAGCAAGCAGATGCTTTAAAAAAATCACATGAATGAAATAAAAATATAGAAAATTATTGTGACAATATAATCTGTTTAGTAAAATTTTTATAAGGAAATAATCAAGCACTTTCACTGTTAAAGTTTTAAGGATGAACGAGTCCTGTAAATTGAGAAACAAGAGTAAAAAAGAGAGTCGGATCAAAAACAGTGCCTAAGTATAATAATATGTTTATTATACTTTATGATCTGTAATTAATAACACAGGTCTAATGGTTTTCCCCTTTGAGATATTTGGTTTGAATGGATCTTGGTGGATTTTAGGGCGCTGATTACGAAAAAAATATTCAAAAAATTCCATCACGTCAGAATTTCTAGATATTAGTACATAGTTGCAATTGGCTTTTAGGAGCACATTCTCATCAATGGTATGTTAAATGTAACCTAATTAACCACCTGACATATCTTTATTTTGCAAAAAAAGCTGAATCTTAAGGTCATCCGTTAACGAGCTCATTATTGAGGATAATTAATTTTTTTCTATTCAGTTTTAATTAATAACTACACCTCACAAGTTTACGGTGCTAAAAGGACCGTACTACCCCCGTACATATATGTATTTTAAAAATTTAAAAGATATTAAATAGGTGTAAATACTATTTTAAAAAAAAACAAAAAATTTATATGGATATATTTTCTATTAAGCTATTAATAAAAATTAGTTTAAGGCAATTAAAAAGCACAAAATTTTAACTTTTTTTCATTAAAATTGTCGAAAATTTAACCGGCTGACAGTATTTTAAATGCTGTTAATAAAAAATATTTCTTTTTAAAAAATAATTAAAAAAAAAAAAATAAAACGACACAAAGTTCGATAAAAAATTATGTGACGCTGAATTGGATGCTTGAAAATCTTTTAAGGAAGTAGTGTGGAATTTCCTAGGAAACTATAAAAGTGCTAACTATGAAGATATTGTAAAGAAAATAATAGAAAATTTTAGAAAAATGGGATGTTCGATGAGCATTAAGCTTCACTTCCTAGATTCTCACTTAGACTACTTTCCCGATAACTTGGGAGCTGTTAGTGAAGAGCAAGGAGAAAGATATCGCCCATGACTTGAAAGAAATGGAACGTAGGTATATCAAGCAGTGTAGACTACCCGAATAATGGCAGACTATTGTTGGTTGCTAAAGCGTGATTATCCAAACAGGAATTTTAAGAGGAAATTTCACAATCGAAGCTTCAGCGAAAAAAAATCCGATACCATAAAAATATTTGATTATTGTTATTTATGTATTTAGGTCATATAAATACATTTATGGCGTTTCTAAGTAATTTAATACATTTTTGTTTCTAATATAATTTTATTTTCCTGAAATGGTGTCTATTTTTGTGACTTCTCTCATAGAGCTTTTAAACAAAAACTGAGGGTGATAGAGAAAAATTAAGTACATATGCGTAATCAGCGCACCAAAATACCCTAAGATCAGTCATCAAATCCAAAAGGGGATGCCATGACTTAAAATTTACAGGCCTGTGTAATCAGTTAATTTTAATAATAATAAAAGAAATGCCAAATTTTTGATTAATTTTAGCAATGAAAAGTTTATAATGAATCGATTTTTAAATACCCATTTTCGAAAATACTCATTTAAAAATTAAAATCTTGAATGGTTAAAAGGAAGCACGTTGAAAGTGTAGGTATATTATATTTCTTAACACTACTCCAGCCCAAAAGCATATTCATGTTAAAACTCTATTTTATAAGTATATTTTTGTTCAAAAACTAAAATTTTATTTTTTCAGCTTTAGGTAAGTTTACTATGTCGTTTCTTACTGCACTATGAATTCATATTTACATATATTACTTTGTCTAGCAGTTTGCCACTGCCGAGTATTCACATATTATTTTTTCTGTGTAAATGTATTTTCCTAAAATAAAATATTTTAAATTACAATAATTCATTACAGCACCACTATTTTGTCATAATTCTTTTTTAATGTAGCGAAAATAAATAAATGAAATGAATGTTATAAAATATTATTTCTATATTGATTCATTTTGACAATTTTAGTATATATTTTTATTTTTTATTTTTTATTTTTTATTTTTTACATATTACAGGGAATTGAACATAGCGGCATATGTATGTACCTACAGTTTCATAATAGAGTAAACATGGGAAATATTTAAACTGCACTTCTTTTTAGTATTTAAAACCAAATTACCTTGTTATCAGTTAATTCAAATTCCAAGGGTAATACCACTACAAACGGGATTTCAATAGTGTAAATTTGAATATTTATTTTAGTTTTGTTTGTCTGTCCGGAAATCTAATATAGCCCGAAAGTTGACCCACTTTGACAGTTATCGAACATCAAACAATATTTTATATTTTCGAAATAAGTTTTTAAGTTAGTTTCAGTTTCAAAATAGGTTAGTTTTTAAGGAAAAAAGAAAAAGAAAAGGGGACAATATAAAAACACAAGATTCTGACCAAAAATATAATTTTTACCAAATCTTAGTGGAGATAGCATAGAACACTAGAAGCCAACTAATATAAAAAAGTTTAATGCGCTTGGAGTCATTTGTATGCCAGTCACAGCTTAAGGCAGGTAGTCAGTCAGTGTCCGTCGCCGAACCCACACTGCATTGTGTTAACAATGTTACCATTGTTACTTAAATTGGACAGCTTGGTCTGTCCCATAATACGTGTGGTATGGTGGTATGTGTGAATACGCACACAAAGGCAAACAACAAACTAACACAATTGCAAGCGGTGTGTACCTACACGACATGGTGGGGGAGATTTTACGTCACAAACTCATTACAAGTGGAACAGAGACATAGACCACCTAGTTTGTCCCCTTGGGAGATAGCGACACACGCTTGAGTGTGGAAAAAGGATTACAGTTTTTTCCAGGGCCAGCTCAGCCAATAGGCCACCCGCTTTTTTTTTGTTTGCTCGTCACTTATTTTTTTTTTTAAGAGAAAGTTTGTAAAAAAGGTAGGAAAAGGGGCGGCAAATTTTTAAAACAGGGCAGAAAAATTTGTGATTGACGTTTTTTTTTAAGATTTCCTTTTTTTCAATAAAAGGGAGGGGCGGCATTGCCTAGGGGCGGACTCAGGGTTAATCCGGCCCTGGTTTTTTCTAAAAAGATTACAATAAATTTTGTATTTCTTTACTTTTATCCAGTGTTTTTGGCTTTTTAATGACATTTTGAATTCATTGGAGAATCTGTTTGAAATTATTGCATAGAACTTCTGGGTCAATTGTAACCAAAAATACTGAACTTTTTCGGAAATGATTAAATAATTGTTGAAAATTAAAAAAAAAGGTTCAAAATTTTCGTTAATAGTTTTCTTTTTTGTAGGAAGAAGTACAGAGAGCCAGCCAACCATTTCTAAAATGCCCAGGTCAATTTCAGGTTCTAATCCTAATAAATAATTATATTGAGCGAGTCTTTGGGTTCGAAATGATTGTTTATTTGGTCGCTGACACAGTATTTTTTAATTATACTTATTTGATTTTTACAGACACTTTAAATAGCATTAATGTATTAGACGTTACTATTAGTACCAGCTTAAACTATGGACTATGGAGTATAAGTTATAATTAAACTATGAACTATAAGTTATAATTAAAATGCCGTGAAGGCTTTTTAATTTTAAACGTATATGCAAACTTTTCCCCAATTTATCCGTATAAGAGCAGACAAATACTTACGTTTTACTAAAATATGCAGTTAAAATCCATTAGCAAATTAATTAAATATTTATATAAAACCTTTTTTCGGATCTTTGAAATGTTTAAAAATTAAAAACATTTTTATAAATTTAGACAAATTTATTTTCAAATAATTTTCTATGTGTATAATTTCAGGGGAATACATACAGGTAGATAGGTAGGTATATGTTTGTATCTGCACACACTAATAATGTAACGGGTCACTGTTTATTCGAGTCGAGTATCTCGAACGAAGTGAATAAAATGAAATCAAAATTTGTCGTGGAGTTTTGCGTTTCAGAATCACAATTTTACAAATATGTATTAGGTCCAATATGAAAATACTCATATGTAAATTATTTCAATTGTACCCAGATTTCTTCACTACTTTAAAAACTATATTAACTCTATCAATTATTAAACTATTTCTATACCAAAAGTAGTAAGGTTACAGCGGTTCTGAACCAAAAGTAGTAAAATCACAGCACTTCTGTACCAAAAATAGTAAGGTAACAGTAGTTTTATATCAAAAGTAATAAGGTTACAGCCGTTCTATATCAAAGTAGTAAGGTTACAGTGGTTCTGTACCTTAGCGAAAGATTTGCAGAAGCGAAATAAAAATCATATATGAATATGCTTTTTGTTGTAACCACAGAATACAGAACAGGCGTACATATAAAAATTTGTGGACAGAAGGAGGCCGATCGAGCCTTTCTCACTGCTTAGCTGATCATTATTTCGGTGGCGGTTAGCCTATGCACATCAATTGTTATGTATTGTTAAAATCATTGTTAGTTACAATGTAGTGACTGCATGCTGCTTTGTCCGCCTGTACGTGTTATATAGTTGTGTGTGTGACCACTCACATAGATGCGAATACTAAACACATACAACTACAAACAGTGTGTACCTACACAACATAGTGACTTACAAGGAAAGGCTTTGTACTATCAATTAGCAATTGTAATGAAATTTGGTATATATGTAGTACAAGCAAAAATAAAAAAACCCGTATTTCTTTTTATCTGCCATCATCGCCATTTAAGAGGTGAAATCACCCCTCAAAATTAGGGTAAAATTTTAATTTTGCTTGATAACTTGAAAACGATGGCAGATAGAAAAAAACTTAAAATTGACAAAACTCTTTATTTTTAGAGAGCTTTCTACTAATGTGTATAAATCCACGGTTGGACCTACTGGAGGGCTGTTCAGGTAAAATTGTGGGTAAATTTTGAAATAGGATGGATATGCTTTAGTATACTAAAATTTGAATAGCATATATGAAAACTACATGAAAAATACTAGGTGACCTATTTTTGTTCAAAGTTGTAATTTAAAGTCTAAAATCTGAAAACTGGACGGCTAATTTGAGGCGCCAATCGTAATTTTATTGACAATCAACAAAATAAAAATATTTTTATAAGGTTTTCAGCAAGTGAATTGTCTTAAAATTAATAACTGGTTAAAATATATCAAATTATACTTGTTAATGTCTGACTAAAACTTTAAATTTTATATAAGTAGTATTAAAATTTGATTTTGTTATGTCATGCAAGAATATTATGGCATATTTAGATATAGAAAAAAATTAAGTTTATAAAATACTTCTTTTTTGTCAAATAATAAGGATAAGGAAATTTTTTCTAGTTTGGCATGAATGTAAGAAAAATTATAAAAGTTTTAATATCTTTAATTTAAAATAGTTTACAATAATAAAATAAGGCGTATATTATTCTATAGCTTATGATCTTCACAATAATGATACTAATAATATGTTTTAAACAGAAATTTTTGACACCAACCATCATCTCACAACAGCTGGTTCTCCACGAATATGACATTTCGGTTCTACATCGGTTTAATATATATATATATATATATATATATATATATATATATATATATATATATATATATATATATATATTTATATATATATATATATATTTATATATATATATATATATATATATATATATATATATATATATATATATATATATATATATATTCGACGAGATTAACGAAGTAATCTAGTCTTTGTTCTATGTATCCGCTCTTGTACCAGGCGTATTTAAATGTATCTCTAAAGCGGGGTGATGAGAACCGCTTATGTGCTAGGTATTGTATTTTTATGATATTATTCCTAGAATGTAGATCAATATCACTATTTGATATGAGAATTAAATCAGACAATATTCGAACGAAGTAATAATAAAGATTTTTTATCAGTTTGTGGTAAATATATATTTTAAAACCACTCTTTAAAATGCTCTGTTGTTAATTTGCTTGATTCAGTTGTCGAAACATATACATCCTTTGCTTTAAATAATAACTGCTGAACTCTAGCACCCAGTTGTCCGGTACGTTTTTTTTTAAAACTAAAAATAAGGGAGAAAACAACTGACCCTCGGCTGAAATTTTTGGCTGTATAGTATAACTGTGTGTTGTTGCTGATAGAGATTGAATAAATTTTTCGACTTTTTTAGCACCGTTTTTCCAAACTATATGCAATAATATTCTTGCATGACTTAACAATATCAAATTTTAATATTATTTGCAAAAAATTTAAAATTTTACTCAGACGTCAACAAGTATAATGTTATATATTTTAGCCAGTTATTAATTACAAGACAATTCACTTGCTGAAAATGTTATAAAAATGTTTTTATTTTGCTGTTTGTCAGTAAAATTATGATTGGCACCTAAAATTAGCTGTCCAATTTTCAGACTTTAGCCTTTAAATTATAACTTTGAGCAAAAACAGTTAAACTAGCATTTTTCATGTAGTTTTCAAATATGCTATTCAAATTTTAATATACTAAGGCGTACCCACCCTATTTCAAAATTTACCCTCAATTTTAAAATTGGAGCAGCCCCTCCAGTAGGTCCGACCGTGGATTTATACACATCAATAGAAAGCACTCTAAAAATAAAGTGTTTTGTCAATTTAAAGTTTTTTTCTATCTGTCGTCGTTTTCAAGTTATCAAGCAAAATTAAAATTTTACTCTAATTTTGAGGGGTGATTTCACCCCTTAAATGTGAACCGTGGTAGATAAAAAAAATACGGGTCTGTTATTTGTGATTGTACTACACAATTTCATCAAAATTGCGAATTGACAGTTCGAAATCTTTCCTTGTTAGTCAAATAGTAACATAGTTTCTGTATTCTGTCGTTGTAACTTTATAATATTCCGTTCAAAGAGTGCGTTTTCAGCCGAAATTTTACATGTAAGAACCACAGTTCCATAAACATCTTTCATTTGTTCAGAATTACCAAGTCGTTTCCGTCTACGTCATCTTACCTCTGACTGGACGAATCTGTGCAATGTAAGGGCCCCATACACGGTGAGATCTGTATCGATACCTTGTATCGATACAAATAGCGATACATATATCTGAGATTTGTATCATGTTTATTTAGCACACACACGCTGAGACTGAATCGTAAAACCTCAGTACAGAGAAAAAATTTTATTAACAAAGAAATGTGCGATCTACGACGACCTATGGCACCTGTGCTATTAGCAATTGCAATACAAACATCTTTACATTTTGAATCCCGTAGACAAGGGTATAATTTATACATATTAATAAAATCTTCCCAAAAATCTCTATTTGCAGACATGATTATTCAAATAAATAACAATTATTTACTTTATTAACTGTCAAAATAAAAATGAAACCATAGTTACCATGATACTTGAGACAAGCACGATACCTGCTGATACTGATGCAGTGATACCGAGACAGTCACATACACGACGAGATCTGTATCATGATACTGATACCTGTAACATGTAGCGATACAGATCTCATCGTGTATGGGGTCCTTAATAAGAGTAGCAAAATGCAATAAACTTATATATTTATTCGTGTACGAAATTTGTTTCAAGGCCTCCCTAGTTAACTTTGCACCGACCTGGCTCTACATATCTAGATATGTGTATATTTGTATACTTTTTCGACGTCTAATGTAAATTGTGAAGAGTGTACTTCTGAATATCTCAAGACCAAATTCATGCCTATCAGATGACTCACAGTGATTTATGTTTTGATGCAAAAATTTGTCTTACTCGAATAATAAAAACAAAAAAGATTTGTAACACTTGGTTAACTGTATCTTATAAAAATCTTATAGTGTATATATCATATGTAGCTGTACGATTCTTATTCGCTTATGAAGGTGGTAAACACAAAAAAGACTTCTTTTATCTGGTACCACTTAATAGGCTCGTATACTTTTGTCGACTCTGAATCGAAGCATAATCAATTCACTTAAATTTACTTAAATTAAGTCCCATCGTTAGAGTAGGTACATATTAAATTCTTATTTGCTTAATTTATATGATTAAAGAAAGATATTTTTTTAGTACCTGGATACGAATCTCATGCTTATATAATGTATGTTTCATATGTTAGGTATAAAATTAATATGATCCTGTTATTTATATTAAAATAATAATTGTTTACATTTTATCCTTGTGCCAAATTAAATGTTTATCTGAATAAATGTTTACATATTGAAAATGAAATATTCATATTTATAACTGTAAATACATAAATATGTACACAAATATTTATTTTATATATTTAAACATTTTACAGATATTAAATTTTTTTATCTCCATTCTCTAGGGTTCCATAGCAAGGAAGAAATCTTTCTAGTCTTGTCAAGACTCTCGTTCTCTTCGTCCGTCTGTCTGATTATATGCCCTAAAGAAAAGACAATCGAATCAATTGAAATTCAATAGTTTCTTTAAAAAAAAATGGTTGTCAAGTTATTTTTATTTAACTCTCTGTCCCCTTCACTCCCTGTATTGCTATTTTTACTTGTACTTCTTATCTACGTATATTGGGTAACTTTATTGTTGTTCACATTATTATTTATTTCGTTTTTATTTATATTTCAAAAGTGACTACAATATTTCTTCTATTTTAATAGTCTCGGAAGTGAGATTGGATAAACGATGTACCCTTTTAGAAGCATGCTGCAATTACAAAAATGTAAATTTAGTAAAAATTTTAAGTAGAAAAGGGTAAGGCAGGGTCGTGTAAGATGGCGCGATCGGTAAGACGGCGCACTCCTGTTTTCCCTAAACAGGAACGAAATTTGTAACCAACTTTAATCGTGTTTTGAAGTGTTCAAGTATCTCTAATTACTTACCAAAAAATATTGATTTACGACATAATCTCGATATTTTAGATAAGTTAAAAATTTTTAGTACGATTTGATATTATTTTTCTCGAATTTGAATATGCTACTACGGTTTATATCGAAACAAGTTAAAAGTTATAAATGTCCCTGAGGCTAGTAAAGTTAGTCACGAACTAGTTCTGATTAGCTTTAATTCGTGTCAGTACGCGTGGATGATTCCCACAGGATGATTTTGTTGATAATAGACAGGCGTGTAAGATGTCGTAGTACAAAGGCGTGTAAGACGACGCAGACATTCTTACACGATAGTTTCTATTATTATGTTTTTCTTTAACTTTTCTAAGGAATTCTATATAGCAAACTTTTGTACAATGTAATTTCGTGTAACCGAAGTACCTACATCAAAAGTTTACGATTACGAAAATTAACGATATCGAAATGTAATTTTTTAAATATTCTACTGTTAATAAAATCAGTAGGACTAGTGGAGCCTACAATTAACCAATTATAACCAATTTATAAAAAGTAATTCGATATCGATAATTCTCGATAATGAAAACTACATTTTAATAGTTTAAAATGTTTGGAATATCCACAACTTGCATCGCCTAAACCTTCAAAAATTTTGTTATTTTTTCGCTACGACTCGTCGTTCACGAGCTATTTACGACTAAAAAATTTCCGATTACGAAAAGTAACGAAAATTAATTTTTTTTTTTAAAATGTGTATTGCTGACCCAATCAATCGGACTAATGGAGCATAAATTAACCATTTATAATCAATTTATGATAAGTACTTCGGTATCGATAAGTTTCGATAATGGAAAATAGGTTTTAACAAGAGTAACGTATTATACGTTTGAATAGAAGAGCCATGACAATACGGCGGCACACTACGTCGTCAAAAGTATAGGGATACCCGGACCCAAAGAGTACCCATATTTTTGGCACGATAGTGTACCATAGCATTAAGTACAGTACGGCGTTAAAAGTGTGGGCACACCTTGGGTCAGGGTGTTAACATACTTTTGACGACGTAGTGTGCCGTTGTACTGTCATAGCTTTTCTACTCGTTTGGAATACCTATAACTTGCTTCACCTAAACCTTCTAAAATTTCATAATTTTTTGCTACGATCACGATCCGCCGTTACTTGCGATCAAAGTTTAGAATAACGAAAAATATGGAGAAGTGCTGACATCAAAACTCACCTGTTATGCGTAGGTGCTCGATTGTTTAAATATAATTTGTGCTAAATTCCAAGCTATTTAATAAATGCGCCATCTTACCGATCTCAAGGCGCCATCTTACACGACCGGTCGTGTAAGAGTGTGCATTTCCCATTTTGTGTTTTTTTTTTTTTTTTTAATAACTCGATCGATATTCAGCTTATAATAAAAGTTTTTTTATCACAACGGTAATTAATCATTAAGGTACTAGAATAAATACAATTTACTTCTATAACATTTTCCGTTATTTTTTATAGCTATCTAAATATTAAGAGCGCCATCTTACACGACAGTACCCTATTCAGGAAAATAAATTTCTATGAGTGCTCTCTTAGAGAAAATTTCTAATATCTCAGTAGCTTTTACACAATTTCAGCACTAGCATTTTTTTTTCCAAGTCTTTATCAGTATTATCATTAATTTCTTCATATAAAATTACTGCTCAACTATTTTAAAATAATCGCAATCAATTATTATTGATTTAAAAAATTTAATTATTGTTGAACAAACAATTGTAGTAAAACTATTATAATTATATCACACAAAAGCAAATTAAATAATAGCGCTAAAAATATTGTTACTAATTGTTTTAATATTTAAAGATTAAACGGTTTGATTCAATTAATAATAAAATTGTTTCATATTGTTAAATTTTATTTCTATTATGTACAGTGTGTAAAAGAAACGTGAGATTTGAGACTGCTGTTGGGTTTGTTGGGTTTTTTAACAGATTAAGGTTATTTATTATTGTTTATCTAATACATAGCAGTGTCATCTAAAAGCAAAAATTCTAATTTTTTTTTTGGCAAGCGACTGAATTTTAATATTTTTGAACGCCTTTATAAAAATATATTATTCTTTGCTTCCTAGATATAGAATAAGCTATTTGGAATTAGTGTACCAGCATCTCCTCGTAAACGACAAAGTCACTTTCTATCGCCTAAATATGTGTGTAATGTACTTATTTTTATTTTGTAGTGAGGTTGTTTTTTCCCGAAGGTCTTTAATAGGGCTTGTATGATTGTTTGAAATAGAGAAAAGGCTTACTTAAATAAATAGGATGCCAAACTGAGGAACAGTGTGTGTTCTTATCCGAGGACAAAAAGGCTTCATTTTGTGTATCTGCGTAAAAAAATATTAAAAATATCTAATAAAAAATGAAAAATATCTAATAAAAAATGAATTTTATAGTTATTGAACGATTCTCTACCTTTAAAATGTGTTACGTATAAAGTAAATGTTTCTTTTTCATGTTCTTTTCTTTTTCCTTTAAATAAAGTCAAAACGATTTCGATTTTACATTAATTTTCAGAAATATGTACATATTTTTATGTAGAACTTTTAAAATAAAATATTTAAAGATTTTTATGTTTGATTCCAAATATTTAATTTATTTTATATTGCAATAACTTAAGCCAATCCACTTTAATAACCGTCTGCGATATTCGCCTTGTTTTCGTACAGGATGCATACTGCGGTAAACATTACGACACGGTATCAAAAGGAAATTGAATGTTCACTACAAAAAATGAAATAAAACTAAGCCCGGCTGCACAGTGCACACCTAGGAGGTAAGACATGAGAAGTAAGACATGAGCGGCACAGACATTCGGCTTAAGACATGGCATTTACACACCTAGGAGATAAGACACGAGAGATACGACATGAAGGACACTACAACAAGGGGAATTTTTCAATTTACTGGCAGTAGTTTTTCATGTTAAATTTGTGATATTACTTTTATAATACTGTTTTAGGGCATAATTGCATAAAAATGGGTAATTTTTAACATAATTAACAAAATTAATTGTAAACGATACATCTTTTGGAACGTTTTTGGACTTACCTCCTTAGTAATACACAGTTTTGAATACGGAATTTGACAGTTTTTCAAAAAGTGTTTTAAATTGTCGGTATGCATCTAATATTACATTAAAAAAATATTTTTGGAGAAAATTTACCATTTCTTTCAAATATATAATTTTTAAATTTATCTTATATGTCGTTCGACATGAGCGACAGGAGACAAGCATGCTATGTCGTTTAAGACAAATGTCTGTGTCGCTCATGTCATATCTGCTAGGTGTGCAGCAATTTTGTGTTTTCAATCCAATTTAAATGTACTCAAGCGATGCATGTCTCCAAACCACACATTTTTTGTGTCTCTCATGTCGTATCTCTAGTGTCTTACCTCCTAGGTGTGCAGCCGCACTAAGAGTGAAGTTTAATTGCAGTGGCCTTTTTCGTAGAATTACATTGTTGAAACGTTATTCTTAACAACTAAAATAAACTTTCTGATTCCTTCAATCAGAAAAAAAACTTCTAAAATAATTAAAATTATTCTGAATTCATGAAATATCCAACATTTTGTTGAATAATTAACCGATGATATAGGTATTCATGGATATGTACAAAGAGACTATGTGTGGACAATAAGGAAATATTCAAAGTACTATTAATTTAAAGGAAAGAGGAAATAAATTTGCAGTTTTCCGCATGACCTTCTAAGGGCTAAAAATATTAGTCGCCGACTTAGTTAAAATTCTAGAGCAAAATACGATAAAAAATAAATGGGCCTTTGACTCCGTGAATCCAAGAATGCAATTGAAAAGGAACATATATATTAAGGGGACCACTGGTGAGACATTTTGAAATTTTTTTCGTATGTTTCGATAGTTTATACCTTTAAAAATAACACACTAAAATTTCAAGTTCATGTCTCAAATAGTTTTTGAGTTACAGCCATCCGAAGAGCGGATTCTGATTTTCATTGTTAATTTTGAGTTACTGAGAAATGAATAAAGGCTGATAGTTCGAGAATTTGTGGTCGTGACTGCCAGTCACACGTTGTGGAGAAGCTATACCCTGGCACCTTTAAACGACTCATCTAGTTTTACTATGATCGTTATAGTGAGTATATCGTAAATAATTTTAGTAAAAATTCTCAGTGATTAAAACTAAAAGGTAAAGTAAAGAAAAGCTACATTTTTAAATTTGCTGCAGTTATAATTCGAAGACAAATCAGCCGATCGATTCGATTATTATTGCAGTTTCTTTTATATATGTTTCTTCGTAACACCAACCTCCAGTTTTCCGATCGAATAAAAATTGTAATTTTTGCAGACCAAAAACCCTCAAATTTACACGCAAAAAACTCCGCCATTTTGTTAAATATCAACCTTTTTTTTCAATTGAGGTTCATGGCTCGGGCAACACCTTCTAGTTTAATGGGCTTTTTGGTTTTTTTGATTTTAAGCACTGTGAAGGTCGCTATCACTGCAGCAGTGGGGGAACTTTTTTTTGGAGCCTTGGGAAATCGTGAATAAGTCACTGAATTTTCAATTTTTTGGTCCAAAAATTTTATTATGAATTCATTATATATCAATAAATATATCAATAAATATTAAAACATTCCATGTAGTAGATTTCTTTAAAAAAATTCCCAAAAATTAGCTTTTTTTCAGGCAGTCACACTAGTGGTCCCCGTTAAAAGAAAAGATCCTGCAATGGGAGCGATACCACCGGACGTTAGTAATCATTTGATTAAACTTTTATTAAATGTTTATTTATAAACTGTAAAATTTCCATTTACAACTTATTTATTATAACTAATATTTCAGAAACGTGCTGCCAAACTCCGTTGACTACTGCTGTGCAAACATTTACAGTCATTTCATTTTACCTATATCCCAGAAATGTGATTAGAAGAAGAATATATATATATATATATATATATATATATATATATATATATATATATATATATATATATATATATATATATATATATATATATATAGAGGCTGGGCCATTTTAATCTTTGCACCTAAATATCTCGCCAGAGGCGCCACCTATCAAAAATTGACCTTTACAGAAGTTGTTAGGTACGAAGGGGGACATTAAATGGTAACCTCAAATTTGACCTTGAATTTCATTTTCAAGGTCATTTGAGGTCAAGTCGTATTTTTCAAATGGAACGACCTACTTTTTATTTCGGATTCTGAAAGAGCGTGAAATTTCACGTCGAAAATGCTATAAATAAATTTTTTTATAATTGACCTTAAGAGGTGTAAAGACCACCAAAGAATAATCAAAAATTAGATTTTAAAAGAAAAACCTAACTTTAAAGTGTCGGCATCTTTTGGAGACGTAGCGTAGGAGCTTCTGTTCGTCTTCAATGACCTGTGAAGGTCATTCTAAGGTCAAAATCCAGAAAAAAATGACACTAAAAATTTATAAAAAATTAATTTTTCATAACTAATATATTTCATAGCTAAAAAATAAAAAATTAAAGGTCAATAAAAAAAATTCGTTCATAACATTTTCGACGTGAAATTTCATGCTCTTTCAGAATCCGCAATAAAAAGTAGGTCTTACCATTTGAAAAATACGACTTGACCTCAAGATGACGTTGAAAATGAAATTCAAGGTCAAATTTAAGGTCGCCATTTAATGTCCCCCTTCGTCCCTAACAGCTTTTGTAAAGGTCATTTTTTGATAGGTCACGCCTCTGGCGAGATATTTAGATGCAAAGATTAAAATGGCCCAGCCTATATATATATATATATATATATATATATATATATATATATATATATATATATATATATGTCGCGACCTCCAATTAATATAGTGGAAACACGCGCCCAGTCCTCGACGTAGAATGATTCCTTAATTGGATGCAACACTGGATCCTCCGGAATGGTTGGATCGCCACTTAGCTTTTTTCGATAAAACTAAGAGACGGAGCTTTTTGGGTTACAAGTTCTTTAGTGCTTTTCCTTGAACCTCTTTTCTTCACTTTTCATTCAAACTACTTATTTGTCCTTTTTAATTTTTATTTACTTAATTATTCTAATTTAATATAGTTCGTCGTGTTTGCTTGTAATTCTAATTTGATGTTCTTATTTTTTTATTTAAAATTTAATTGCTGAAAGTTCGTAATTTTATCAAATAAAAATCAAAGATTTAATTTTAATAAAGTCGAATTTATTTGATGAAAATAATAGTTCAACACAATGATCACTACAATGATTACAACAATTAAAATATTCAAACACATTAAAGATTCGAACGCGGTAATAATGATTTACAATAATTCCCAAAAAAACTGAATTGGATTGTTGTGTCTAGTTTCTTTTTATAATAATTAAATGCTAAGTTAGCAAAAGTAAGATTTTTTCTATTTTATTCGATCGAATCTTTGTTTTATAAAAAATACTAATTTTAATGGAAAAATACAGAGAATACTAATAAATTTTGTTTTAATATTTTTCTAGAAAAAATAAGATTTAAAAATGTAATTTAATACGAAATTGTTGATTAAGTATTTTTATATTGTAAAGTGTACGAGGTACAGTACACGACATATATATATATATATATATATATATATATATATATATATATATATATATATATATATGTATATATATATATATATATATATATATATATATATATATATATATTGATTAAGTATTTTTATATTGTAAAGTGTACGAGGTACAGTACACGACATATATATATATATATATATATATATATATATATATATATATATATATATATATGTATATATATATATATATATATATATATATATATATATATATTGATTAAGTATTTTTATATTGTAAAGTGTACGAGGTACAGTACACGACATATATATATATATATATATATATATATATATATATGTATATATATATATATATATATATATATATATATATATATATATATATATATATATATATATATATATATATATATATATATATATATATATATATATATATATATAGGACTACTAATAATAACTTAACAAAACTTGATGTCTGTATAAAAACCATTGTATAACTACGTTGCGTGACAATATCTGCAATCATATTGTAATTTAAATAAAATTATTTAAGAATATAAACAGGTCATTACAGTTCACTATATTTTCCCTCCTGACCATGATAGTGGTAAATATTTGTTGATAGCAAGCAACATGCGGTGATGAACTTTACACAGAAATGTGAACTATTTGTATAAACATTTTAAAATTTGCATACAGGGAAATACGCTCTTGCGTGCAAAATTACTGAACAGTTCTTTAGTTATCAACACGAATGGTCGCAAAAGATTGTGGCTGTCTAGTATGTTCTACTATTTATGTATATCAAGGAACAATAATATAATGTTACAATAAAACTGGACGTCTGGAAACCAAAATAGAAAAATAGGTTTAGAAAGCAATAAGGATATTGATGTTATGTTGAGGAAGAGAATAAAAACGCCGTGAGAAGCGGGGACCCATCACGGAAGTCGAATTTTTTCCTTCATCTTCCGTATTGAATATCTACAAACGAAATGTAACTGGAAGTCTACAAGCGATTTGTCATTTTGCTGGTTTCAAAACTGATGATGAGTGTCCGGATGATCGGGGCTTTCAAAAAAGTTTTTAAGTTTTTAAGGGCTGAATCTGAGTAAATTTTAATTTTGTGCCGATAGCAGTTAACAGGAAAGAAACCAACACAGTTCGTGCGAGGGCATTCCAACCCATGCTTATCCGACAATTGCCTTTGAGTTTTATTTTTAAATATTAAAAAAGGACCTTAAATAGTAAACTGGAAGACCTTTATGAAGAGATTTTCTCTTTCCAGAAAAATCCAAAATTCATATTTTATAAATAAAATAAAAATTATTTTTATTTAAAATCAATAACATTATTTAAACTACTTACATATTATATGTATTGCATTTGAGATAAATGATAGTATATATTTCATTTCTTTCTTTAAATTTACTCTACTGTATTATTATCAGTATAAATCACATTTAACCATATATAACAACGCTATTGAATTCCGATGTAAAAATGGGAAAAGTGGGGGGGGGCAAGGTAATGTGGAATCCCTAAAGTGCACACCTTCGATATTAATTGAATACAGATACAAAATTTCAGCCTTCTAGGTTTCAGCCTTCAGATAGTCTCTAGGCGTGTTAGAAAATAAGCAAAAAAATCAAAGGAATATTGTCGTAAAAATCGTGGGGGAGGGGTTAAAAGTTGAAACCCTCAAAAATCAGTGGCTGGCTATTAACTTAACCTATACACAAAATTTCAGCCCTCTAGGGCTTATTTGGGGAGATTTTGACCCGAACCAAACTGTTAAAAAACAAGAAAAATCATGTTCTTTTGCTATAAAAATGGTTGGGATAAGGGTTAAAAGTTTAGACCTCCAAAGGCACTCCCTCGATACTAACGAAATCCGAATACAAAATTTTAGCCCTCTAGGTTTATTTGGGTGACCTGTGCGAGTGGTACAAACTTTGAAAACGTCGAAAAAGCAGAAAATTGTAGCAGGAAGAATATTAAAGCCTCCAAAAAGCATAACCTAGGCACGAATTTTACCAACACACCAAATTTCAACCCTCTACGTTACTTCTGCGGGGCTGTGGGCGTGTTAGATAAAGCCAAAATACTTTTTTCCCACTCTACTCCCTCCAAATCATCCTAAGAAGCTGAATTTTGTATATGTTGTAGATAATTAACCGAAACATTATTTCCAACCGGTTTAGAAAAATTCTATTTTTTTGTTGTCCCCTGCCACCCCCTTAAAATTTGGGTTGGATCCAAAATGTGCATCGGAAATGAGCCCCACTTACTAAATTTCAGCTCCTCCCGTCCATAGAGGGACCCTACACATGTCAAAAGGTAGCGGGATTATATATATATATATATATATATATATATATATATATATATATACAGGCTGGTCCAGAATTATGTACCGTAACTGCTGGAGCTGATAGTATGTTGAAAAATAATGGTACCTTTTCATCTACACTTTTTTCCAAAACTCAATAATAAGGGAGATAAAGCAGAGGAGTAAAATGTAGAGGGGTGGAACGAAACTGACTTTTTTTTAAAATTTTTTGGGCGCTTTTGATTACTGGATTCATAATCTAAAATCCCGTATGAACATTAAGATAATCAAATTTATGGTATCAATTATTCCATCACTTATGATTAGGTGATAATTTGGAAGAAGATACTTCTACTTTAAATTACTCGAAAACGGTAATATTTATCGAAATAACTATACCTTTTTTGCGTGAAATTGTCTGAGGAATCATATCATCACAGAATTTGTTTAAATAATTACAAATTAAATGAGCAGCGGGGCCCCATCACGGTAGTCGAATTTTCCCCTTCATCTTCGGTATTGAATGTCTACAAGCGAAATGTGATTGAAAGTCTACAACCGAATTGTCATTTTGTTGGTTTCAAAACTGGTGATGAGTGTTCGGCTGATCGAGGCTTTAAAAAAAGGTTTTAAGTATTTAAGGGCTGTATCTCAGTAAATTTCAATTTTGTGCCGAAAACAGGTAGCAGAAAAAAAGCCAACACAATTCGTACGAGGACATTCCTGCCCATGTTTATCCGCTAATTGCCTTTATGTTTTAGTTTTAAAAATTAAAAAAGGACCTTAAATAGTAAACTGGAAGGCCTTTATAAAGATATTTTTTCTTTCCAAAAAAATCCAAAATTTCTATTATATAAATACTAAAAATCCAAAATTCGTAATTTATAAATAAACAGTGACTTTAATAACATTTTTAAATTACTTAATATGTATGTATTTCATTTGTCATAAAAGTAAGTTCACTTTTTTTTAAATTTTTTAAAATTACTATTCGCCCTATTCGCCTACTTGTATTTAGAATAAACATAATGCTTTTAAAACACATTTAACAATAGCATTCAATTCCGATGTAAAAATGGGAGAAGTGGGGGGAAAAGTGATGTGGACTCCCTACAAGGTACTAGCTGGATACTAACTGAATACACGTACAAAATTTCAGCCCTCTAGGTTTCCTTATGGAGTCTCTAGACGTGTTAGAAAACAAGCAAAAAAATTAAGGAAATATTGGCGTAAAAATCGTGGAGGTAAGGGTTAAAAGTTGAAACCTCCAAAAAACAGTGTCTGGCTATTAGCTTAACCTGTACACCAAATTTCAGCCCTCTAGGTTTATTTGGGGAGATTTTGACCCGAACGAAACTGTTAAAAAACAAGAAAAATCATGTTCTTTTGGGTATAAAAATGGTGGGGGTAGGGGTTAAAAGTCGAGACCCCCAAAAGGCACCCCCTTGATACTAACTCAATCCGAGTACAAAATTTCAGCCCTCTAGGTTTATTCGGGTGACCTGTGCGAGTGGTACAAACTTCGAAAACGTCGAATCAGCATGAAATTGTAGCTTAAAAATGAGGTGGGTGGAGGTAAAATATTAAAACCTCCAAAAAGCACAACCTAGGTACGAACTTTATCAACACACCAAATTTCAACCCTCTACGTTAATTCTGGGGGGCTGGGGGCCTGTTAGATCCAGCGAAAATCGTTTTTCCCCCCTCTACTCCCACCATATCATCCTAGGAAGCTGAATTTTGGATATGTTGTAGATAATTGACCGAAACATTATTTAAAATCGGTTTGGAAAAGTTTTATTGCTTTTCCGCCCCCCACCACCCCCTTAAAGGTCGGGTCAGAAAAAAAATTTGCCCAAAATTTGACCCCACTTTGATAGTATGAGGTGTCTCGAAAATGAGCCCCATTTACCAAATTTCATCTCTTAACTTCCATAGGGGGGCCCTACACAAATTAAAAGGTGGCGGGAAAATATATATATATATATATATATATATATATATATATATATATATATATATATATATATATATATATATATATATCAGACATTTTTTTTTCTACATATTCGTGTTCTACGGGTCCGAAAACGGATAGCGCCCCTACTCTCGCCTCTCGCAGCTCTTATCGTATAGACTGTATAAGTCTAATTTTTCGGAGAAAATTCGACTAAAAAGAAAAGACGTGATAACTCACACCTACCACCCAAAACCACCCCTTAGTCATCGAATGGTGGAATAAGTGTTGACATAAATTTAATCCTTTTAACACGAAACAAGTACCCCCAAAAATATCATTCCGTTATTCAAAAGCGTTTGGAAAATATTTAAGAAATAATGGTTTCCGTTTTACCCCTTTAGAGAGTTGTATCTTTCTGATTATTGAGTTTTGACCAAAGTGTACAGGAAAAGGTACCATTACTTTTGAACGTACTACGAGCTCCACCAATTACGGTACATAATTCTGGACCACCTTGTATATATATATGTATAATATATATATATATATATATATATATATATATATATATATATATATATATATATATATATTGTACGAGTTTTTCGAGAGTTGCGATTTTTATTACAGCAAACCGTTGATTTAGTCAAAAAATTGTTCAAATAAGAGTTGTAGATATCGACGGGGGCAACCGATTGCTATAGTCAGGAGCTTTAGAGCTCTTCTGGTTTTCGAGCTATGATACAAACTTTTAGATTTTTAAGTGGGATTATATATTAAGTTTTCGATAAAATTGATCTAATGCATTAACTAACAACATAAATTAGCAATAAAAATTTTTTACCCAACTTTAATTATTTAATTTTTTCTTAGTTTATCAGTTAGGTGGTAAAAATATGCATATGTAGTTGAGACTACTTCAACCGATAGTGTTTTTCCTGCTTACATTTCCATTACAGCCAAGAAAAGGACCTTTTCCGGCACCATTTCTGTCATTGGTTGTATTAGAAATGGCAACTCTTGAAAACTCACATGCTATGTATATATATATATATATATATATATATATATATATATATATATACATACATAGGAATAAATAGGATATATACAATAGGAATAGGAATAAAAACCTTACACACGATAGTCCAACTTCAGAACCACTTATTGTGACATTATTACCCACTGTCAGTGTGTTAATATTAAAAATGACTGTATGTTAACTAATATGTAATTTAAGAGGGTGACTCACCCCCTCTCCAATGTTGCTCAAACTGAATTTTGAAATCAAAAATTTCATTTCTACGTTATTCTAAATGTCTTAAACTATTTTCCACAAAGGAAAACTTCTTAAACTACCCAAGTAGTACGACTATTCGACACAGTCACCCCCTAGTTAACTACCCCTAGACTTAATATTAGGACATTGAGCAAAAACAGGTCAATTAGATTTTTTGACGTAGGTTTCAATTCTGTAAACAAAATTTTTATATTGTTTAATTTTCACCCCCTTTTTGCAAAATTGACCCCTAAATTGTAACTCCCAGCCACCCCTGTTGACACAATTTGAACAAATTGCATACCAATAGATAGCTCTTTAAAAAAGAGCAATATCGCCAATTTAAACTTTTGCTCTATCTCTTACCGTTTTCGAGACATTTAACAAATTAAATTTTTACCCCAATTTTTGGAGGGCGATTTCACCCCTTCAAACCGTTTTTCCGCCGATAAAGAAAAATTCGTGTCGCTTATTTTTTAGTGTTCTACAACATATCTAAGTTTCATCAAAATCGGTTAGTCCGGCCTCGGGACGTTTATTTATAAGTAATTGTGTAAAATTAATAATTAAGTAAGTATTGTGTTAATTTTAATACAAATTTTTCCACAATATATATATATATATATATATATATATATATATATATATATATATATATATATATATATATATATATATATATATATATATATATATATATATATATATATATATATATATATATCAGACAATTTTTTCGTCAGGATCGTGTTCTACGGATCCGAAAACGGATAGCGCCCCTACTCTCGCCTCGTCCCGTTCTTATCGTATAGGCTGTATAAGTCTAATTTTTCAGTAGAAAATTCGATTAAAAAATTTGACGTTTTACAGGGATCTTATCCAATTCTACATTTCAAAAAATTTTAGGACTTTGCTAGATTGTAGATTTGGCCGATTAGAAAAAGTACAAGTTAATTTAATCTATGCTAGTGAGTGAGGTTGTAAGTTGTATTTTGCACGCCAACAAAAAGGGCGGTGAGTGCATAATGCGCTTACAACCGAGTTACGTACTTATACTTTTTCTATGACTAATATGAAATTTATGATAAATAATATTTTTGTACGAAAAAATACACTAAAATTATGTGGAACTGAAAATGTGTTAACTGAAGGTTAGCATTAGCTTTTAAGTAAAAATTTTGTACATATTTGAATACAATATACAGTATAAAGATTAATAAACATGTAGTAAGCTGCGGTTCTTTACACACAATGAATCATGTATAAAGGGTAAGTTTCACATGACAGTAGGCTGTTATAGCAGTAAAACTGATAGGTGGGGGATGTTGCTATTGTGATAGTATTACTGTTATATGATGATTCACAATATTTTAAAAGTGTTTGTTAACAGTAGTTTTATTAAAATGGCGCCAAATAAAAATAACTATTAAATTATATTTTAATACGTTTATTAATTAAGGAAAAAATATTTAAAAGAAAATATAATAGAGAAAATGACATTAGATGAAAGCACCGTTCTTGAACAGGTTCCTTTTTGACATAGAAAATAATTTATTAACCGAATTATTAACGGTAGATGATTTCCAAAATTTAATAGGGTTACCCTATGCAAAATTTTTAGGACTCCATAAGAAAGTTCATATAAAATACTTTTAAAATTTTTAAATTAGGAAAAGCAGCTAATCTCCATAAAATTTTCAGGTTGCACATTTAATTACTAAACAAAGAACTTATTTTCACATTTCTTCTGTCAAATTTAATTTTTTCACAATATTTTTTCAAATATATTTTTTTTTATATCATTTTTATAGTCAAATGATTTTGTGTCTCCCAAACACCCATTTTTATGGTACAGTTTGCTTCTATTTAGAAGTTTTTCCTCCAAGAACCCAATTGTTTTTATAAATTCCGCCATTTTTAATGCAATAAAATTTTATTGCGATCGCAAAAGTAGAAAAAATTCTAGTTATAACAGTAACTGTCATAACAATCAACTGTGATAGCAGTAAGTATGTTTCACACAAAAAATTGCCTAACAGTATAGCCACGCCTACTAAATTGTTACTGTGATAGCAGTAAATTGTCCTGTGAAACAGCCACTTTAAATACGAAATATCGCACAATTGAATGTAAAACATAATAAATAGTTTATCTAGTATTTTTCACAGTAGATAAACAATTTTGTAGTAGTCGTAGGTATTAAGTGAAAATATAAACAAATTTTATATTTAGTGCTTAAAACGGGTTGTCTACGATATAGAACTAAATATAAATAAGCATTTAAAAAATAACTATGTCAATGTAGACCTTCCGTCCCATATACTAGGTTGCTATTGTAAAAATAAAATCGACTATTTACACACGCCGATCACGACTTGCACATTATCAGATACAAAGCTAGTTAGTGTACTCGACCGACTTGATACTGTCTCCCTCCCCAATACACATGAGTGTTAGTTTTACCGATTGACTTTCACTACATGATCGAATCCATCACGTCCCGTTAGTTTTCTTGTGTTGATACAACATGTGAATTATTTAGATCCTAATTTCTAACTCTAGTCTATCGTCATCATATGTCAACGACAACAGGGAATAAATAAGTATATTCAGTTCAGACACCAAGTGATGTAAAGAATTAGTGTTTATTTCCCTATAAATACCCTAGTATAAGTTATTATATATCATTATTTAATAAGCTACCTTGCCAACTTTTCAATTTTCTACGAAAGGACATTTGTTGTGATAAAACTTCTTAATACTCTATCCTCATTTTGAATTTCTCGTGACCTTGAGACACCTATCTTCAACTGTTTCCTCAAAAATACCCTTGACAAGCAAACAAATATCGCATTTACACAGTTTACAAAATCATATACTAAACGATTAACGCAAATCTTTTCAATTTGTCAGTTTATCGGACATTGACTATCTTGCCATACATGCAGAACCGGTTCCGGACAAATCACGTCATAACCAGACTATCCGAATTGTTGCCAGTTCTGATAACAATCAACAGACAAGTACTTCAATCAAGCATTTTCCCTCTGAAAAAAAAAAACAGTGATGGAAGTCGTTGCTAGAATAACTGTTTAGAAATTTTGAAAAGCGCCTTAACGCTTTACATCACTTTGAATTTTTTTTTCTTTTTTCTTTTCTTAGATTAGATGATGTATTATTTCGGGATAAGAGCCCCGCTTGCTTGATCCTGAGGGGGGTTCTGATGGTTACATTACCTCCGTCCATTTTCGTGGAATCAGCCTGAAATTTTCAGCGATTATTCTTAAAAAGTATACCTTGAAGAAAAAATTAACATGAGACTAATTTTTCGTTAACCTAACAAATTCACATAAAAACGTCTTATACTTGGAACCTCTGGCGTATTTTTTATATAGTTATATCTCTATTTAAAAAATAAAAATTGCAGGGCCGAACCTACAATTATTATGAGGGGAGAGCGGACTTTGTTCTTAGCGTCGAAAAATTCGAATTTCAAAATTCAAAAATCCCTGCAAAAAGCAAGTGATGAGCAAAAAAAACCTCAAATTCAACATTTTCGACTGCCCCTCCCCTAGATCCGTCCCTGAAAGACTGACTAGGTCAAATTCTGAAGTTATAAAACAAATGCGACAAATGAAGCAAAATTAGACGAATCTAGTTTTCTAGATACGTTTTCTCTTTTCCTTTTCCTTTTTGTTATTTTGATATTAGAGTAACTATAGTAACTTAAAATCCTGACGTCATTTATAATGGCGTCAGACGATTTTTCTTCGTACTTACCTAACATACGTTTTTAAAAAATAAATAAATAAATAAAGGAGTGTGTATACTTGCGATAGCGATACACGTTGAAGGACCTCACCAATATACAAAACGATTACTTAACTAAGCGTTTTATCTCCGTAACGTATTAAATTTTCGTTTCGGCTATTTGCTTGAAAAAACATTTAATAATACGCTTTGATGACAATATTATGTGATCATACTTCTAGCAACGAGCGAAACGATGAACGGTGATTACAATGGTGATCCCTACATTTATTTATTATAAAGTGAAAATTTAAATTTTCTTTTACCATTGATGTTTGAATACATACCAAATATGTATGTATGTGTACGTTTATTGTTGAGTTTTTTTCCCTTACGATCGTTTTGAGCATTTTTGTATTTATTTTTCGTTTTTTATGAGAATTTTTCGTTAAATTGAATGATAATAAAAATGTACCTCTACCTACCTATGTAGGTACATCGTATTTTCTAAAGTGTATATGTATTCCCTGAAGAAGCCGCCTTTGTCGTTTTCTACATTTCATTAAATTTTATAAATAAACGAACATATTCGCACCGATACAAACGAGTATCTTCGCGTTTAATCATTAAAGAACTTTTCGTTATAATTTTCGTGAATCTCAAAAGACTGTTATGTTTCTAGTTAGATGTGAAAAATTGAATGAAGAAATTTTAATCTTTTTAATATTTTAAAAATCCAGACTAAAATTAAGGTTAAATTTAAAGCGATGTTCCTCAAATAAGGTAGTTAGAAGAAAAAAACTATTGTGAAAGTGTTTAAGACCGATCACCCGACTGGAATGAAAACTTCTATGGCAATATCGTAACCGATTCGAAGCAATATAAATATATTTTATAGTCGTGGTTATGAATGAGCGTTCGAGGCTACCCAATTACAAAAATGCGGGAAACAAACGACAGTAAATTATTTTCAAATACAAGTTCAAGATGATTAAATGCCATCAGGTTTGAACCAGAATACATGAGAAGTATGTCTCAGAAATACTCACTTAATCGTAGGAATGTCCTTACAAGGAGATGTTCCGTGTTGGGAAATTCACTTTGGGATGAAACTTGGTTAACATAATAAAATAATAAAACGCATGAGCCAACCGTTTTCGAGAAAAAAACTTCTAATCTTTCAAATTTCTTTAATGTACCTTATAAACCAGTTTATTATCTAATTCAACCAGAGTTATCATATGGATGAAAGCATGAAGAATTAATTGAAAAAAGTGTATTTTTACATTTTCCGCGTGTGTTACATCAGTTATTGTTAAGGAAATTCACCACTAAAAACGCTAAAAAAACATGAAATTTTCAAAAAAAAAAAATTCAAGCTTGTTTTGTCTATTATACACTAGTAAACAAGGAGAAAGTATATTATAAGACCGATTCCATCATCCTAACACAACAGAACATAACACTAAAAAATACATGTAATTTTAGTGTCAAACATACCTACGATTTCATTTAAACGCCGTACGAATTTCAGGAACTTTCGGACCAAAAATGATATATCTTGAGAACCGATTGAGATAGAGCATTCAAATTTTTATCAGTTATTCTATAAATCCTTGACTAAATATTTCGGAAGAATTAGGTCCTTAGGCAGACGGGTTGCTTAGCAACAGAATTTCACATATGTGTAAGATTTCCGTTTATAAAAGTGCAAAATATATTGTAAAAATTTATAAACTCCACTGATCATTATGAATCTACCTAAGTATGAAGATGAGATCATTATCCCTAAATAAGACAAAGATCAGTCAAATATGATGGATAGTTTTTTCAAAATATCGCTTTGAAATATCGTCCGCAAATTGTGACAAAAATTGGGTTTAATTTTTATAAAGCCGATAATTTGCAAGTAATATTCCATTGCATAATTTTGTATTTTGTTCTAGCCGACTACATACAAAAAAAAAAAAATAGCTCAGCCACAGACCAGTGAGCATATTATATTTTATATTATAGAGACATATAATATAAATGTATAATTGAAGTAATCAGTTACGACTAAGTTCCGACCCCAATAGTATTCTGTTATATAGTAACAGACTTCTGTTATACATATAGTAACATTACACTTTCAAATAATTATTGTCAAAATATAATATTGATAATAAAATTTTACTTTTTGGAGAAGAAACTGCAAAATTTTGAAAGAAGAAAAGTGGTATTCGCTTTATTTTCAAAATACGTACGTATACAAATTATGTCCTGCAATAATTATAGTCGCATTGCTCAAAAATTGACATTATATTATTTCATTAAATTTCGCCCGTCTCACCCTTGTTACCTGCTTCAAGAAAAATACCTAGAAACTGGCTTTACGCTTTGTCTAATAGTATAATCAGTATAATATAACAGTGTTCATTGGTCTGTGAGCTCAGCCCATTTTATAGTGTATTTCAAAATTTTTATTTTTTCAGTGGTGAATCCTCTTAAGTCAATTTAAGTATTTGAGCGTAAGGTGGAATAAATAAGTAGGTATCTGTTAACTGAGGATTCATAAACGTTGTTTTCAAGCGTCTAGGAAAAATGGTTTTTGCACTAAATACACGGTTTATAAAATTTGGTAGGTAACTGTTTATTAAAAAAAATTCTATACTATAATTAGGATTTTATAAAAAAAATATTTTTCTTTCTTACATTTTTTTTTTACTACCCCGAGCTATACTAGAACAGAATTAAAATTGTGATTGGAATTACAACATCTGCACATAATGATTTTCTTTCCAAATTATATACATTCTACAAAAACAGACGGTGCGGAACCTATCTACCTACTCATCGAGAAAAAAGAAAGCAGAAAAGAAATCGTACAATTTACTCGGATGACGATAATTGTGATTGTCATCTGTTCGACAACAATATAACGTTTGAAATGTTTCGAAATATTGATATTTCTTCACGGGTGTGTTATTAGTATATAAAATTAGTCACGGTGAAATAAAATCTTACATAGAAATCGAAATATTCGAACGAAAAAAAATAACTGAAAGAAACGAATTACACGTACCTAGATGTCTACGCCTTGTTATCACATTTTCCAGTGACATGTGGCCGTACTTACCTGGCACCGAACCTACAGAAATAACATGTCCTATAGTTACACTGTAAAATTTCAGCTGTCTAGTAAATAGGTATAACTCAATTGGTGAATCTATTACGGGCGCAAGCTAAAAAGAACTTTTTGTATCCACATCTGCATTTATCTTTGTCTATCATATTAATAAATAGAAGTTTACTCACTCACTCATATAAAAACATAATTACTTGGTTTGGTTGATAACTATGGAAATAATACAATTTGTGTTCCTCTCACCCCAGTTTCTGGAGGTTTTTTAAGCTTGCGCCCATAATAGTCGCTATTTTGGAATGGGAGACAAAATTTAGATTCAAGAAATGGACTATTGACGTAATTTGTGCATACCGATTTAATTGAAGTTAAGTCTACTTTGTATAAATTTATAATTAATAATTACGTAAATGATCTACTTCTTTTAATTTTTGATTAAAATTGAATAGTATCTCACTTCCCGAGTTTTAAAATGTTCGAATATTCGAGGCTGAACGCCAAGGATTCTGAAACATATATGTAGCCCACAATTCTGCGCCCTGAAGCAACTTAAACCAAGCGTTCTTTAGAAAGACAGCACTTTTCCCGAAAAATAGAAGTGGCGAGCAAAAAAAAATCGTCGTTTTGCCTTCTACTACGCCCTAATTTTTGCGCCCATTACTCTCATCTGCTCTAGAGCGACTGCTGCGCCTGCTCTATTGAAGTTACGCTTTTGGGAGTGAGTAAAATGATAAAATTTATAATGAATAAAAAAAAAAAACACCGTGAGTAGCGGGGCCCCATCACGGAAGTAGAATTTTTCCCTTCATCTTCGGTATTGCATGTCTACAAGCGAAATGTGATTGAGAGTCTACAAACGATTTGTCATTTTGGTGGTTTCAAAACTGATGGTGAGTGTCCGGCTGATCGGGGCTCTAAAAAAAGGTTTTTAGATTTTAAAGGCTGAATCTCAGTAAATTTCAATTTTGTGCCAACAGCAGTTAGCAGGAAAAAAGCCAACACAGTTCGTGCGAGGGCATTCCTACCCTTGCTTATCGGCCAATAGCCTTTGTGCTTTTATTTTTAAATATTAAAAAAGGACCTTAAATAGTAAACTGGAAGGCTTTTATGAAGATATTTTTTCTTTCCAAAAAAATTCAAAATTTCTATTTTATAAATAAAAATCCAAAATTCCTATTTTATAAATAAACAGTGACTTTCATAACATTTTTAAATTACTTAATATTTATGTATTGCATTTGTTATAAGAGTAAGTTCATTTTTTTTTTAATTTTTAAAATTACTATACGTCTACTTGTATTAGAATAAAAATAATGCATTTAAAACACATTTAACAATACCATTGAATTCCGATGTAAAAATGGGAGAAATGGGGGGAAAAGTTACGTGGAACCCCTAAAAGGCGCTAGCTAGATACCAACTCAATACACGTACAAAATTTGAGCCCTCTAGGTTTCCTTAGAGAGTCTCTAGACGTGTTAGAAAAAAAGCAAAACAATTAAGGAAATCTTGTCGTAAAAATCATGGGGGTAAGGGTTAAAAGTTGAAACCTCCAAAAAGTAGTGGTTTGCTATTAGCTTAACCTGTTCACAAAATTTCAGCCCTCTAGGTTTATTTGGGGAGATTTTGATCCGAACAAAACTGTTAAAAAACAAGAAAAATCATGTTCTTCTTGGTATAAAAATGGTGGGGGTAAGGGTTAAAAGTTGAGACCTCCAAAAGGCACCTCTTTGATAATAACTAAATCCGAATAAAAAATTGCAGCCCTCTAAGTTTATTTGGGTGACTTGTGCGAGTGGTACAAACTTTGAAAACGTCGCAAAAGCATGAAATTGAAGCTTAAAATTGGTGAGGGTTGGGGTAAAATATTAAAATCTCCAAAAAGCACAACCTAGGTACGAATTTTATCAACGTACAAAATTTCAATCCTCTACGTTAATTCTGGGGGGGCTGTGGGCGTGTTAGATCCATCAAAAATACTTTTTCCCCCCTTTACTCCCTCCAAATCATCCTAGGAAGCTGAATTTTGGATATGTTATAGATAATTGACCAAAACATTATTTCCAGCCGGTTTGGAAAACTTTTATTGTTTTATTTCCCCCCATCACCCCCTTAAAAGTTGGGTTGGATCCAAAATTTGCTCAAAATTTGACCCCACTTTGATAGTATTGTTGTGCATCGGAATGAGCCCCACTTACCAAATTTCAACTCAACTTCCATAGAGGGGCTCTACACATGTCAAAAGCGAGAAAATTTATATATATATATATATATATATATATATATATATATATATATATATATATATATATATATATATATATATATATATATATATATATATTCTACGGGTTCGAAAACGATAGCGCCCCTACTCTCGTCTCTCGCCGTTCTTATCGTATAAGCTGTATAAGTCAAATTTTTCGGAGAAAATTCGACCAATAATGAAATTTATTGACAATCTTAATAGTAATGAATAACTAATAACTAATAATTAATAAATATTTGTACAAATTAAGTATACCTACAACATAGAATAGTTAAAATACTAAAAACGTTTAAATAAAGAGACAATTTTATTTAGTAGTCGGCTTTCAAACAACAAACGGTCTACACTGAAAAACAAATTATGTAACCAAACTCAAAATATTTTAACATTTTAACAAAAATATGCACTGCGGAAGTTTTTGGTAATCTGTCCGTATTACTAATCCAGGGACGGATCTGATAGTTCGCTGATAAGTTTAAGTACTTGCCGATGGCCGGTTGGAACAATTTTTTGATAACCACATAAACAATAAAAAGTCAGAGTCAGAGGAGTTTATAGGGCAGGTGAGAGGCGGACTCAGGTGGGGCAATTGCCTGGGAGCCCAGAGCCTCTATTAGAGGCCCAGACGAAGTGAAAAAGCGTTTTGTTTTTGCTCACTTAACAGTATTTTGGGAGAAAAATTTTTGAATGTTTGTTTCTGTGCCCGGGGGCCTGTCATTTCTCTTGCCGGCCCTGGTAGTTGGTTGGAGTAAATCAATAACTGATCTGTAATGAAAAAAATTACTAAGCAGTGTTTTTTGAACATTTTCAAACGTTTCAAATTCGTTTTTAAAAATCAGGTTCAAAATGATTTTTAAAATATTTCACTCATCCATAATTCGTTTTGAATGTCATTTTACAGATGCTAATATTATATCAATTATATCATTTAACCCAATAAAAGACGGGAAAACTTATTTTTCCAAATTGATTTAATCCGTTAAGTGTGTTAAACATTTGTCAGTGAAATTACAGTGAGTTTTTTGATACTAAATCAACTTTTCTCACAGTGTAAGTAAATTTATATGAAAATAAAAATAATTTGATTTTTCTTTTATTCTTTTATTTATGCCTGCATGTACAGACATACAGAATATTTCAATGTCAACTATATTTATTCACTAGCGATGTACCTACATATGAATGCCGTATGAATTGCCACAAGTGAGCGACAGGGAAAATTGGAGTAAATAATCATGTCAAATGCCAAACATAAATAAAAGTAACGAGAAAAAATAATACCATGTCTAGAAACGTTCTCTTTTGGTTTGTTACGGTTGAATATTTGACATAAACGTAATCCACAATGACATTTATATACCAAGAAATATTTTCTGGGCATCCACTAACGTTTATAGTCAGCAACTACGTATACAAATTCAGATATCGATCGTAGATACTAACTAATAAGTAAATATATAGAATAGATACGAAAATTCCCCTAATATTGACTTAATTTTCTAATTTGGTTCGTATGAAAAGCAGATAAAAGTAAAATATTGGCCCACTTATAAAAATACCATAAATACCATAAAAATATTACACCTATTATTTACCAAGAATCATAAATGTTACTTTTATGGGTGCACGTCAAGTAATGTACCGTTAATACTAGCCCCTGTCTCCCCCTGTAGGGGAGACAGGGGCTAGTATTAACGGGAGTAAGTATTAACAGGCCATTTTCCGCCAAACTACGGACGAAGAAATTAAGTACGTCCGGTTGCTGTCATCAGTAGATGACCACGGACACGTTGTGACCAATCAGCCTTCGGCCGGTTGCCGCGAAACAAAGTTGTGACTAAGGCGTAGATTTTATTAGGTAAAAGAATATTTTTAAGTCGACAGTTTTTTGATTTAAAGCATGATTGTATACCTTAAACAGACTAAATTTATTTCAAACGGTAGCATATTCCGTCTTGTATTGTATTTTGTTTATATTTTACCGCATTAACAATGTACTCTTTTTGAAAATATAAATTTGTAAAAAATTTATCTTCGGGGCAAGTATTAACAAAATGCATGGGGTAAGTATTAACATGTTAACATTTATATCGTTTAAATTTTCTGCAATGAAGTCTATTTTATTTAACTTCCTTATAAGGAAGTTAATATATTCATCCCGATTTCAAAATCCAAATATCATCATTTTCATGTTTCGAGCTTACCAAAATTTTTTTCGTGGCATTGCCAAATATGTTTGCATGTATGTATGTGTATGTACATATGTGGGTGTTAAATTTAAATGGTTTTAATTTTTATATCTTTTCTGCAGTGGAGCAGAGGAATAGTTTTGCTTGATTTATCATATATTTCAAGAATTATAATAATGTTAAATAAGACGAAGACTAATTATTAATAAGTAACTGTTTTTTAATATAGAAGATATTAAACGATTGCGATTGTCTATCGAAGACTGAAAATTTACCAATTTTTGTTTCGTTATCAAGGTCAAAGTGACATAATTTGCTACTTAATAAGGACTGACTTAACAATTGCCTCAGAAAAAAGTTAAAATAATGATTAACTTTAACTAATTAAGTAAAGATAAATCTAAAATAAGAATTTTCTAATAATAAACACGTTAAATATGATACTTCGTCTTATTTTCTATACATATCTATAAAATATAATAATCATATTAAAACTCTAATGTTAATACTTACCCCAACTTTGTTAAAACTTACCCCAAAAGTGGGGTAAGTATTAACAAGCACATTTTTTAAGAAAATGGGTTTTTCCGTAGAAAGTACAAGGGATATGTAAGTTTTTTTATCAAAAATTATAGACAGATAGTTGATGCTTCATAACGTTTACAAAAAAATCTCTAACTAGTTTCATTTCCGTTTAATATGTAAAAAAGTAAAATTTGTTAGTACATGCCCCTGTCTCCCCTAGTTTATTTATTTTTTCGACACTTTTAATTTTATTTTCAGGTCACTTGTGCACAAAAATTATAATTTTAATAAAATTAGTAATAATTATTTAAACAGTAATTTGATCAAATTTTTCTACAACAAGAATTATGACACCGAAAGTGTCATAACAGTAGTGTCTTAACAGTAAGCATACCGAAAAATAGATTACATTATTGGTTTAGTCATTGAAAAAGAGGTCAAATAGTGGGTATTTCCCAAAAGTTTCAGGATATTTCACTCGGTAGCCAGCAAAATATAGAGAAATCGGCAATGCCATTAGATTAATAGTTTTGAAAATAAACTTAACATCTTCATTTTGGTTTATATTATGCATTTTGCGCTTATTACATGTAATAAAATTAAAATAAAAATTGGAAATTGCCAGACTCGCAAACAATATTACCTACGGCCCTGACTTTAGTTTCGTTTTCTTAGAACACTGTATTTTCAAACACCACTTCACCAAAATCATTATATATAGGATACAATTATTATGTCAACAATTAACATTAAATTAACAACTGAAGTTACTAATCAAAACAGCGAAATTTTGTAAATTATGTACTTAAAAGTTATTGTCCGGATTGGCAGACCGTATCCATCTCACGTCTACACTTGATTTACAAATTATAGGAGATAATTTTCAAATGTAGTCAACTTCACTTTATGACATTTAGAGAAAATCACATATTTTTGTACTGTCTTTAAAAACAAATTAGGCTCGCCAGTAAAAATTAGGCTCGCCAGTAAATATTTATTTAGTTCTCTAAATATCAAATAATATATAAAACTATAGAAAATATGAACATTTACATAGATTAGAGGGGAAAAAACGAATTTAAAGTTGGATTTGACTGATTTTGTTTATTAGGTGCGGATTTGGACAAATTTGAAAATAAAAGCGTGAATTTGACACAGAACGATTAGGATTTGACTACAGACCTCACTCGATTGTTTCACACAAATGTTCTTATCAGAGTGGGGAACGCCACAATCGAGTGAGTCTACCCAGTGACGGTTCACTTGTAGCATATATACTTGGAATTGGATAGTGGTTTTACACTCCCTATAAGTACACAAATCAATTACAAAAAAAAAAATTGGATCGTGCTAAAAATGCAATTCCTAATATGCTTTACCGACTACATAGGAGCTCCAATATAACGTAGTGGCCGGTACAAAGTAAGGGGAAGTACGTTATATCGGATCACCAGGGCCGTCAGTAAAATTTTTTTTAAGGGGATACAGAAACATAATATGCGAACACGTATGCATTCCATTATTGATATACACACACGAACATATTTATTTTAATGCATGTTTACAAGAACATATGTCTTCATCTAAATACATACTCATATATACACAACTTGTACATTGTTGTTGTAAGTATATTAGAAAAATGGATAAGCTGCAAAACTTGACAAAAATTTTAGTATACCTTTTTAGAAGTCAGTCAAAATATTAAAAAATCGATTTCACTATTGGTTAGCAATTGAAAAATAGATCAAACAGTGGAATTTAACAAAAGTTTTGGAATATTATATTCGGAAACTAGGAAAGATATCGAAAAACTAACTTTGCTATGGGATTTGCCATTAAAGAAATGGTCGAATAGTGGAATTTGACAAAAGTTCTAGATCATTCGAAACCTAGAATAGATATCAAAAAATAAACATTACCAGCAGATAGGTCACCAAAGAAAATGCTAAATAACGATTTTTGAGAAATGTCCTCGAATATTCTATTCGGAAACCAACAAAAATATTGAGAAAACGACTTCATCAGTAGATTGCTCCTTGGAGCAAAAGGTCAAATAGTGGCGCTATACAAAAATTTTAGTTATAAAATTTACGCCAACGTATACAATTGTATAAAAAGTATAATATTTACATTTTCCTTAAATAAAGTATTCTAAAACTCTTGTTCAATTTCGCTATTTGATCTTTTATTTAATAATTTGATGAGTGATAAAATCGGTTTTTTGATATTTTTTACTACTTCTCAAATAGAACATTCTAGAAGATTGTACAATTCTTGTTATTTAGGCTTTCATTCGATGACAAATTCGATGGTGAAATTAGTGTTCCGATAGCTTTCCCAATTCTCGAATAGAACATTCTAGAACATTGTCCAGTTTGTGTTATTTAAGCTTTTATTCGAAGATCAATTCGATGGTAAAGTTAGTTTCTCGATATCTTTGCTAGTTCTCGAATAGAACATTCTAGAACATTGGTAATTTTTTGTTATTTATGCTTTTATTCAAAAATCAATTCGATGGTGAAGTTAGTTGCCCGGTATCTTTGCTAGTTCTCGAGGAGAACCTACTAGAACATTGCTAAATTTCTGTTATTTGCTTTTATTCGAATATTAATTCGATGGTGAAGTTAGTTTCCCGATACCTTTGCTAGTTCTCGTAAAGAACATTCTAGAACATTGCTAAAGTTTTGTTATTTATGTTTTTATTCGAAGACGTTTCAATTTTAAACGCTTAATAAAACTATACTTATTCGTCAATAACTGAAACATTTCTCAACATTTTTATTCTGTTAAATCGAAATTTGTGTTAATATTTTCATTTAACTAAACACGAAATGTTACATTAACGCAGGGTTGTGTTACTTATTTAACACAAAAATTTTAACCACTAGTTTTTTTACGCAGAACAAATATTTATGACTATGTTGCTATTATAAGATAAAAAATTTTATCAAGAAATGTGCAACACTAATCTTTCGAATCTATTATAAGTGAATGAAATATAACGTGTCTTTTCCTCTTTGCTTAAGACCGTTTATTATTCGGTAGTGTTGCTATTCTTTTTCTGGTTTGATGAGGCTGTATTTCTTCTAAGAACTTTTTCATTTTACTGCATAAATCTTAATGACTTTAAAAAGAAACTAGTTAAAGAAAACAAATCCATACAAGTCTGAATTATTGTTGTAACGTACAGAATTTCAATATGGCGTCCATATTTGCGAATACAGCATTGATTGAAATGGACTTGATACGTTTTGAAAATAAAGATGTCTGTATTTGACTAGGTACTATTGAAAATCAACCAAAGATAAAATATATATTTTACATGCTTATGTATGAGATTTTACTAAATTTAAAAGTCACAGACTATGAAAAATGATATTAACCATCTACAGTTTTCAGTTGAAAAATTATAAATTTAGAGTTGATCACTTTTGAAAATTAGCTCCTGATTATTGTACAAGCAGGCGTTTAGATTTTATCAATACAACTAATTTAGCTAAAAGTGAACTCAGGAGAAAGAAAATTTGATAAAAATTGCAATAATTTAGACATACACAGATATGCATATATTGCTAAGCATAGTATAAAATTAAATTAACAAATTTTCTGTGCAATAATAAAAAAAAAATCATGTAAATCAACTGAGAGTAATGAATGTCAAATTTATTTCCAACATATGTACACTACCGCCCAATAGTTTGGAAGCATTAAGAAAATGTGCTGAAAGCATTAATGAAAGTGGATAGACATTAATCACATTTATTTGGTGTAAATTATAAATCTTATATAGCCCAATCATTTAAGTCAAAAAAAGGTGTCAATCTCGGAATAAAACGGAATAAGCTGGATTTTCGTATACACCTTTATTTTGGCATCCCAAATGTTCCCTCAAAAGTCTCATAAGATCACGTGTGACCATCCTAAGATATTAAAGGTGAAAGGTCGCGAAAATGTGTTTCATTCCTAGGTCAAACCCTTAAATAATTGGGCTAATATGGAGATGTTAATCATATTTAAATTATACCAATATTACTACAAAAATCAAATTAATGGCTTAAATATTAGTTCTCGCTTTATCGTTCATCTTTATTCTTCATCTTTCAAGAATGTCGAGAGCTATGCTGCACTAAATGGAGAACGATTTTTAACCAGCTACGCAGCTATTTAAGCAAACGATTGTCTGTTGTGTCATTAACGAGACGGTAATAAAACACGTACATTGATCAAAAACAACACGAGAGACTAACGACAACGGATGTAAAAGCTTTTAAAATCTTTAGTTGTTATTGTGTTACGAACTAATTTATTTTGATTACAGACTAATTTATTAAAATGTTTGGAAAAAAAATTTTCTAATCTGCAAAAATATGTTTGCTTGAAAACTTTCGGACGGTAGTGTATGTACACAATATATATATTTACCTGACTTTTCATAGGATCTGTATTTATTTGACACATATATTGTCCACGGTCCTCCTCCTGTACATTTTTTATATGTAAATTCCACGTTGAGTAATCGTTATGTGATACACTGATACGTGAATTTTGTGTAATTACGTGGTCGTGAATTGCCTGTATCGCTTTCGTGTCAGCTTTCACCCAACCAACCTGAAACAATTTACAAAATAACTAACATTAACAATAAAATTTTATTAGGTGTTTTGTTTCGTTTCTTTTTTTTTTTACACTATAGCGCAATGTAGCGCGCGGTGCTGTGACGGGCGCAGAAATAAACAAAGGTAAAAAGTAATTTTATTTTCGTTATTTTTGCTACAGTGAAACCTCAATTAGAGCAGTGTGTATATGTTGGTTGGTTGATATAGTTATTGGAATTATGTTTGTAGGTAAATGTAATTACAATGAGCGCTATTCATAGAGAGAAGTTAAGATAATTCTTAGATTGAACTTAGCAAAGTTAACACTAAGATTTAACTTAACATTACAATTCATAGACAGATTTTAAAATTGTCCTAGTAGAAACAAGCTTGAAGTTAGTTATAATGATACATTGTGAGGTGTATACAAGCTTTACAGTTAATTCACCAATTGAAAGCAATCAGAGAAACGAAAAATATTTGAATAGTAGTAGCGCGAAATATTTAAATTAATGAAAATTCTATCAGTAAATAATTAAAATTTTTAATATTTTTGCCGTAATTAATAAAATAATACAAAAGTATACATAGTTATGTATTTTAATTTAATTTATAATAAATAACAATATTAACGGAAAAATTTGTTTATTGGAAATTTAAATTTCTTTGTTGTAAATATTATTTTAAACTGTTTTAGAATATGTCAGTACGTAGTATAGTACCTAACTATAGTTTGTTTGTTTAAAATGCAGAACGTAAAGACGTGTCCCTAATAAAATTTAAAATTTCATAAAATAGGTGGTATCATGTGATTATTTTAATATTATTTTTTTTAAAATGTGAATTGTCTTTAAAACATGTAATGTGTGTAAACAGACATAATTGTATTATAATTGTTCTGTTTTTTATATCACCAGTTTTATGTAATCTGAGTGACTTATAAAGTTACAATAAAATATAAATTATATACTAAAATATTTGTTGATTTATTAAAAAATTTTACAAAAGAAGTATAAAATAAATATAAACTTTGTCAATGATTTAGATTTTTATAATTTTAAACATAAACTGCGGTACTTAAAACATTAAATAATTCCAGTGTGCTTCCGATAATTTTTAACATTTCAGTATGAAAAACAACTAAAAAAAATGTAATAATAAATTAAGATTAACTAAAGTATGGTAAAATATTATGTTAAACTACCGTTTTGTTTATAATTTACATTAAGAAAAATACGTCTCTTATTACACAAAAAATGTAAGTAGAAAGTCAAAATATTCTATCACAGAATCACACAGAAGTACGTAATAATTCCTTAGTTTTTCTGTTTTTGCACATATCTTTTAATTAGTTATCTATAAAATTGTAAGTTTTTCGTCAAATACATGCTGCAAATCGATATTTTCGTCATACATGAAAACTTTTTTGCACCTGAAAATATTTAGACGTTGAATTACTTATAAAACTAAGTTAATTTGATTCAATTTTTCTTTTAATTTACTTACATTTAAAATATTTATTACGTCAATACTTAATATAGATATTTAATTACGTATATTTTATATTTTTATTCGAAAAAGTTCTTTCAAATTTGATAAAATGTTCAAATGTCAAAAAATTCCATGTAAAAATATATTTAAGATGGACTTAAGTCTGCCATTTGCTTATTTTAAATTTAAGTAAGAGATAAGATTGAACTTAGCGTTAAAACCGACCTAAAGTCGTCTATGAATAAGTTAAGTTTTATCTTAGCTAAGATTGATCTTAGATTTATCTTAAATCGTCTATGAATACCCCACAATGACTTTATCTTGCATTGTACATGTAATTACAATTTGGCTTTAACATGTAGGTATGTAAGTTATAGCTAGCACAAGATGGTTTTTTTATACTTTAACTATAATAAATAGAGTCTAATATCAAAATTATAATTTTGTCGGTTTCGTAATAGAAACAGTACTTGGCTTTTTATCGATCAATATCGGAACAGAAAAATAAATAGTACACAGACTCGCGTTGATACACAAATGTTTATGTGAGTGTTGTTTGGCAGAATGCAGAAAGCAAAGGAGGGGTATGGATAAGCTAAGAGAATTAACACCTAATATGTTAAAAAATAACTAGGTATTATGGGCGCAAGCTAAAAAGACCATTTTTATCTACATCTGCATTTATCTTTGTCTATCATATTAATAAATAGAAGCTTACTCACTCATTCTTATAAAAACATAATTACTTGGTTTGGTTGGTAACTATGGAAATAATTCAATTTGTGTTCACCTCATCTCAGTTTCTGGAGGTCTTTTGAGCTTGCGACCACTGTATCTATATATATTTTTTTTTATATTTCTCAGTACTTTAGTAAAATACAGGACCCTAACTTAACTCTGCAATAATTTAAAAGTAAAAGTAAGTACGTTTTCTTCACAAGAAAAAACGACTGTGCTTAAAATGATTTTTTTGTTGTTTGGAAAATAGTCCCTTTTTTAGTATATCGAGTTTTCTTAGACACGAGCGCATTTTCTTTAGCATTTTATTTTTGTAACAGCGAATTTCCAGAATGGAATTTAGCTATTACAGCCACTGTCATGGCATGACCTGAGCTCGGGACTATGGCAGAAATTTGTTTTGGGGTCCCTAGAAATCGAAAATAATTTTCATTCAATTTATATATATATATATATATATATATATATATATATATATATATATATATATATATATATATATATATATATATATATATATATATATACATATATATATGTCCGCACGATAACTCTCGAACGAAATGTCCCAGGCTTACGAAATTTGGTGAAAACATTGGAAGTTCCAAACCCTTGTATGAGTTCTTCAGCCAGACACGTCGGATGCCAGGAACATGGTTTTTGTTTTTGTATAAAATTAGTTTTTTGCCAAAATTCCTACTTATTCAAAAATTTTTGCGAAATTTTTTTACAGCATTTAAAACAGCAGAAAAAATTACATAAAAAAGGTCTTTAAACTATTATTCTATATCAACTAGTTTCCGAGAAAAACTAATCTTTATAAACGAAAATTCGCTATATTATGCAGGATGCTGCGACAGGGGTATTTTATATTTGTTGAGGTCCAAAGAACAACATATAAAAAAAGCACAATGTTAAAAAAATGCGCTCATGTCCAAAAAAAAACTCGATATAGGAGTAGAATTTGTCAATTTTTCTTGCAAAAAAAACGTAGTCATTTTTTTTTTTAGATTGTTGTAGCGTTAAGTTAGTGTCCAATATTTTACTGAAATAATGAGAAATATAAAAAAAAAATATAGTTAAATCTTTTGTTATATTAGGGACTAATTTTTTTAGCTTATCGGTGCCCCTCGTTTGAGCAGTACATACATAACGGTAGCGGCAGGTTACGATTTTGAAATAATACAGAATGTAAATGAACAATAATTATGATCACATTTAATTTAACAATAAAATTTAATTGCAGATACTTGTCTAATTTATTTACCACTAAATGTGTAGGCTAAATAAACTAAAAGTAGTTTGACCTTATCAATGAAATTCAATAAATGAAACAAAATTAAATGTACCTAATTGTGTGTCTCTTTTACTTTCTCTTATTTTGATAGAAGAGTATAACTATAGTAACTAAGTTGTACGTCTAATCTTGTTTCATCTGCAAATGACGTCAGACAATTTCTTGTTGATTGCGCCAATTTTTTCAAATGTAGCGTACATACATATGTGCTATAAAATAAAATTACAGAGCATTTCGGATATTATTATATTTAAAAAAAGAATGAACGATAAAAAGGCCTGGGTACACCATTTGAAACATTAATAGCCTGTTCACATTATTCCAGTAGCATTCCAGTCCAGCGATCGAAACCAGCACTGGAATGTCACTGTAATAAAGTAGATCGGCACTGGAATGCATTTTGGAATGTACCCATTCGAGTAAGCAATGCAGTCCAGTGACTGGATTGACGGTCTACTTTTGATTCCAACTCACCCATTCCAGCGAAACTGGAATAGTGCGACGGCCAATCCGGTGCTGGATTAAACGTTGGACAGTGAACACGTATTGTTGTTTTTTGTAATGTAGTTAAATGACTGGAATGGATCACTGAATGACTGGAATAATGTAAACGATATGATCCAGTCCAACACTGGAATGGATTAACTCACTGGATTACTGGACTGGAATAATATGAACAGGCTATAAAACTGTTTTTAACATTTTAGCAAACGAATCACAAAGACATTCAAAGATTTGATCGTAGTCAGATCGTAAAAGTATGGCTCAAAAATTTTATTATGTAAAATAATCTCAAAAGGGACCCTCGAAGGAAAAGACGTCGCGTCCCCAGCCAATGGTGGAACCTGTCATTAAAATATTTTCCCCTCAAGTAGAAAAAAATTGTATTATATGTGATAAGCGTCGTAAAACCATTGGTAATCATTGAAAGTAGAGATGTTATGGATACAAGATTTTGGATATGTATACGGGTATTTAAAATATTTTTTTCAGTTTTGGTTTTGATTACGTTTCCAGATACATGAGAATTTCAGATATGGCTGCAGTTATGAATAATTTTTAGTCAACTTTTTTTTAATGTAAAACTGCACCATATCACGTAAACTACAAACAGAAATCAACGAAAATCGATCAAGATGGCTACAGAAATCAAAACCTTATATTCAAATAAAGAAAAAGCTTGTATTTTAACTCTCAGAGGAAGTACTTTCGTTAATTTGCGATACAGAAGCACATGGTATGAGATATTTTGTACTTAGGATTGGATACATGTTTTTATTTGCAATAAATGGACATCGTTTTCCAAAAATCATTCGAAAATCAGTGTTCTACAAGACAGAACTAGAGTATCACAACACGACAACGAACTCGACGGATTTTAGCCTATGACTACAACATACAACAGTTGTTACCAACGGGATATATTTTATTAAAGTATTTTTTCTAATTTATTAGTTTGTGCGAACGCTGAGCAAAATATTAATAAAAATAGCTGAAGCGTTAAGAGTAAAAATTCATGATATACAACGTATAGGTATTAGTACATAGTAACAATGATAATATAGTTTTCGTATAAAGAAAAAACGACAAGGAAAAAAAAAGGTAAGATATGAATGGAAAATATGAGAAAATAATGCAGTGAACTTTAGCCAGTAGTTAGTAGTAAATGTGGCTTTTTTCGTTGAGTTTTCCTTTTTTTATTTCCACTGTTTTTTTGTGAGAACAGCAGCGACGTGCAGGACACAAACATTAGTATATTACAAGTTTTAGTTCAGAAAACTAGCGGAGTGTCATGAGGATGACGATCACGAACAGTGTTACCACTGTATTGCATATACTTATTAATGTACGTAGTAGATACGCTACAACGCAACGTAGGTATATGTCGTCGTGGACATCGTATTCGTAGGTATGCCTCTCTCGTACGAGAAAACTGGCGGTTACGTTTCGAATGATTTATGTACATTAGTAACAGTTTGTGAACAACAACAAACAAACTTAACTCGCAATTCAGTCAACTCTACGGCGATTGTATGAACGGACATATTTCCATTTTGTGTATTACCGGATGAGTCAAATTATTTTTTGATCATTTCTGTGATGGAAGGATAACAATTTTCTTCTTACAAGTAACAACTAGCCAAGTGCCAATGACCAATCTCCTTGAAACTTTGCTGGTGAGCAGAAAGCGTAAAAATAAGAAACTCTTTTTATAGGCTGCCGTCCACTTTTACGGGGTGAAACCAGCCCCTAAATTTGAGATTTCAAATCGTATTTGTTAAGATATCGTACAGACGATAAGAGATAGAGAAAAACTTTAAAATTATGAAATGTTACTCTTCGAAAGACCTATACATATACCTCTATAGGTTAAACTGTGTTCAAGTTCCTAAGGGGGACTGGAGGGGTGAAAATGGGTAAATTTTCTTATGAAGCCTGAGCGGCTCAATGCCTATATCAAATTTTCACCATCATAGATAGAAAGAGCATCAAAAATTAAGGGGTTCGAGTTTTTGCGTTATTTCGAAATATGTGTGTTTTGAATACCACACATATTTTGAAATAACGCAAAAACCCATATCCCCTAGTTTTTGATGCACTTTCTATCTACGATAGTGAAAATCTGATACATTGAGCCACTCAGGCTGTACAAGAAAATTGACCCCCATTTTCATATTTCCAGTCCGCCTTGTGAACTCGACCACAATTTAACCTACCTATACACTTGGATAGGTTTTTCAAAGAGTAGCATTTCATAATCTTAAAGTTCTCCTCTAACTCTTATAGTTTTCGAGATATGTTAATAAATATAATTTGAACCCTTAACTTGGGGGGCTAAAAAAATACGGGTGTCTTATTTTGGCCTTTTCTAATCACCAGCAATGTTTCAAGGAAATTGGCCATTGGCACTTGGTTAGTGTTACTTGTAAGATGAAAAAATAATAAACTTTGATTATTTATCAATGAAAAACTAATTTAGGATTAAAAAATTATCAACAAAGAATTTAATTTCATATCATTTTAATTTTATTATAGGTACTAGACAAACTATAATACTAATAAATATCCCCTCTGATTGTTCAAGAAGACAGAAAGGTATGTAAAAATTTTTTTAAAATTTTTTAGTGAAAATTATACAAAGTAAATCGTGTAACCTTTATATAACATCCTGTTTTATAAATATCACTAAAAGATTAACATTGATATTTTCAGCGGTATGCAACATACAGTTCCCTCTTTTCACTGATTCCAAAGTCATAGGCAAATTTAATTTTTAACACTTAATCAAATGTTAGCAATATTAAAATTTAATTTAGTTATTAAATTAGTAAGTCTGAGAAAGTTTCTGTCATTCCTTTTTTCGGCGATCCACTAAACGCCATAATTTCGCCCATTAGCACTCTTTTTGTTGTTTCGTTATAACTACAAAACTAATTATACTAACTTTATTCAAATCTAATACCGGTCCGGAGTCAATATCTTTTTTTTTTGTTCCTGAGGTATTCGAAACGGAAAAAAATCCACGAACTTACATACGTATCCACACCCATAAAAAAATAATTAATAGTAAACGACTCTAAGGTCTTCAAAACATGGCACATAAAACAAAAATAGACTAACTCAGGGATTTGCAAATCAAATTGTCAAGTATCTGACAGTTTCTACGTTAGCAAACTGATAGAAATTTTGAAACTTTCAGAGCAAAACCCTTTAATTTCTATTGAAATAAGAAATCTAGCTCCACTTTTGCCAGGTATAGGACAACTTACAATTTTACATGAGGCGAATAAACGACCCAGATTAACTAATTTAGAGATAATGGGAATTTAGAAACCTGATGCTGATTTACTATTGAACGATTACACTGATATTTACAATTCTATTTTATTTTCTTCCTTATAATTTCAGCTGGTTAATAATTTTTTGTATATAGTTGTACTTTTAACTTTATTTGCTATTCACGAAATATTTGTTTCCTCATCATATTTACTTAACTCATCCGAACTTCTCGTTTTTAACTCCACCCAGTGCGTTTATCCCTACTATCTTTTCGATCTACTACTATTACACCAGTAATAGAATTCATTTAGCATAAATAAAGCACGAATTGTAATGTAATTTCACTTGTTTGATAATAATAATTTTCATCGAAACATGTCATAAGATTTTTAAAATAAAAGTAGTGTTTTTGTAATCAGCAAGCAATTTGAATTTACCGCATAAAAAATCGCACAAAAAAGCACACACGCTCAAAAACTTCATAAATAGCTATAAAAAGTACCTATAGTTTGGTCCAGATTGTAAATAAAAATTTTCTTTATGCGGTTTCTTTCATCGAAAATACATAACTCAGAACGCCCAAAACTTCGCGATTTGTTTAGATGTTGCTTTTCTAAATAAGTTAAAGTTTTAATTTACACATGAGAACGTTTTATTTTATTATTATAATATTATAAAAAATTCTGAAAAATACACCTGTAAAAAAACTGAATGATGCAATAATTTATGTTCTTATGCAACGTACTGATTAAATGCTTAAAAACTACCTATGTATAAAAAAATAATTTTTTCAAAGAAAGTTATTATAGTTAATGTTTAATTTTCTTACTTCCTCTTGCTTGTGATTTACACATTATGCACTTTAATGTAAATTTTTTTAAAAACCACATTAAAAAGTCGCACAAAAAAGACCCTGTAAAGTTTAGTTGTACATGTTAGAATTTTGTTAACTTTTGCATTAGTACTGTCTTAATAATTTTTGTATTTTACAAGAGGAAATTCAAATGTCTACTTGAGGCTAGTTATGCTTATGACCTAATGTTTTAGCTATCAGGACAGTTTAGTTATATGATCTAACAGTTACGGTGCCAAAAGTCTCCAGTAGTAACAACAGTATGTTTTAAATTCCCATCACTTAGGACCGATCCACACTAACGCTCCGCTCTCGGTACGATATCGCTACGCTCCCGATTCGATAAAATATTTTTACACAAGAAACAATGAGTATATTCACATCATCACTCCGATACCGCTACGATATCAGTTACGGTCCAGTCCCGCTCCAGAACCGCTCTTATACCAGTACCACTTAGGTAATATTTTATCGGAACAGACTTGTTATGATTTGTACCTATAGTGTCAACACATTTTTTATTCAACTCCACTTCGCTTGCATTCAGTTGTTATGAAGAGATGTTTGTATCGAACTAGGAGCGTACCTAGAGCGACATTATAATGCGAATGGAGAACGAATAGGTACCAGCATGGTATCAGCACTGTAATATGAACACAACAAGATTATATCGGAGCGAGACCGGAGCGGGAGCGTACCGATATCAGCACTATAGTATGGATCGGGCCTTAAAATTATACTATCCATTATTATATTAATACTATTATTATTAAAACAATAAAAGAGACCAACGAACGTCAATTTAGAAATCGTCTGTACACATAATCTTCTTGTTGTCCCCATCTCTCGAAGATATATGTTGTATCTTTAAAGGGATTAAAAAGAATGAGGTAAAGAGAAGAAGAAAACAGCCGTAACACAAACATTAAAGAGCAAAACGGCATTATACAAGTCCTGCTACCGGACACATGTAGTATTAGTGCTCTCCCGTAACTGTAGCGTTTTTTTTTTTTTTTTTTTTTTTTTTTTTTTTTTTTTTTTTTTATACACCGTATCTAAAGAATGATGACGAATGATCATTATTTTGCAGTGGGATAGGGTTCGGGCCAAAGTTGCACATATTCCGCATACATATGCATTCTACATTAATGTGTGTAAGTAACTATTCTAACACACCGGGTGTCCAGTTCGGCCGGTTTTATAAAAAAGAATGTTTCTATAGGAAGAAAGTTATAAATTTTTGTAACTTTTTATTTTTTTCTGGTTTGGTTTGTGGCTAAGTTTTATCTACATATGAAATGAATGGTGGAGAGATGTTTACAATCTTTGTAACGAGAGGCAGAGTTTTAGCGATTTTCCGAATGAAAATTCAGCTACTACAGCCACTGTCATGGTGCAATCTGAGTCCGGGAATATAAAAGAAATCTGTCTTGAGATCCTTAAGATAACACAAACAAAAACTGACTAAATATATACGATAATATATAAACAACAACCATAAGTATACAACAGAAAGCATATCCTTGGTCACAGCAGCCTCCATAACATTGCGAATTTCGATTACAAAAATTGTTAAAACGTATCTTTATGTGATATTCTCAATTCTTCGCCATAGTGTAAAAAAAAAATTCGAAAACTTTTAAATTTTGGGTTTAAACTTTTAAAGTAGGGTTGCCAGGCGTCCGAATAAAGCCAGACACAGTCAGGCTTTTTGGTTGCGTGTCCGGCCAAATTAGACGGTGTCCGGCTTGTCTGGCTTTTGTGAAGCTTTTTAAATTTGACCATTTTTTTTTTTTTTACAATTGTCATGTGTTGGTTTCCGCTTCACTCGTGATCTCGTGATTTGATTCATGGATCCTTTTAAATTTTTTTAAGTAATAAATGAAGTTACAGGGGAAAATTGAAGTTTCGTACTCAGCATTCAAATTTTATACAATAATGAACCTTCTCCATCCATAATTATAATGAATTGTTATTTAATTTTTCCCGAAAACTTAATATTCTACATAAAATTTGGCATTCTAATAACTTCATTGAAAAAAAAATCTTAATAGAACAATACTACTGGATATATTAGACAATACCTAGACATGATTGACTATTACATTACATCCTTTTTCCACACGGGCAAAGAAATCGATTAGTAATTCAGATTGCTTTTCAGAATTCCTTACTATTTGTCAATATTATTTTTCCATTCTGGGTCACAATGCAAATGCTGAAAGAGTTTTTTCTTCAATAGTGAACAAAGGTCAAAAGAATGCAACAAATTAAAGGTTGATACTATAGCCAAGATGATGATTGTACAATTTAGTTTTAATAATTTGACTTATAAAGAGTTTGACAACTCAATTTTAAAAGAAAATGAGTTTTTAAAGCAAATGTCTGCCAATGAAAAATATTAATTACTTTATGTTACAATTAATTTAAAGTTTATTTAGTTCATTAGTGTTTTGTTTAATTTTGTTTTTCATTGCAAATTGTAATAGTAGTTACTGCTAACTATTATTGCCATGCAATTATTGGAATTAATATTGTAATGAATATTGAATGATTAATAATAATAAAAACTGATTCATTCAATTTTAATGTTGTTTCATTAAAATTTAAGAAAATTTTATGGTAATTGATAAAAAAGACTTGTTTTACTTTTAAAAAAATAGTCGTATACTGGTGAAGGGTGTCCGGCTTTTTTCTCCAAATGTCCGGCTAAACTGGCTGACCTGTCCGGTTTTTCGGGTTTAAGACCTGCTGCAAGTATAGATCTGAGTTAAGAAATAGTAAAAAAAAATACATATAAATTTTTAGGTACCTACATCTCCGTATTGGAAATTAAAATTTTTTCCTCATGTGTCATATCGCGTTGGATATCTTTAGAAAGGCCTCTTAAAGTGAAATTCAGATTGCTTTTATAATTCTTGAAATAATAAATTTTCTTAACCAGAAATTCGCTATATTATGCAGAATGCTGCGAAAGAGGTAATATATTTATAACCAGACTGACAGACTTTATTTTAATGTTGTGTGACTAACAGTCAATTTACACTTTTCGTTGACTTGATAGATTTATAGTTTATCGCTGTCAATTGTTGAGCAATTTGTTGTAGAGACAAGTTGTTGATTATTTATTGATCATGCATGTATAAACTATTATTATTCGATTTATTTACTGTCTGTGTTACCATGCGTAAATAGGAAGGAAACATTCTGCGTTCGTACGAAAATTCTTTCGATTTTCTTTAGCAATTTAATACTACAAGTAAGGGGAGAATTGCTTGGTTATGACAAGAGAAAAAAGTACTAACAAGGAAAGGTATCCGACTGTATCTCTCAAAGATTTTTGAAACTTTGGTGAATTGTAGATCTCATTAAAACTAATCACGAGCCATATTTCGTTCGTGCCCATAAGCGGTTTTAGGAGGTGAAACTCACCCCTGAAAATGTGAGTTTTTTTCAATTTTCTTAAACATCTTGGAAATGGAAGAGCTTTGGTAAAGAAACTATATATATTTGTAAATGGCACTTTAAGATATTTGCTATGATACAAAAATTAAAGTTATAAGATCACTGGGGTTTCATCCCCCACGCGAACCCCTAACTTTACCCCCAAGGAGGAGACTGTTATGTGTAAATAAAAGAATTTTTAATTAATATATTTTACATCACACCAGTTTATTTATTGTTGCATAAATAACACCCTTTGCTAATATTAACTTGAGAAAAATTGTAACTTTTTGAATTAATAATGAGCAAAAAATATGATCAAAGAATCTTTTATTTTAGTAATGATTTGTTACAAACTTACGATGTACTTTAAAGTACATAATTTAGAAAGAAAAAATACATTGCTACCCCCCCCATGCTTTACTGATGCTTTACTGACTTATATATATATATATATATATATATATATATATATATATATATACATATATATATATACATATATATATGTATATATATATATATATATATATATATATATATATATATATATATATATATACATATATATATATACATATATATATGTATATGTATATATATATATATATATATATATATATATATATATATATATATATATATATATATATATATATATACACAAATTTTATTTTCTTATTTATTAATTTATCTATACAATTGTCACTAATCTCTGGATGTTTATGGATATCGACTCTGGAAACAATTCATCAGATTATTTTCGGATAATGTAATTCTAAATGAGTAGATGATGTTGATTTACATCGCCGTAACAATATTTTAAAACTTCAGTCTCTAGCTCACAATCAGTTTTCGTCGCCTCGTTTTCAAAATTTGTTTAAGTTTGAATCGTATAAAAGTGGATGTATTGATCAACGACCAGAAAGCTTTGAAAATTCTGTAACATATTGCTTTTCCAAAGACGAAAGAGAAGCACCAAAGTGTGGTATATGTGGTAAACCGGCTCTAATAAGATGTGATCGGTGTAAAGTTGTAGAAAATTTTGTTGTAGTGAACATTTTTATGTTGAAAACAAAAAGTATTGCAGTGTATTTTTTCTTTCTAAAATTATGTATTTTAAAGTATAACGTAAGTTTGTAACAATTCATTACTAAAATACGGGATCTTTGACTATATTTTTGCTCATTATTAAATCAAATAGTTAAAATTTTTTTCAAGTTAATATTAGAAAAGGGTGTATTTATGCAAAAAGAAATAAACTGGTGTGATATAAAATATATTAATTAAAAATTCTTTTATTTACGCATAACAGTCTCCTCTTTTGTAAAAAAATACCTAATAATAAGTTTAAGTTTGGTATCATAATAAAGATCTTAAAGTGCCATTTACAAATATAATATGTAGTTTCTCTACCAATGCTGTTACCATTTCCAAGATATTTAAGAAGATTGAAAAAAACTCAAATTTTCAGGGGTGAGTCTCACCCCCTTAAACCGCTTATGGGCGCGAACGAAATATGACTCGCGATTAGTTTTAATGAGATCTACAATCCACCAAAGTTTCAAAAATTTTATTATTCAACATTTTTGATTTTCCTACCGGTTTTATTTTGCCAGTTACCTACTCACCAATAAGAGGTCAGTGCAAAACGACGGTTAAAAAAATTTTCAGACTCATACTTTTGTATGTCATGTGTTTTTTGACTAAAAGCACGTTTTGCGCACGTGTATCTAACTCTGTCAATTTTGCAGATATCAAGACAAACTAAAAACCAAAATTATTAGAATGATCTACTCTAGATTTCTTGTCTTTACATAATATTATCTAAGTAGTAAGGAAAGGGGAGAAAAAAATTCACAAATACAAAATAAAAATTAACATAAAACAGGATTCTTAAAACTGGAAGATTATTAGAAGGAAGAAAGACTGGCCTGCAGTTTTTTTTTTATTTTATAGACTTATTAAGTTATTATAGACTAATTAGTTGAAGAAGTTTCAAGCTTGAAAACCTTGTGCTTTCTATATGATTTTTTAAAAATAGCCAAAAGCGTATTTTGACAATATTTAAAGTTGAATACTTATCTCAAAAGGGACTGAGCGAAAAATTATGAAATTGATACAAGTTACACCTCTTTATATAAACGTACGATACAAATTTCGTGAGGGAATTTTTTGTTGCTCCTGTTCACCTAAATTTTGGTATTGGTTGGTCTTGCTAGATTATGCATAGTATTAGTCTTGGTCTTGCGAAATATACACGCCAAGACAAAATTGCACGTCCAAGATCCAAAGTCAGCATTTCTTTTTTAAATAAATTTATTCAAGAATTGTTTGGAAATTGTCGGTAAAATTTTGTTATCTTACGAAATTAACGACTTTTTTTGCAACATCCATAGTAAACGTTTGTTGATATGTTTGTTCGTGTCCATTCAACTCAATAAAACAGGTATTTAAGTTTATAACCATGAATTATTTAATATATTATATAAATTGAATTATATAATAGGTTCAAAAAATAAATCCACCCGCAGATTATGATATTTTTTTTTCAGCTCCTTTTTTTCCCTCGTATGTGTTTCCAGAGATTTGAACTTGGTTGATTTATATGAATTTATGAATTAGCTTCACACGCATCGATGTGTCTGCGTATTCACATATTCACAAATGTACAAGATTGGACAAAAAAGATTAAACAATCTAAAAAAAAAAAAAATGTTAATGTAAAAATTGTAGTTTCCCTATTTTAATAGACAATTAATTAAAAAGTAGGTGTTAAATTTGAATTTTCATTCCAATTTTTGATCACAGTTAGAGAATTTATTCACTAGTGATAGGGTAGCATTTCTTCCAGTACAAAGTCTGAGTTCCTTTATTCTTACGAGTTTGGATACTGTTATAAATGTGGAAATGTTTACTCATACATTTTATAAGTATATAAAATAAAAAAAGTCAAATCAACTGTAAGTATTTTCAGATCAAATGCACTTTAAAAATAGTCTGATTTTTCAACACCAGATGTCATACCGTCATTTGACAGATCCCAATGCTTGTCTTGATATAATTTGAATGACATTTAAACAATACTTTTTGATTTTTTAAAATTTTAATTTAACCGAAATTGCAAAAGCTAATGTATACGCCCAGGGATAAAATCCCTCATGTGAATTGTTTCTCTTGGGCATAGGCCGGATTTCAAACATTGCGGGTGGGTGGGGGGGGGGTTAAGGAATACAAAAATAAGCCCGAAGAATGCAAATAATGTTGACTAACAAATATTATTAAGTTTTGATTAAAAATATATGACTAATATAATTAAAAATTTAGTTTTATTAGTGGGAGTGTTAGGCTCGGTGTAATAATACTAATTCCAGCAGCCTTAAATTGTCATGGCTCACTTTATTGACAATGTTTTCCTTTTTTGTTTTGCAAACTGCAGATGGTATAAAATCCATTTGGTGCACTGCGCATACTGCAATTCGTTCATTCTCTGCTGATCAAAAAGACATAAGAAACATGTTTTTAAGATAGATTGTTCGTACTTAAAATATATTTTGCTATTAATAAAATCTTTCAGTGCATTTTTAAGAGAACAACGACTACTTCTCAAAGTCCCCAAAGATTCTCCTCAACTCAATAGTTCCGTTAGATCTCTTTAGTATCCACCAATGGGCGATATCAACCCCATTGGGAACCACTAGTTTCCGTGAAACATTAGAAAATTTTTTATCATTATTACAATCGGGGGTAGATTTATAAGATTTATTATAGGTTTAAATAATGTATTTTAACTAAATTGAAATATTCCTAATTATTGAGTGAAGTTGTAACTTGTAAATTCTGACAAGTAAACTAGAAACGAGTTTCTCAAAATATCTTTACGAAGTATCCAGTTGTATCGTTTGAATATTTTGCCACACAATTGTATATGTTCACACATATCTCCGTTCGATTTTGTTACATTTTAGTAGTTTTTATACTACTTTCTATCTCATATGTATGGAAGAGAAATGAAAAGTTTTTGATTTAGAAACTTTTTTTCGCCTTTCTCGTCGGTAGATTATATGAGTTTTATTTTGTCTTACATTAGATTTAACACCTATAAATTTTGATAAAGTCTAAGTATTTTTTTCCTTTCAGTGAAAGTAAAACGAACGAAAAATGGTTTTAACTCCGTTATTTATTTAATATTAACATCATATTTATCAAAAAGTTGTAAAATAAGTTAGTTTTTACTTAGTGGTTTCTGTTTTATCAACTAGTTTCTTCAATCTTGTTCAACTTTCTTCTGTTTTGATATGTGGATAAGCAATATGTAGGGGAAACCCGACAAACGTGTCTTACAATTCGAAAACGAGCTTCTTTGATGTAGTTACACCAGAGCATAATATCATTTTTGAAAGTCAGAAAGGAATTAACAAACCTAGCAAATAAAAAAGTGTACTGAGGAGCACATTTTACTGATCCAGCCGTCTAATGTGCCGCAGTAATAGCTTTAATCTAAACATTTTATTTTCTTGTTGTGCTTCGCGTTTATAATGCATAAAATGTCTGATTCAGTCTTATTATTAATAACTTCAAATAATGTATAAGTTCCCAGAATCAGTTTCAGTTCTAGTTTTCTTCCCATGGGTAAATCGATATGACAAATGTAACTTCTAAGCAATGTCTTAAGCAAATACCTACAAATACGCTTACCTAATGGGAACTTTTACTTCTGAATATGTACCATAAAGACAAGTTTGTTTCTTTTATCAAGCTCTGATTGTCTTCTTGCAATCTTCCAGCTTACTACCTCAGTATTTAATCATACGTACGTAAAAGGTCTTATAAGTTTGGGTTTTCTAATTTACATTTAATTAATTTATTTCCAAACTATCCTCTAATATGATTTAAGCAATCTTCGGAACATTTTGGAAAATATTTTATATTTGTACTCATTTTTTAGAAACAATACGACCAAAATCATTATTAACAAGAAAATATTAATTGTAAATGCAGGTTTTACTGAAGTATGTTGGGACACATTTGCTTTTCTTTAGTAACTGGTGCTCCAAATAAAAAATAATCACAAATCTAAAACTAAAAATTGCAATAATTTTAAAAAACAATATTCCTTGTAAAAAACAAACTGGTATTATAGTCGTTTTCGTTTTACTGTAGGTAAGTCGTGATAATGTAAGAATTGTTTTTTATTATAGTCACTGGCGCCAAATTCAGAGCACGTTCCTAGATAGCACTAGTGGGGGGACATTTTCAACTGGGGTATGTATGCCGAGTTTCCCCTATATATTAAAACTTTTAGATATATTTTACATTAATAAAGTAGTACCTATGTATTACGTACATTCGATTTTATATTTTAATACTGGACTATTACGCAAGTTTGTATTATAATTTCTATTCTTCCAAAATTTCTATGGGTATTTGACATAGCGATTCCCATTTTACAAATTATAGAATTATTCAGGTTTTTAAGTACGTTATATTTTTTAAGCAATTTCAAGACTATAAAATACATGATTTCGACTCTCATAATAGGAAGTAAAGTGTAACTGTTAGTCCTAAGGAACTAAAAATACTTTTGCTTCTGTCTTTAAGCCAATGAACAAGCAGAATTTACATAGAATCACTAATCAACAAGCGAAATATGTAATTGCACAATTTGATTGATTTATCCAAAGTATACTTGTGTTGTCTTGATATAATTTGAATTTCATCTAATTTGAATGACATTTAAACAATATTTTTTTATTTTTTTAAATTTTAATTTAACCGAAATTGCAAAAACTAATGTACCTATACGCCCAGGGACTAAATCCCTCATGTGAATTGTTTTGCCCTTGGACATAGGCGGGATTTCAAGAAAAATGGATTCTCAAAATCGAAAGCTTTAATTTTTTAGGATTAAAAAAACTAAAGAATTATATATATATATATATATATATATATATATATATATATATATATATATATATATATATATATATATATATATATATTCACGCATTCCCCCTAAATGGTTTTACTTACATTTGCTAATGGTTGTTAAACTATTTTCAACCTCTGATTATTGTTAACTATATGATAAAATTCAATTTACATGAACCTATGTTTAATATTATACATATAAAAATGAGTGTAAAGATAATAATGTAAATGTTTTTATTCAGTAAAAGTTAGAAAGTAAATTTTAAGTTAAAAGTTTGAATATTGTTAACACTAATATTAATAATACAGCCACATTTTCAAACAAAGGGTATAATTATAAACAGGTATCGGATATTTTTTGGATCAAACAGGTTCGTGTTTTGTATATGCAGGTATATTGACTTGATTTGATTAATATAAATAAAAGATGAATACTTAAGATATTTTGATAAACATACTCATATAACACACACATACATATGTATATCTATACTGTATAAAAATATTATTTCCACGTATCTTATGTAAACATTTTTTTTAAACTAAAGGGAACATTAGGGGTTATAAGTCATCAGAAAAATAAAATGAAAGATTAATTTAAAAATTGCGCTACCTGTTTCGGAAGAGCATATGCTTCCGTCTTCAGGCAATTCCTTTAATTAAAAATAAAAAAAATATAAAAATACAATGCATATTTAAGATACCTCTGTCGCAGCACCTGCATAACATAGCGAATTTCCAGAGATTGGACACTGACGGATTTCATATAACAACCTGTATCTATCTACAATAGTTTAGCTATCTAACCGTGAAAATATTTTTAAAATCGGTTGAGTGGTTAATTTTTTAAAAATTTAAATTTTGCAAAAAGCCACTAAAAATGGCCAAAAATTTCGCTTCTAAAGATCGAACGTGTCTGGCTGATGGACTCATCCACGCTTTTTGGACTTTTGGGACTATTGGGAAACAAAGGCCCTTCCGACGACACACCTTGCCGGAACGTTGGAAAAAGTGAATTTTTGAGTGCACGTTTGGAGCGCTGTATTTTTTCACCTGTTCAAGATAGACAGATGCTTTCGCGGACTTTTTTGTAGAGAATTCGATTCTCTACAAAAAAGGTCTTAACACTTTTTATTGTATCTATCACCTTTTGGCTACGTAAGCGGTGAAAGGTAAAAAAACGCTCTTCATGAATTTTCAATATTGTTTAAACAATACAAAAAAAACATTTCCGGGAGTTAATATTTTGCACAAATGTTCTCTTCGGCAATCCCTACAAGAACCTCTTTTAAAAAATTTTTATATCTATTCCAAAACTAATGTTTAGTGAGTGAGATAGAGCTTAAAATTAGTGCTACTGGACTATAAATGCATTTTAAACGTATACAAAAATAATTAGGCTGTCTACACAATCAATTAAATAAGGAATAAGAAATAAGAAATAAGATTTAAGAAATAAGATTTAAGAAATAAGGAATAAGAAATAAGAAATAAGGAGTACGCCATCTAGTGACGTTGATTGGAACTTTAACGTAACTGCTCAGATATAAATATGTAGGTACTTTTGTACGTCATAATTCGTGATTTTTTTCACTTGAGTGACATAAAAGTCATCACGAACGTTATTTTTTCATGAATTTTGAAGTACAAAAATACCTAAATACATATACCTATGAGCAGTTACGTTAAAGTTCCATTCAACGTCACTAGATGGCATACTCCTTATTTCTTATTCCTTATTTCTTAAATCTTATTTCTTATTCTTTATTTCATTGATTGTGTAGACAGCCTTACTTGATACAGCCAGTGATATACACCATATACACACAGAACGATATACAGATATAGCTTCTAATTTAAAAAACCAGGAGCGGTCGCGTAAACTTTGCATCGCCAATATAATTATTACAATTCGAATTTATTCTCTGATTATAGCAGTTAGTTTTAAATTCAAATTTCATTGTTTATTACATAGGTACTACAATAGATATTATAATATATTATATATAATATATAATATTATATATTATATATAATTATTATAAAGATAATAATAATAAAGATAATAATTATTATTAAGATAAATAAAGATAATTATTATAAAGATTATTATTATAAAGATAATAATAATCTTTATAATATATATTATTATTATATTATATATAATGCTTGTTGATTTGATTTTGCAAGCTGTCAATTTTTATTAATTTTTATTGTTATTATTAATTTATTTTATAATTTAAGCTAAACGCCGGCTAAATATAATATAATAATAATAAATATAATAATATAATAACAAGTAAGTAGATACTTATCTATATACATTTTATGAACTTTTTTCGTTAAATGTGATGTTTTTTTTTCTAGATTGAACAACGATTAAGGAATTTTTAGACAAAGTTAAATTGATTTACGATTGAAGACTAAAATTAAATGAGTTTTTACTTAATGTAATTTTGATTTTGCTTCAATAGAAGTAAAAATTGTTTTGTATTGTACAGATTTTAAACTGGAAGTTTTATTTACAAACTGAAAGAAAAGTTACGAAGCAAAAAAATGAAGGAGATATTTGCCTTATGAAGAGAAATAACCAGAAACCATAAAATAATTAATTAATGTATTTAAAAAAATAAATAAATAATAAAAACATGTTTTCTTGTGTAATTTTACTAAATAATTTGATAATAGAATGTGTCAGTATGCTAGCACTATTTTAAGCTAAATCTGCTTTCCATTTTTAAATTATACTGTTCACGAGTTTAAATGATTGACAAAATATGTGGAAATTATAGAATTTTGGTGTATTTTCGTTAATTGCTATGAACTTGAGTATAAAATGGAGAATTATTTTCAAAAAAAAATATATTATGAAAAAGAATATGTTAAAATTTTTATACATTTCGTATGCATGAATACATCCACCTGAATTGTCAAATATATAAATAAAATACGTATAATTCAAGAATTTTATGTTAGAAATTATAAACAATAATATTCATTTTGAATCTATTATTGGTAAAAAAAAAAATTATTTGAAATGTCAAACTAAAAAAAAAAAAAAAATAACATGAGGCGTTTCAAATAAGTCATCTATTTCAGTTCTGGTCGAAAATGAGTTAGTGATGAAAATGGATTCTCCAACTTGTATTGCTTATTACAATTTAATCAAAAAGGGGTTTTATTTCAAATTATAGTTGTAGCAAAACTGGCCTTAGCAGTAAGTTGTGATAAAACTCGTCTTTTTTATTTTCTTCGTTAAATAACTCGTTTTGTATGAATTAGGCCAGTTTCGTTTTAGAACGCCTCATATTTTTTAATTAAAACAAAATGAAAATGATATTTGACAATCCTCTACTTTGTTTATAGATATATAAAGACACGTTAGTGCACATAGATAATATAAAAGATTTATTCGATTAAAAAAAAATTATAGTCTAATTGGTCAAAATTTCATTATATAATGATTCTCTTATAATTTTTAGATATTATTTCTAGTATTTTAAAATCAATCGGATCAAAAATTTTTAATACATATTAAGGGCAATCTAAATGCCGTCTACGGTATACATGTAATTAAACTAAATAATATGGGATATGTTAGGCTGGTGTTAGACAAAGAGAACAAATCTTTAACCAAAAATTTTGTAAATTATTTTTAATTTTTCTGGAGAACCAGTTGACAAACAAGTATCGCTCCAAGGACGTTTTTTGTTCAATTTCATGTGCTTTTTACAATGGTATAAAAAAAACCTTTGAATTCTAATGTTTTTAGCACTTTAGACACTTTTTGTCAAAAGTGCCCAAAAAACCTACTTCCGGGCATCCGACGTGTCTGGCTAACGAACTCATCCAACGATTGGCAGATTGCAAGGTTTTCACCAAATTTCATAACAGTTGGGTGTTTCGTTCGACAGTTATCGCGTACACACATAAATACATATATATATATATATATATATATATATATATATATATATATATATATATATATATATATATATAAATTTTAGTGAAGTAGATTTTCGGGTTCTAGAGGCTCCAAAACAAATTTCTGCCATAGTCCCGGGCTTAGGTCTTACCATAAGAGCTGCCGTAATACCTGAATTTTCATCCTGAAAATTCGCTAAAAATAAAAGTCAAAAACATGCAATTACGTACATGGCAAAAATATCACAAATTTTTTTTTTTGTACAAAATTAAAATTTAAAAATTTAAAAACTTGAAAACATGGGCAATTCCGTATGTGACTAACTCTACATTTGACACAATTTACGTTTTAGTTTGCCTTATATTACGAATATCACTATGTTTACAGTTTCAATTTTAGCATGGTTTTATAGTTGATACCCCAATTATCCCTCTGTAATAAAAAGTGTGCACAAATAAAGTTGTGAAATATGATTTATTTAATAAAATGTAAATGTGACTGACACTACATGCAAAAGGAAGTCGCTTTCGAGAGTGTTTTTAAACTTCGAAAATCTTCCTCTGTACAGACGTTATAATTTTAAATTGTATATTTAACCGAAGTATATGAAACAAATTATTGGAAAAGTAATTATTCAAAAAATAATTCGTGACTGACACTACAGATCAAAACGTGACTGACACTACCATCACTTTGAATTGCAAAAAAGTAGTATTTTTAAATGAAATCCTAGAAACTGACACTATAGGACATAAAATAGGAACTTTAAGATAATTTTAAAGGTACAAAAATGTACTTATTTTTATGATTTATTACCTAAAATACAAAATTTCTTAAGATTTTTAAATTTATAATAAATTCTGTAAATTTATAATAAATTCTATTCCCGTTAAGGATTCAATTACGATTACAATAATTCTAAATAATTGCCGTGAAAATTTAATTAATACCCCTGTCGCAGCATCTGCATAACATAGCGAATTTCCAATCATAAAAGTTACTTTTTTTCGAAAACCCGCTTACCTAGAATAATGGTTCAAAAGGTATTTTCTGTGATTTTCTTGGTTCTTTACCACAATGTAAAAAAAAATTGGAAAAACTTAAATTTTGGCAAATTGTTTGCAAAAAACTCATTTTTTGAGAATTTTGGAATTGGACGTGTCTGACTGGAGAACTCATACAAAATTTTTGGACTTCCAACGTTTTATTGTTTTATTATATTTGCATCCCAAACTAGTATCTATCCTATAAATATAACGAGTTTCATCCAAAATGAATTTCTCGGAAATATAGGCACTTAAATTTTCGAAATTTCTAAATTAATTTAAAAAAAAATAGAGTTAGTCTCCAGAAATTTTGTATTATGGTAAATTTAATTTAATAAATGACAAGTATATAAGTATAGTAATTATAAAGCATTCGCATAGAACAATAGTTTTAAGTATACATGTACATAAGCAAAATAATTTTTGAATTTTCCTGAAGGAAGGAAATATTTTCCCGTAATAAAAAGTATCCTAAATGTTGACGCAGGTAATAAGTTATCACTACACCAGATTTCATAAAAATCCGTTCAATAGTTTTCGCGTAATATGTGCACATGCTCAAAAAGTTTTTTTATTTTCCTGTGGGAATGAGCCACTTTCCCGAAATAAAAAGTATCTGAGATGCTGACTCAGGTAATAAGTTATCACCACACCAAATTGCATCAAAATCCGTTCAATAGTTTTTGCGTACTGTATGCACATGCTCAACATGGTTTTTCCATTTTCCCGTGGGAATGAGACATTTTCTCGAAGTAGAAAGTAGAAAGTATCTTAGATGTTGATCCGGGTAATAAGTTGTCAGCACACCAAATTTCATTAAAATTCATCCAGTAGTTTTTGTATGATGCGTGAACAGACGAACAGACAGACAGACAGACAGACAGACAAAAATTTTAAAAATCGCTGTTTTGATATCTACATCGATAACTATTTACAGTATCTACACAATTTTTAAAAAATATTCCCTATACAGAAACGGTCTCGTTACATTTGTATTATATCTATCAATTACCTATTAATGGCTCTTTATATAAAATATTAATTTTTTTTCAAAATAAATCGCCCCCTGTTCTAGGAAATATATATTTTTAAATTTTTATAAAATTTCTTATGAAAGTGAGCTTCTTAGACAATTTTATTTTCACGAAAATGTATTAAAACATGAACATTTAAATGTTGGCAATTTCTGTATTGTGGCGCTATCAGTTGTCCGCGTTAGTTAACTACTTTATTTAAAAGTTCGAATAAAATTCCAGTCATTTTAATTTTTAATTGTTCAGGAACTTCAGTATCATAGAAGCAAGCAAAATAATATTACAATTTATTTATGTAGATACATATATGATGGAAAGTTAAGAAAAGAAAATGTTTTTTTGGAAGTTCGTGTTTAAGGTAAAATCGAAAAAACTTGGAAAATTTAATTAGTAATTAATTTTTTAAAAATATTTTTAGGTTTGGTTGTAAATGAATCTACTGTTGATCTTTTAATATGATACTGAACTATTCATTATTTAAAATGAAAAATTGTGTACTTATTAGATGATGAAAATAAAAAATTAGTAGTTTGAAAAACCGGAACAAATCGAAGTCAAAAGTCTGTCGGGACACCGGAGCTAGAAACGTGACAAATCCGGGAAAACCAAGACGTATGGACACTCTACACGGATTGTGAATGTTATAAACTTTAAGTTTTGATTTTTAAGCATATTATGAGTGAAATTGAAAATTAACAAGGTGTGAAATTTGACATTTTAGTTAAAGTGCATATAAAATATAATACCTACATGTTTTTATAAAAATGCAAATATAAATAAATGTTTTCTGTGTTTTTTTTATTTTAATTGTTAATAATTATTTGGCTTTTTTAATAATTCAGAATTTTTCTGTCAAATGAATAAATTCTGAAAATATGAATTTATGACATAATTTCAGTAAAAGTGAAAATGAAATTTTTCACCCACACTTTTGTAGTGCCAATGTACATCACTGGATCCCAATTTTCAAATGGATAGATAATTTCAGTAGTGTAGAAACTAATTATTAAAAAATTGCAAACCAAATGTGTTTATATGATAATACGTACTTATAAAAAAATGTTTATATACGTGTTCTTCCGAAAATCGTAAATAATTAACTTTCTCTCGATGAAGTTGGATTGACAAACATTTACATTAGGGATGTTATGGATATTCGTAACCGTAACTAAAACTACCGATATCCGAAATAATTAAATATCCGAAACCGAAAGCGTATACGAAAATGAAAGTTTATAAGTCTAGCAAGTACTTAACACATTAATATTTTTTGTATATATCAATATCTAAAAATATTTCAGTCCCTTTTTGACAATCTTGCCAGAACTTAAACACTTTTTTAAATATTTTTATTGTTAAAATCGAAACGTTATTTTGAAGCCGGTTAAAATTAATATATTTTACATTAAAATGTCAATACAATCACCCGCTAGTTAATTATCGCTAGATTTGATGCTAGAAAATTGAGAAAAAACAGGTCATATAGATTTTTTTTATTTAGATTTTATTTGTAATGATTGAATTACAAAATTAAAAAGGATGTTAAAAAATGTGTGTATTCACTATGAGCTTTTGCCTGTAGTAAATCCAGCTGCTCAAAATCGGTTCCAATATATCAGTTGGTCAGGACGGCATTTGTACATAATTTTAATATTTTCTTTAAGAAATAGTATTTTTTTTTTAAATACTTGTTTGATTTTTTCAAGGCGAGTACTTTTTACGATGTGTGTTTACCAAATTCTACAAAATAATTAAAAAAAAAAAAAAAAAAAACATTGTAACCCTACTATTTTGAAATTTTCAAAAAAATATCATGAAAATTACCTCATATATGCTTTTTCTGAGTTAATTATTGAAAAATATTCTATTTTCCGAGATTTTTAAGGTAAAACGAGCAGATGTATGGTTTTTGTTAAACAAATTTCAGTTCTTTAATACATTTTTGCCTTAAACGCCTTAAAATATTTAATATTTTCAAAAATGTATGATACAACTTGTCAAAATTTAAAATTATTTGTTTTGTTGTCAAAAGAAAAAAAAAACTGAATGTGCAAATTTATTTACCACTAAAATGATGGGTTTATACATATAATTATAACGTAGTATTGTCATTTGGATAGAAAATTACGTAAAAATATTATTGTTTGAATATGATTTAACGTAATTTTTATACGATTGTAGCAAACTCTTATTAATTTTAGAAAGGTGTAAACATCATCTAAATTCTGATCATATCACATAAAACACTGCGCCGTGATTTTTTATCTAAAAAAAATGGAATAGAGATACATTATAAAAACATTTAACTGACAAAGAAAAAGAATATAGCCGAATCGTTAAATTGGATTAAAAAAATCATGACACGCTACTTATAAAGCGGTTTTTTTCGAATTTAGCTCGTAAAAAATGAGACAGAAAAAAAAAGAATGCGAGTGCGAGTGAAATGGAGAACGACATATTTCCTAGTTGTTCTCGAAAAGTAAGTAATTTAGAGCAACGGTATAAAAACATTTTTTATGCATTTTACCTTTTACTATGGCTTGGTGTAAAAAAAATTTGAAAAATTGCTTAATTCTGGCAAAAAACTCATTTTTTTGACAAAAAACGCCCGGAAAACCTACTTCTGGGCATCCGACGTGTCTGGCTAACGAACTCATCCAACGATTTGGAAAATCGAATTTGCACACAAAATTTCATAAGCATTAAACGTTTCGTTCGAGAGTTATCGCGCGGATACATATATATATATATATATATATATATATATATATATATATATATATATATATAAATTTTAGTGAATATCATTTTCGTATTCTAGGGACCTCAAAACATATTTCTGATATGGTCCCGGGCTGAGGTCGCACTATGACACCTGGCGTAAAAGCTGAATTTCCAGTTTTGGAAATTCGCTAAAACACCACTATAAAATACACTATTAGCTTATACTTACGACAAAACATTGAAAATTACACTATTTCTAAAAAAACTAAAAACAAACTTTTATTGAAATTTTGGGAACTTAAAGTACTATAGTGTTGCCATCATATTAACGTATTTTTACTACCAATAACAGTTATTTATTTTTTTCAATTATGGAGCCCTTTCCATGGAATTGCCTACATTGTTGTGAAAAAGAAAAAGAAAGAAATTATTTGTTTTTCTTTTTTTTTTTTTTTTGATAATTACATTGTGAAACAATATTTTAGATATAAAAATTAGTCAAAGTTATCACGTAGGTTACAGTGTTGGCAAAGGAAATGACAACGTGCGAAAAAATTGACGGTTTATATATGTTTTGGACGCGAATTTCTTGAAGTTGTGGCTGTAGTGGTTGTCGAGTTACGACGAGTCAGTGGCTAGATTGGCGTTAGGATATATGGAACATATCCAGCAATGTTCTAGAAAAAATCTTTTTAAGCGACTTCAAAACGAGGAGGTTCTCAATTGAACCCGTATGTTTTTTTTTCTTTTTTTTTTTACGAATTTACACCGATTTCTCTCATATTTCTGGCGCAATTTGCGCCATTCTTTTTTTAGTTAGTAGATAATGTTCTCCAGGTGGTCCGATAAAAATTTTGTTTACATTGGTTGAGTAACTTTCTAATCATCTTCAATAATGTGAACAATATGAATAATTATGGCAAATTTAAAATTTGTATATTCAAAATTATTTATTTTGATATCTATAGTAACATATTTTTTTTAATTTGTGTTGATCCAATTATTCTAAAAATAATTTTTTGTCAGTAGCTAGTTTTGGAAAATTTTTGGTAACTTAAAAAATTGGTGGATTTTCACTGATTTCTTATTTTCCTTGTAATTATTACTTTAAACATTATTAATGTTCCAAATTTCACAGCAAAGTCAGTGAGTGCCCAAAATTATGATTTTTAGACACTGGTATTTTGGAAACTATTCCACCTAAACGTATGAAATTTGGAATTTAATAAAAAAATATTTAAAAACCAAATAAAAAATTGTAATGGAGTGGACTCATAAACATTGTCACTAAAAGGTATGAAATAAAAGCTCTTTTAAAAGACCGACTCCAAAAAGTAAAATAGTATATTGTGCAATAAGTGCGGGAAATTGCCGATTTCCCACGGAAGCAAAGTTGAGCGCACGGACGTAGTGAGTGCGCTCATTCGCTTGAGTGGGCAATCGACAATCCCGCACGAGTTGCACATACTATTTTTTATTACGAATTTCACATATTTTTTTCTATTATTATTACTATTTTTGACATTTTTATTACTTTTTAAAATAATATTTTTAAGTGTTTGTTGTTGGTGTTCGTACTTTGTTGGTGATTTCTGTAGAAATAATTATGAAATATTTATTAAATGAAAAATCAAGCGGCGGCTTTTTGTTTTTATTAAATTTTGCGTGTTTTATTGTCAATTTGCGTGTGGAAAGTTACTTTCCGCACGGAAAAAAGTATGTGGAAAGAGTAAAGTGGACAAACAGCTATTTTGCGTATAAAAATGTGTGCGCCAAGCTAGTACTTCTCCCGCATGAGTAACAAAAAATAATAGCACGAATTTTGAAGTCAGGCGAGGAGTAGTATCAAAAAATGTAGATCTTGGAGAATTCATCAATTTTTCAAGCACATCCAATCGCAATTTTACATACGACGCCCCGCCTGACTTCGAAATTCGTGCTATTAATTATTTTTTTACTTTTTGAAGTCGGTATTTTAAAAGAGATTTTATTTCATATCTTTTTCTAGAATGTGCTTCAACTTGTATTATTTTGGTGCTTTCAAAATCAAAGCGATGGTTGTTATGCCATGAATGTTGTGCTAGGCCGGAGCTGGTGTCGCCGCGTTGGAAATTCCGATGATGCTGGTCAAGTCTAGGCGAAAGTTTCTGTTTGGTGTTTCCGATATAGGCCGCATCATAATCCTGGCAATTGACCATATAAACCACATTTTGACGGTTGCTCGTGCAGGTTGAGGGTTTTAAATTTGAATAAAAATTTTTGAGGTTTATGAAATATTGGAAAGCTGGGTGGAGATTAAAAGGTTTTAAAATTTGTTTAATTTTTTCAGAGTGCTGTCCAGTAAAAGGAAGAGAACGGGGACGGTGAAAATGGTAACTCAATTTGAGGGATCTATTTATCAAATTTGAAGCTACGTTGTATTTTAATTGGGAAGTGTGTACTGAGTGATAATTTAGGATACGGGAGGAGACACAAGGCTTTCTCTACCACATTGAAGAAAGAAGATTGTCTCTTTTAAAAATAAGTGTATCGAGAAATGGTAGTTGATTATTGTTTTCTAATTCATATTTATAAAAAAAGGGGACAGTATAGTCTAACCTGTCTAAAACGATGTCAACTAGATGATCCATGACGATATTGCAGGCTGTTACAGAAAGGGAGGCCCCTATAGGAAAACCATATATTTGGTGGGAAAAACTAGGTTGGAATTTTGTGGTGAAAAAATTATTATTCATTTGAAAATTTTTTAAACCTAAGTTCCCAAATAATTTATTACTAATTTATCAAAGGAGATGAAGGATTAGAAATAATACTTCGACATTCTTCCCTAGAATAAATTGTTTCTTTATTTTTTCCTATAATGAAGAATTATTTCCTATAATAGGAAAAAATAAAGAAACAATTTATTCTACGAAGAATGTCGGAGTATCATTTCTAATCCTTCATCTCCTTTGATAAATTACTAATAAATTATTTGGGAACTTAGGTTTAAAAAATATTCAGATTATTACATTATCCCAAAAAACCATATTAAATTATTATTCAAAATTAATTGTAAACCCTCAATAAAAGTGTTATAGTCCAAGTCAGTGTTTTTTTTTTTTAATGTTGTGCCAATTTTTCCTAACCTGATCAAGAAAAATGACAACTGAACAATTTGTAAAAAGTGATTCTACGTCAAGGGAAGCAAGTTTATAACCTATTGGCAATTTGGAATTGTTAATTTTGTTTACAAACTCAAAAGAATTTTTTAAATCATATTTACTGTGGAAGGATTTTTTTATAATACCGCTAAAAAGCTTGTCAATGTTGTTTAGGATGGAATTATTGATGTCTCAAATAGGGCGGAAACGGACCTCATCAGGGGTGTCGAAAACTTTTTGGATTTCGGGGAGGAAGTAGATGTGAGGAAGGGCGTGATACGAAGGTTTTAATTTTTTGAACGGTATTGATGGTTAGAAATTTATTATTTACAAGTTTGTGTAATCATTAGTATTTTTCAAAAGAGATTGAAAGGAATCTTTGTCGATTCTTTTGTAAGTGCTGCTATCATTTAATAAGATATCTGTGTTATTAGTATAGATATTTTTGTTCAAAAAAACTGTTTTGTTTCCCTTGTCGGACTGTACGATAATGAGATCAGGATGTTTTTTGAGTAAAGCTCTGACATCTTTAACTAAATGTTTCATAAATTGATCAATTATTTTACTCGAAAATTAGTTTTTACGGGAGAACATTGTATTTAACTGTTCAGTGACCTTGAATCTAAACTATTGTTTGTCTGCGACGTCCAAATTGCTGATCGCAAGGTCAAAGTCGACCAAGGTTTTGTAAAGTAGTCTTGTTCTATTTAGGATGAAGAGTGAAAAGCAATAGAGCAGGTTTAGCAATTGAAATGTTGGTCAGGTTGACAACCCAATTACTTTGAGTACTGAAGTTGTCTAAAATTACGCTACCGGTTTCGGAAGTAAACAGGTAGTCTATATTATAACGAATAGCTTCAATTTTTTTCACTTTTTTTAAACTTACAATATATTGAAATATATTCATCTATATTTAGAAAGTACGACCAGAATTCGTATAGTATTCGATATAATTAAAGTTTAACAATAAAAAAAATTAATGCGGAAAACAATTCCCAATTCACTAAAATTTTGTGTTTGTCCGATTCCATTAAAACAATGGACAAAATCCAAAATTACAACGAAAGACAATTTTTCGCGAAAAGTTGATGTTCTGGGTTTCGAATTTTAAGTACAAAAATTTATTAAGTGCTTTTAGCCACCCTAAATTAACCCTTTTATCTGAAACGAAAATTTTAAATATCTAATATTTTGTGTAGGTACCTTTTACACCTCTAAAATGCTTTTAAAATTTTTTGAGTTAATTTTTCCACCATAACCACATAGAGTACACCGTCAGGATATAAAATCTTATAAAATATTAAATATTAAATGTGCTTGTGGTAAGTTTCAAATGTTCCTAACGAAATAATATAATTTCCCACTTTGTTGAAGATTTGAAGTTGAAAATAAAATTATTATGCACAAACCATAAGGTTTACCACATATATTCCACATATATTACATACAAGGCTGAACCAGAGTATATCTCTTTACTATACGCAAAGATGGAATTTTATTTCGAAAAAAACGAAACACAAGTACATAATTACATCACTTAAAATATGGAAATAAAATTTTATTATTCCTTATCACGTTATTATTCTGACAATTACAGCCCTTTTTTCCACCGTGTGTTTATACCATGTATGTACATATGTACGTTTATTTGACAAATAACTGTGAGAAAGTGTTTTGTAATTTGTGCACAGATTGGATTAATAACATGAAGGTACAGTCCGTGTCCAAATATAGTAACAAACTGGAGATTTAAGTTATCTAAAAGATTAAGTTCAAGTATTGAGAAGTAAGACAATTCTAGATTAAAAAAAAAAAAGCAGATTGATTAAAGATATTTTCATATTAATATAAAAAAGTTTTAAGAACCCGCGACGAAGAGTCTAAAAAGTTAAACTACAAAATACACGACAAGACATGTCACACACGACGAATGAAAATTAGCTTACGTACTTTACATTATACTGAAATTTAAAATATAGATTTGCAGGAATTTTGATTTGTAACTTTTTAGACTCTTCGACGTGGGTTTTTAAAACTTTTTTATTTGAAACTTTTTAGAGCTTTGTATCGTGAGTTTTAAAATTTTTTTATTTTAAATACAATATGTTTAAAGAAAAAGTATTTTATTGTATGGAACACTATTTGCGCAAATACAATTTACACTTGATCGTTTTTATAAAAGCTAAGAACCATCTCGTTAAATTACCAGCCTTGTTAAAAATTTTCAATTTACGTTTATCCAGGAAATCCTGGAATATCCTGGAAATTCTGAAATATCCTAGAAATGACTATACCAATGTTCATTAAAACTGATTTTAAAAAATCCCGCAAAATCACCAGCATTTAAAATGGGTTATTTTTTTATCCTGAATTTTCTGGAATATCCTGGAAATGGCTGAACCAATTTTCATCAAACCAGCCTTGACTTCACATTTGTTGGATTACCAGCTCTTAAATAAAAAAAACAGCGTTAAAATTGGTTAAAGCGTTTTGGAGATAAATGGCAGACACACACATACACATCTCTTAGCTCAAACGCATATACCTTCTCCGTTCAGTCGTGGGTTAATAAAGAAGTAACGTCTATGAGCTTATTTAGTATATAAGTAAGTATACCTATATGAACGTGTACGATTAAGCTAATCTCGAGAACCACCCAACAAATTCCTAAAATTTTTTTACTGGTAGGTAGATGATAGCCTTTGATTTAGTATAGGCTACATTAGAAAGGTTAAAATTGTCTCGCAGCGTCTTGGTGTCCCAAACCGGGTTTTTCCAAATTTTGCTCAAATTCTACTAAGATACTTGAAAAAAAGGATGTTACATCAAAATTGGTTCCTAAAGTCGTAGAATCTCATAAAGTATCCAAAATAAACGGCTGAACGGATCGGGACCAAATTTTGCACAAAGAGTATTAAGATCTTGGAAAAAAGACGTGAGATTAAAATTGCTTTCTTGGGTTCTGGGGATCCAAAAAAAATACATCTAAAATAAGAGGCTGGACGGATCCCAACTAAATTTGTCTCAAGTATTACTGAGACTCCGAAACAAATTAACGCAAGTTCAAAAATTTTCTCCCGAGTCTTGGGACCTCAAAAAAGGTCGGAAACTGAGGTTCTCCTACAATTACCAATATGAGTATCTACGAAAGGGTTTCAAGAAGATTAGGTACGTTATTACCTAAAGCTTACTTTTGAGTCGTTAGGCGAGTAGAGAGAAGGACTATAGGACGGATTTTGTAGTGAATTTCAGAATATCTGATTTAAAAGTAAGGTGAAGGTAAAATTAACCGCTTGAATTGAATAGAAATCAAATTAAACAGCTGACCTGATCTAAACAAAATATTATAAAAATTGGATATGCTATTGAGATGTGAATATGGCTACTTTAGAGTCGTTGGAGGAGCGAAGCGAAACACTACTATAAGGAACTAATTTTCTACAAAATTTCAGGATATTAAATTTAAATAAATAATGATATCGTCAAAATTGTCCATCAGTGTCACGTTTTATTTTTGATCTTTTTGGTAGTTTTACACTGACAATACTCACTAGGTATACTGAAATTAGACAGGGTCTTGAAAAGGCGTGCAAATGACTGGCCCGGGCTTGAAGGAAACCCGTAGCTGTTAGCAGGGGCCCGGAAAAAGCAGCTTTTTTGCACGTCACTTATTATTTAGGAGGAAGCTTTCAGAAAATATTATTTATTCCAGGGGCCTGCCATTTCTCTCTACAGCCCTAAAAATTCCGTTTTTTATTGTTTTTAACCATTTTTCTCGTCTTTATGCAAAACCCAAAGAAAATTTTGAGTACGGTAGCAATAATGTTTAGAATTAAATTCTCCACTAATTCACTCACGTTTTCCAATGTATTTTTAAGGGGGACCACTAGTGTGCCGTTTTCAAAAAATTGTAAAATTTTTTTTTGCCTGTTTCGATAGTCTATACCTCTAAAAATAACATACTAAAATTTCAAGTGCATATCTCAAATAGTTATTGAGTTACAGCCATCCGAAACGTGGATTCTGATTTTCGTTGTTAACTTTGAGGTATTTAGAAATGTATGAAGGTTGATAGTTCTGTAGTTTCTGGACGTAGCTGCCAGTCACATGTTGTGGAGAAGCTAGATCCTGGTACATTTAAACGACTCATCTAGTTTTACTATGACTGTTATAGTGAGTACATCGTAAATAATTTTAGTAAAAATTCCCAGTTCTCAAAGGTAAAATTACGAAAAACTTCATTTTTCAAATTTTTTGCAGTTATAACTCGAAGACAAATTATTCGATCGACTTGATTCTTATTGCAGCTTCTTTTATGTATATTTTTTCGTACCATGAACCTCCAGTTTTCCGATCGAATAAAAAATGTAATTTTTGCAAGCCAAAAGCCATCAAACTTTTGCGCAAAATTTGAAACTTTTTTTAAAAAACTCCGCCATTTTGTTAAATTTCAACCTTTTGTTTCGATTGAGGTTCGATTGAGGTTCACGGTACGGACCGTACCTTCTAGTTTAATACGCTTTTTGTTTTTTTTTTTTATTTCAGGCAGTGTGAAGGCCGCTATCACTGCAGCAGTGGGGGAACTTTTTTTCTGGAGCCTTGGGAGATCTCGAATAACTCACTGAATTGTCAGTTTTTTAATCCAAAAATTTTATCATGATTTTATTATATATCAACGAATACATCCTTAAAATATTAAAACATTCCATGCAGTAGTTTTCTTTAAAAAAATTCTCAAAAATCATCTTTTTTTCAGGCGGTCACACTAGTGGTCTCCCTTAAAACTAATTATTAGTTAACCATAAATTGTCTCGCGTTAGTGTTCGCATCCATTATAAAGCCATTTTAATTTGTTTGTGTTCTCTCATACCTATGCTAGATAAAATTTTTGCCTGGTGCAGTACAATTATCTTGTGTCAGTGTAAACGCAAGCATCATCCACGGAATACATATTCACACGCACTCAACACTCACACATACACAATCGCATAAATGTGTTAAATATAACGTTCATCTCCAGAAATATGTGTGGATGAACCGCAAAACAATGCTGAAATAAGTTTTTTGCGGTTCCATTTAATGGTTTTATTTTAAACTTTCCCTTTTTATAACCAAACATACGTACTATCGCAAGCGCATATATATATATATATATATATATATATATATATATATATATATATATATATATATATATATATATGTATATTGGAATGTATTTGCGTAGGTATAAAAACTATATAACATAATACTACGTAACCACATATATTATAATTATTTGTCGGTAAAACGGAACGAAATAAGCCCAGTTTTTTACTCTAACTTGAAATTGCTTTAAAACAAAACTTCAAACAAATGATGGTGCTGATGAGATGTTTGAAAGTGAATAACAAATGAATAAATAAATATATAAATTTAATTTCGGCTTTTTAACTGAATTTTAAATTTAAATGTGGTATGTGTCGTGGTAAAATTAATGTTGGGGAATGCAGGCTAATATTTGACAGAATGTTTCAAAGCGTCATTCTATCATCAAATAATTAAAAATTATGTGACTTTATATTTTGACAATAAAATTTAAAAATCTGGTTTCAAATGTCAATAAGACATAATCTTCAGGAAAATGAATAGACTATTGATGTATTATTGACGTTCGAAACCGGTTGAAAATTATGATTTTTAACAATTTTTTACTTATTGTCAAATAAAGTCAGAAAGAGTGTATTTGATAGCATGATAAATCTTTTACGAGAAATAAAGTCATTAAATTGTTGCTTTAGAGTACACTTGCAATTGCAAAGAAACTAGCCGTACTTCCATGGCGAAACTGGCCCCAATAGCAACATAAATATTAATAACTGTGCTAACGGTATGGTGAGGCTATATAAGTAATTGATATCTACCACCTTCCCGACTAAAACCTAGTAGTTACCAAGATAACTAAAAAGTAATAAAAAATGAGTGAATAGCACACAAATATTTTACTTCGCAAAAACACCACTTTTATTTCGAAATTGTGACAATATTGTTTCGAACCGTCAGTTCATTTGCAAACAGAATAAATATTACATTCGTTGCATGCGTTATATACTAATTTTATCTACCTATACTTATTAAGGGGGAGTGGTATGTGACGTGGAAGTGGAAGGAGTGGGAGTGGTAAGAGAACCAAAAAATCAAGAAAAACAAAATTACATTACATGTGACAAGAGGCAAACAAACACGTGGCAAAAGAGTGAACTTAAAAATGACAAAAAGGCAATATAACAGTGAATACAGTTTTAAACAGAAATTAAAATTTAAATAAGTTATAATATTGAAAATAAAGTTGAACTGTAAATATCGGTGTAATCATTTAAAAGGTGATCGGAGCTTTGTTTATTTACTTATTGCTTCTAGGATTGTTAACTTCTGTCCTTTGCTTGCCTTGTGTAAGACTGTAATTTCCCGTTCTGGTGTGTGTCCGGTGTCTATTAAATGCCTCGCAAAAGCAGAGTCGATTTTCTTATTTCTATATGAACTAAAATGCTCTGTTCTCCGGGTTTCAAAGTTTCTACCAGTTTGACCGATGTAGGAACCATTACAATCTTGGCAGTTTATTTTGTAGATACTCGATTTTTTAAGTTGATCAATTTTTGTTTTATTGTTATATATATTAAGTTTTATATATATTAATTCATTAGACCCAAAATAATTTTTGGGTCTAATGAATTTAATGACTCTACAAATTTTTCTAGCTGGCGGATCGATCTATCGAAGCCTATACTTATGTGGTCCACGTATCTATACCAAAATTTTTCATATTTAACAATAGCGAATAATAACGGATATAATTCAAACCTAATCGGTAGATTAAGAACTAAGAAATAATTTAAAAAAATCTTAAAAGAAATTTACCCCTCCGTTAAACCAGAACCAAAAACCAACTTTAACTATAACATATTTTGGTAAAATCTCAGATAAAATTAAAAATATTCTAGCAAAATCAAACATAAATTTAGCATTTAAATCAGGCTTTAATTTAGGAAACTTATATATATATATATATATATATATATATATATATATATATATATATATATATATATATATATATATATATATATATATATATACATATATATATATACATATATATATATATATATATATATATATATATATATATATATAGCAATAAATCAAAAATTGATAAACTTAAAAAATCGGGTATCTACAAATTAAACTGCCAAGATTGTAATGGGTTTTACATCGGTCAAATTGGCAGAAACTTTGAAACCCGGAGAGCAGAGCATTTCAGGTCATATAGAAATAAGAAAACCGACTATGCTTTTGCGAAGAATTTAATAGACACCGGACGCACACCAGAACGGGAAATACCAGTGTTAAACGAGGCAAGCAAAGGACAGAAGTTAACAATCCTAGAAGCAATATAAATAAATAAACATAGCTTCGATCACCCTTTAAATGATTACACCGATATTTACAGCTCAACTTTATTTTCAATAATATAACTTATTTAAATTTTAATTTCTGTTTAAAACTGTATTCACTGTAATATTGCCTTTTGTCATTTTCAAGTTCAATATGTTGCTACGTGTTTGTTTGACTCTTGTCACATGTAATGTAATCTTGTTTTTCTTGATTTTTGGATTCTCCTACCACTCCCACTCCTTCCACTTCCACATCACATACCACTCCTCCTTAATAAGTATAGGTAAATAAAATTAGTATATAAGGCATGTAACGAATGTAATATTTATTCTGTTTGAAAATGAACTGACGGTTCGAAACAATATTGTTACAGTTTCAAAATAAAAGTGGTATTTTTGCGAAGAAAATATTGTTTACTATTTACAAATATGCAATACCATAAAGTAACGCTCAAATCTATTAATATTAAAAAATGAGTGCTTTATTCAAAAATTGTTTTCTAGGTAACTACTTAATATAAAAAAATAATTTCAAATCCACATGAAGGTAGGCACTCTCTAGAGTATTAGACATATTTATTAACATCCCAGTCCTCATTATTAAGGATAATAACAAGGATAAAATCCGATCCACCGTTATTTTCATAGGGTTCCCATTGAGTTACCACCTCAAAATAAATACAATAACTGGAACTTAGTTTACTTTATTTCCATACCAAGTTTTATTTAATTTCAAGGGGTGAAACATAAGTATTTAAACAAAATATTTTTCACCCTTAACCTGTCGAACAGCCCCTCCAGTTGATGCGACCCTGGAATTAAACATATCAATCGACAGCTCTTTAAAAATAAAGTGTTGTGTCTAATAAAGGGTTGTTTCCTATCTCCTGTAGTTTTCGAGATAATCAGGGAAAATCGAAAATGGGTATAATCAGATATAGGGGATCGCTCCCAGATAGAAACTTACATCAGTAGCTATGTCGTCATTTAGGTAACACTGTAAGTACCTTGTATGTATAACTCACTACTAGGTTTTAACCGGAACGATGGTAGATATCAATTACTTTTTAGCCTCATCATACCGTTAGTACAGTTAATAATTTGTTATTGGGGGCAGTTTCGCCATGGAAGTACGGCTAGGTCCTTTGTCATAAAAACTACGAATATAAAAGACTGTAAAATTTGTGTAATGTTTAATTGCTGAAAATTAGATCTTCATTTAAACTAAAATCCAAAATCATTTAACTTCAAGTAGAATCCGGATGCACTAATTTCCAAAATTCCAACTGATTCAAAATTATTTTCCAATTAATTATATTTTGGCATATTCCATTTCTTTGTCCAATCCCTTGAAAACCTAAACTAACAACAGATCAAAAAATGGATAACATTAATAATATATAGTGAAATATCTTGTAATTTTTGTTTCACAGGTAAGAATAATCGAAAGTTATAATATGTAGAATTGACAAAAAAGAAATGACTTTTTTAAAGATTCTAATTTATAACTACTTAAATACGTATATACATAGTTCAAAGGCAAAGGTATAACTCAACATCGCGTCTTATAAAAATTGGAATAATTCCTATGCGTTTGTTCTTTAGACAAGGAAATTAGACACAAAATCACATGTACCCAGTTTTTTCTTTCTCTTATGTTTTTACGTTTAATTTTGCCTCATTTTTTAATGATGTCGAACATTTTTTAGTTGATTCAGCCTATAATTGGGATCCATACATCCTATACTAACAAGGTTTGCTAAAGATATCATGTGTTAGGCCATTAAATTTGTAAGAGTCTCATAAAAAAGTGTTTATCCTAAATTGATAATAAAAGAAAAACTGATCAAATTTATGACTTTATTAAAAATTGAATCTACATTGACATATCTATTGCATGTGCGCCCAAGTCTCCTCTATTCGTAGGTACCTACGACAAAATGATACAACTTATTTGAATATAAATGTTACAGGAACACGAAATGAATACAAAATATATTTGAATATTTCATTTTTATAAAGTTCCATTGTGTTCCATAAAATGCGGACAATATTGTATACTAACAAAATTTGAACAAAACGTTTATAAATGCATCCGAATATGTCAACATTTAAATTTTTGAAATAATACATAATATAGTAAAAAACTGTTTTGAAATAAAAGTATTGAATTTTCGAGAAAAACTAGTGGAAATAGGAACTGAAAATTCATACAATTTTACTAACAGTACGAATAGTTGTAATATTCTGTTTAATTTACATTGTTTTCCTGTGCAGATTTTGCTGTAAGTAAAAATGAAAAAAACAGACGAAATAACAAAAAATGATGTTAACTTCTCTATGGTTGGACCAGACTACTTCAAAGCATATCGTAAATTATAACTAAAACGTAGGAGCTTATTTAATCGAATAAAAAACAAATTATTTTTTTGCAATTCCGGGACTAAAAGACATGACTTACTCCCTCATAATAGGGAGTAAAGGGCCACTTTTAGTTCCAAGGGACTAAAAAATTCACATTAGGTCCAAGGGACTGAAAAATTATTTTGCTCCCGCTTTTAAACAAATCAGCAAGCACAATTTACAGAAAAACTTGAATTAAATAGCGTTGCTAGGTAATTGAAAATAATATACAATCTCAAACTTGCAGGTAAATACAAACAGCTATATAGTATTGCACAATTCGATTGATTTTTCCAAAGTATACTTGATGGAATATTATTACAAACAATTTGAATGACATTTAAGTAATTTTTTAATTTTTATAACTTTAAATTATCCAGAATTGCAAAAAATAGTATATACCTACACCACAGGACTAAACAGGGCCGTGGAGAAAAATGACGAGCCCCAGGAATAAAGCATATTTCTTAAATTTCTCCCCAAAAAATAAGTGACGAGCAAAAAAAGCTCGTTTTACTTTTTGTTTTCCCGGGTCCTTATCGACTGCTGCGGGCCCTCTATTCCATTCCGGGCCCCGGGGCTGCAACCCCGGCTACCCCACCCTCTCGCCGGGCCTGGGACTAAAGTGTTTTTTTCATTCCTCGTGTGATTTGTGGCCCTCGGCCTTTACAAACCCTCTGCAAACAAACTTCACACTCGAGATTAAAACTCACACTTTAGTCCCTTGGTGTATAACATACAATTTTCTTTCATTAATTAGTAGTAATTTGCTACAAAAATTTCTTATATTTCACTATTACTCACAATTTTTTTGTTATTTTGGGTGGAGAGGAGCGGTTTACTATTAGTTATAATCCTACAAAGGAAATTAATTTTGTGATTCTCTCCAAAAAGGCCCATTCATGTGGTTTCTGTGATTTTTATTTTATTTTAATTAATTAATTTTTTTTTACACATTTTCCTCACATTTAATTTTTAGATATGTAATAATAAAGAACGCCATAGGCTACAATATTGACTGTTGCTTTTCGCACAAAGTTTTATTACAGGGCCTTCACACTGTTACTTGTCCAGTGCCCATCAATAACAAATAAAAATGTAATACAATATCAATTCAGTAATACACTAGCGGAAATAATTAAAGGATCAAAAAAATTCCAAATTTTTAGCGATTTTTCAAATGGCTGTATCTTCGTGAAAAACGGTCGTATCGGAGTCGTAAGCAAAGCAATTTAAAGCTAGAAGTTTCTAGTTTCGAAATCTTGCGATAAAAAAATTTTCAAAGCAACGTGTGTGACGCAATCCTAATAAATACACTGAAAAAAAAATTTCGAAATTTTTTCGGTTTTTTTTTTTTTTTTTTTTGGTCCACGGACTTGGAAAAAATTTTTCCGACTTAGACACCATATGGACCGGATAACTTGTTCATTCAGCTTTAATTTGATTTTTTATAAACTTTTATACGATCACTTCTCGCTGAGATATCGGACTTTGAATGGAAAAGGATCATTTCGTCTTTGACCATCGATATCTCAGCAACCAATGATCACACAGAAAATTGAAAAGGTGTTTCAAAAACTTGAATAAATTCTCCACAAGGATTAGCTCTTGTTTTTTCGGAAGAAAGTTTTTTTGCATACTTTACATGAATTTGAGAAATCAAGAAAAAAGGAGCTTTTGGTGGCTCTTTGGAAAATCAAGCGCTGAATTAAAAATTTCGAGAAAACCACTAATGTTAAGTGTACCTTTTACAGTTCAAGATACCCACAAAAACCCCACCGAGTTTCAGTTTAATCCATCCGGCCGTTTTTGTGTTTTTCTAAAAAAAAAACCAACGTCACATTAAAATTGATCCCTAAGTCTCACAGACCCAAAAATTAATCAAAATAAATGGCTAAACCGAACTTGGTCAAATTTTGCTTAAATAGTATTGAGATCTCGAAGAGAATCAATTGTTGTTCCGTAAATCACAAATTGCTCAAAATAAACGACTGGGCGGTTCTTGAGCAAATTTTTTTAAGGAAATAATACCTATTACGATTCTAAATAATCCTGCGGTTCTTCGGACTCAAAAAACGCTCAGCATAAACGGCTGAGTGGATCTTATCTAAGTTTTCAAGGTGGGTATGAAATTTAGATACGCTATTGAAGTATAAATATACTTACTTTCGAGTCATTAGACGAGCGGAGTGAAGTATTATAAGGAACTGATTTTGTCAAGAACTTCAGAATATCTGATTTAAATTTAAGATGAGGGCGAAAGGGACTCCCAGAAATATCGTGCACGACCCAATTAAACAGCTGAACCGATCATAACAAAATTTTATTAAAACTAGAGTTGTTGGGCAAGCGAAGCACTTTAAAGAACTGAGTTTGACTCTATGAGTTTGTGAACGTGTGAATAAAATTTCTCATAAGTGCTACCAAATAAGGCCCAACTTAAAAAGCTGAAGAAATCCTGACAACATTTTGCTCAAGTATTATTGAGATCTTCGAAGGGCCTTGGTATCCTGAAGAATCGTCTAACGAGCACGGCCAAGTCGTTTAACGAGCATGGCCAAGCACTATATATAAGTAATTGATTTTATACAGAGTTTCGGAATGTATGATTTAAAATAATTTGACACACGACTAGCAGAATTTTAGACCAATAAAATCGCAGGCCACAGGAGTATATTTCATAAACAGTTAAGGAACAAATTGTTAAATGGAGATGACGTTTAAAATCTTTCAAATCAGCAAAACTCAATAATAAAATAAACTGGTTATCATCAACAGTTAAAATTTAATAACAGTAAATTAAATCAGACAAAAAGCAACATTACAGTTTTTCAAATAATATTTTTTTTTTGTATATTTTGTGTTTATACATGAATGTTATACAACAATCACGTGTATGTACCTAATACAATTTATAAGATTTTTTAAACTCGATTTGTTATGAAAAATGTTATCGAAATATTCTTATCTATATTTATCAATCTATACGCGAGTTGTGATGTTCGTATCCTACAGTCATGTGGTAACATACATATTTTTTGACAAATACTCCAAGTGTGCGCTTGATTTAACGTTATACTCTCCCCCGTACACCATTGTAATAGGTTGGATTTTTTGGTTTATAGGCCAAAAAGTCTTGTTCGTTGTCAACGTGAAAATAAAATACCACTGTCGCAACATTTGCATAACATAATGAATTTCCAAAGATTGGAGACTGGCGGATCTCACACAATAACCTGTATCCAACTAAAATAGTTTGCCTGGGAATTTCCAGAAATTCCTTAAAAAGAAAGATAACAGACAACCAGCGGATAAAAAATCTAAAGGGTTTATCAATGAAATCTCACAGTACTAAATAAAAAAAGTATATCTTCTAAATAAGTTTTGGCATTTGTTTGGGTTTTGACTGCTTCGGTTATTCATAATATTACAAAAAATCTTTATTTTATAGAAAAAGAAAACAGTCGAAATCAGGCAGTATAATTCTAATCAAACCAGATTTATTTAGTTTGTAAGAAACTTGACAAAAGAATATTACTGAATTATTTAATCCTTCTGTTTTTTGTTTGTCCATGGATTATACTGGAAATCGATATTGTTTCTTGTTTTGGTTTCCATGTTAAATTTGAGTTCAAGTTGTAGGTATAATTAAGGACGTATTTTTAGAAATTGATTACAAAATTCTACTTTTAGGATTTTTTTTAACAAAGCAAGATAACAGTATGCAGTGCCATGGAATTTTGTATATGGATGTGTAGAAAAAGAGTGTATGCAACAGCCAATAAGCTTTCCATTAACCATCTTCCAGTTTTAAAAGGTAAAACTAATTCCTAATTTGAATATTAACATTACATTTAAAGTATCTCGAAAACTATAAGAAGTAAACAAGTTTAAACTTATGTTCGTTCACCCAGACCGAAGTAAAATCTTTTGGAAGAAACTGAGTGTCTTTTGTTGAATTAAACTGTTATGGTCACTGAACTGAAATTTCAACAAATTGGTGTAGGAGAAAAAGAAAGAGGTTACAAATAGCACCATACATATACATAAGTAATATATTTAGTACCGAACATGGCATGCATTTGTATTGAAATATTACTGTGTTCTACCAACTAAAATTTTTCCATAAAAATATATATTATAGAGTACTAAGAGGCAAATTATTGAACAAAAAATGGTGGGTGTCGCTAACGCCTAAGTGTCAAAAAAAAATTTTCTTAAATTTAAAAATTTAAAAATATTAGTATAATAAAGGGATATAACGTTAATTTTTTTTTTCATTACTTCGTCTAAGGTGGGTACACAATATATATTAAACTCAAATAAATCGGCTCAGTAATTTCGTCAAAAAAAATTTTTTTTGAAAATTTTTGTCTGTTTGTGTATTCATAAACTATTAGCCTTGGAGGGTTGAAATTTGGCAGGAATGTATCTGGGGCTAAGAAGTATTATTTTCTATAAAAACAATCAATTTTGCGACAAGGGCCGTTTTCCCTATCTTACCCGGCTATGCCCTTTTGTTTAAAATATATTGTATTACAAATACTTGGTTTTTATAAATATACCCTGTGTCTATTGTAGTTCTGAAATAATTAATGAATCATCCGTTGGGGCGCGAGTTATTTTAATTTTTCCATTGTACTTAGTTTTGGGTAATGTGTCCTACTATGTATAAAATTTCAGTGCCCCAGTGGATCCAGTAGTGGTACCAGAATTATGGCCGGAATCAAAAGCAGAAGATGGTTGGATATGATGTGCAATATGCAGATGTGCCCATGAAGTCTGTTCTGGTTGCAGTGAGAAAGATGATGATTTTAGTTGTGAGTTTTGTCATAAAAATGAATCGTTACCAACTGAGTACTTTGGATAATTAAAAACTGTTTTTATGATGACTAATTAGTAGCGAATTGTAATATTTTGATTAATAACTGTAATTTTATCTAAAAATTAAAAAGTCAATTATATACGTTTACTTGTGAAATTGCTCTGCACCACTGAGGTTTGTGTCTGTACCAGTGGTGTGAAGAACGTAATTTTGCCCATTTGAGGACAGGACACTACATCTTATCGCCTAGTGCGTCATGTCCTGCCTTAACCGAGCGTTTCACTAGACCCTGGGATGGCAGGGTCTGCCCGTTATTTTGTTTTAATTTATGTGTTTGTCCGTTGTTTATTGCATTTATGTGTCCCTGTCTGTTCTGTGTATGTTTTGTTTCCACTCCGCCTTCCACCGGCAGCAGTACCCCAATTTTAATAAAAAAAAGTCAATTCGATCTATGTTAATTTTTAATATTAGTAATACTATACTACTTTGCCTACCTAAGGTGGGTAATGTGGTCATTTTGTCGCTCACGAAAGAAATGAAAATTTTTTGCTACTGTGAATATGTAAACGGTATGTATGTTAAAAAATAAAGACTATATTAAATTTGCAATTGTATTATGTCAAGAAATATTAATTTATTAAAACCGTTTAGAAAATATATCCATTCAAACCTTAGGGTGGCCACATTACCCTACTTTTACCTACATGTTTTAATAATCATTAATAGCACATTCTTATTAGCTAGCTTACTTATCAATTAAATACATCCGTTAGAATTTCCATTTTTTATATTTTTATTTTTGAACCTTTATGAAAATTGATGACTTACCATATTTTGCTTTTTCCAAATAAAAAGTAAAGATAGATTTTGCCTCAGAATCAATTTATGTACCTCTAAAAAAGTCGAACTGATAAAATCAAATAAAAAAATAGAAAAAAAAACTGGAGTACATTTTTTTTTATCGTGAATTGTATATTGCATGTGGTCTTTAGTACAAATAATATAAATTGTATTTGAACTGCTAGCGAATGGTGGAATCAAAAACCATAGAATCAAAAAGAACAAAACGTTCGTGCAAATTACCGGATGATAGAAATTATACCGGCAAAAGGGATTTTGTGTACGTGCGACAGAGAAATATTGTTTATCGTGGCATTATAAATCAAATTGAAAATATTTAATGGCTGCAATAATAATTATTGTTAGATTATATGAAATCGTATTTTTGTTCACTGTTTTAAATGACTAATAAATTAAATCGAATAAAAGTTGGGTGGTCTTATCTAGCATTTTTCAGATAATTCTTATTGTTTAGTAAATTATACTTAAACGTTCAGTATTTTTATTTTATTGGCTTTACAAAAATAATTATTTTCATTGTTATTTTTGGATTATTTTCTTACTTTTTTGGTTATTATTGCTATTTGGTTAGTGTTAGTGTGCCCTGTAAGTTTATTTGATTCTATTAGTTTCAAAGTGTAATACATACTTATGGGAATATTGAAAATATTTTTTATTTTAATTTTTATTATAAGCAATAAAAATACCTAAGCACCGCCCTAAATAATTTTTAGAACGGTGCAAACGGTGCACTGAGTTTCGTGATTCTGAAGCTTTTGCCACTGATAAATTTTGTAAAATTAAAAACTTAAATGTGATATTTGAAAGATAATATTGATTTATTTAATGATATCAGTTGTGAAGTTTTGCGTTCCACAATTACAATTTTACAAATATGTACTACAAAATTTACTTAAAATATTTTTATAATTTATTTATCTGAATTATATTTAAATTTTGTTAATATTAATTTTTAATTTTATCTATATACTATAAAACTATATTAATTTTATCAATTAAACTATTACCAATGCATTTACAGAAAGAGCTTTTGAAGATTGAAAATATTACTTGGGATGGACTGGTTGACCGAAGTCGATTTACCTCTTCAGTAATTTTGGCTCAAGTAATAAAGTAATGTAATAAAGTTATTCGATACTAAAAGTTTAGTATTTTATACTCAAAGTAGTAAGGTTACAGTGGTTCTGTACCAAAAACAAAATGTAAACAATATAATAGCATAATGTAAACATGAATTACGAGATAACCTTGTTGTTTTATTTTTATAAAATAGATGTTTTGAATTCTAATTTATTGTTACCAAAAGTTAACAATTCAATGTGAAAGGAATCTTGATGGTGTTACCTTGAGAAACGTATCAACTAATCAAATATTTTTGGTTATTTGATATCGAAGGATCCGGTGATGAATTATGCGGTTCACCGCAATGTAGCTTTTTTCTCGAGCGTCTTCAAATAATTGCCACCAATGGCTCATTTAAGCATATTTTACAATGAAATTTTTACAGAATATCCCTCAAATATCAGTTTATAAGTAAATTTATATTAGTCATATGGTCAAAGTAACTCTCGAAAATATTCGTTTTATAACGAATTAACCCCCGCCCCCCTTAATATGAATTTTCAAGTTTCCGACTTACATACTTCTGACGAGACTGGCATACAAATTTGTACCCCATATTTTAATCCTTTCAGGGCAAATTTTCATAAAATGCGCGAAACATTTTCAACTATTACATTAAGTTATTGTAATTTGTGAATCAAAGTATACTTTTAAATCATTTACTTCGAAATTTTATAATAAAAGCAGTGCCTAAAAGGTTTCAACATCAGCAATCAACTTACTATAATTCCATATCTTTTATCAAAGTAGTTTATTAAAAAACTGTTTCGTGGTATCAATAATTCATTTACAATTTAATGAGAATTAAATACATATGGACGATGTTTAACAACAGATTTAAATTCAACCTATATAATATGTTATTCGAAAGATTTAGCATACCTAACCTATTTTAAATAATACATACATATTTATCGCCTACCGCATCAGTTATTGTCCGTTTTTTTCTAAGATGAAAAAAGAAATATGAACATTAAAAATCATTCAGTCAAATTTTTTCCTGCATAATGTTTGCTTTTTTCCTCCAACATGTTATTTACCTCAATTCTTTCGTTCTAAACAAAATGACTGACTGACTGCCATCACATTTTTCATTCTTTCTATTCTTCCCAGATATATATATATATATATATATATATATATATATATATATATATATATATATATCAGTAATAGTTTATTCATATTACATGTGGTTCAATGAAAATGTCATTCCTATATATTTTTTATGGTAATTTAATATTGTGCGGAATAAAATATTCACATGTACAGTATGTTTAATGTATGTACCCAAATAGGCGGGCAATTTAACCCTTATAAAAGGTGGCCACGGGCGTTCTAGTGGCGGATTTTTTTTAATCGATTCTAAATTTATGAAGGAATAAAAAATTCCAATAGGCACTATTTTTTTAATCAAATGCCAGCGTCGCTATGAAAGTAGAATTAATGAAAATAATTGGTAATAAGATACATGTATAAATTTCGCACTAGTAGGGGAAACAAGGGCATGTACTAACATATTTTACTTTTTTATTAATTCAACGGAATTGAAACTAGTTAGAGATTTTTTTTTGTAAACCCCATAAAGCATCAACTATCTGTCTATCACTTTGGATTAAAAAACTCACATATCCATTGTGTTTTCTACGGAAAACCTATTTAAAAAAATGTGCTTGTTAATACTTACCTCACTTTTGGGTTAAGTATTAACACCCTTGTGGTAAGTATTAACAATAGAGCTTTAATGTGATTATGATAATATTCTACAAATATGTGTAGAAAATAAAACAAAGTATCATACTTAACGTTTTTGTTATCAGATCAATCAATTTGACTATTAGATCAGTTTGTGACAATCAATTTGACACATAAAGCAAACAATCTGACATGAAATTCTTATTTTAGAATAATCTTTATCTTTGTTTAATTTAAATTAATCATTATTTAAATTTTTTCTAAGACAATAGTTAATCAGTCTTTTTTAATTAGCAATTATGATAATATTAAAAATAATTAACTTAATAATATAATGTCATTTTGACCTTAATAACTAAACAACAATTAGAAAATATTGAGTCTTCAATAGACAATTTAATATAGTTTAATTAATTATTTATAATATCTTATAATTATATATATTAAAAAATATTTACTTATTAATAATTAGTCTTGAACTATAAGTTGAACTATAAGAAGAACTTTAGCATTATTGTAATTCTTGAAATATATGATAATTGATAACTCAGCCTTGGTAATCATCATCGAAGTGACAATTTAAACATATAAAAGATAGTATAACACCCACATATGTTCACACACACACACACACACGCACACACACACGCGCACACACACGCACACACACACGCACACACACACGCACACACACACGCACACACACACACATACACACACAAACATTTTTGGGAATGTCGCGAAAAAGATTTTGGTGACTTTGAAACATGAAAATATGATGTTATTTGGATTTTGAAATAAGGTTGAATACAATAACTCCCTTATAAGGAAGTTAATAACATTATCTGAGTTGCACAAAGTTTAATCGAAGTAAATGTTAACATGTTAATACTTACCCCATGTATTTTGTTAATACTTGCCCCGAAGGTAAATTTTTTAAATGATTATATTTTTAAAAAAAAAGGAATTTGATAATGCGGTAAAATTTGAACAAAATTCAATACAATAGTGGCGACGTGTGAAAGTAGACAAGGGAGACAGTGTCTCCCCAAAAAATTAACCTTCACAAAATTCAAAGTTGTTTATAAAATTTAAAATAATATTATGAAATTTATACAATAATATTGTCCATTTTCATACATTCACATTTCCAAACAAAACATATTTACGGATATCCAATATACATACGTTTAGAGACGTTTATAATAACGTCTACGTATGCATATACATCATAAATAATATAAACTTATATGTGTATGTGTTTAGACAGAATGAACAATACGTAAGTACATGTCATTCAAATTTAAAATAGACAATCTTCAATTTGATTCTCCTGGTTTTGTGTGTATGCGTAACAAACATCCCATTTTTATACATCCGCACACACACTGACGTAATATGTATAATACATGTATGCAAATCTTTCCCAATAAGCATATTTGCAAAATTTTTTTTATCTCTATGTAAAGTGTAGTAATCTTATTTATAGTAAAAATGTAAAATATAATCAATATTTTTTTTTTAATAATAATAAAACCGAAACAATTATTCAGGGGAAACATTCTATGGTTTGTCTTTTTTATTGTCCTTCAGTACATACCAGTGCAGCTCTATATTAGTGATGCACATACATTCGGTAGATAGCAGTATAGCACATATAATTTGTTTATTGTGTTTGGAATATGAACACCATATTTCTTTTTTTAGAAAATATGGTGTTCATATTCCAAACAAAATAAACAAGCTATAGCACAGTATACGTATTTGGTACTACATGCGTACACGTACTAACAGACTGTGAAATTGTGAAATTCAATAAATTTTTAAACTTGTGTTAATAGATTATTGCCCTTTGGTTTAGTTCAGTTTTTTAATTTTAATATTCAAAAGTCTAGCGGACTTACCATATGAAAATTGCACTGACGTTATTGGACATAGTTTTAAATATTGCTTCTTTGCCCAAAAGTACTGATACCCGTGATTTTATATCTCTGGTTTCACTTATTAGGGAGATATGGGGGTAACAACCCCTAACTACATTTTCTTAATGTTATATAATCATTTCGGAGTCTGCTTCAACATATTATAAATACAAAAGTTATTTGGTGAAACATAGTTAAAAATAACAACGAATATAATATGTAATTGACATTATATTTTTATCACCTTATTACATCTAATATATCTAAATTATGTATATGGAACATTCTTTCTGAATGGCAGACCCCATGCTGTCCAAAAATGGTGTTACTTAAAATAGGTCTACAAAAACTCAAATTAAAGGTTATGAACCCTACTTTTCAAATATGAGTGGCAAAATTTACCTTACACAATAATGCCTTCAATATGGCGGCTGGAAAGTATAGGATTCGGGATCCAAAAATAATCCTGCAATAAATTTTTATGATTTAAATCTGATGGACAACTGCACTCGTTTTAGAAAATCAGAATAGGGGGAATATATACCCCCTCTTAAATACATTAAATATGTAAATTACCAGTGAGATACAAACATACATACAAACAAATACAATGCATGTAATTCGGTTTAATAATATGAGTTTAATATAATTTTTTGATGAATAATAAGTTAAATAAAAAAACATATTTCAGGTTTATTGGGGATTATCAGTTGCAGGTATCTCTAAATGGAACTACAATACGTAACTTTTTTAAAATTTTCATTTTTTTTTTTTTTAATTATGAGAATAACCAAGATTATTGTCATTTTGTCTAAGAACTAAGAAAATATGTTTACTAGCACGCTATTTACATGTTAAAACATTTCGACATAATTTTTACATATAGTCAATTCTTGAAATTATATCCCCTTACATGTACCTATCTATTGTTCTTTGTCGAAAATGAATTTTTTTTTCAATTGCACTTTTTTTTGTTTTTCCGAACTTTGAATTTTAATATATGGTTCTGTTTGGATGCTTTTTAAAGCGTCTATAAATAAATATAAGGATGGATGGCTATTGTAGAATTTTTGATTAAAATGACTGTGGAACAATTCACACGCCATTGTAGATCTGTGACCATCTGGAGTCATAGAAGCCCAAATATATGGGCTTTTGTATGTAGATAAAAAAAAATCAAAAATTTTAAGATTAATACGTAATAATAATTTCGATGGCGAAAACTAGGATATTTTAAATAAAACTTTGAAATATTTGTGGTAAATTTTAAAAAATATCTTATGGTAATATCCACGATTCAGAACGATAGCACTTACGGTTATATTATTCATAACAATTATATCATAAGAGAAACGAACTGGGAGTAATTTTCCCCTCTTTTTACTTACGTAAATCGAGTGCAGTTGTCCATTCTTACTAGGGGGTATGTTTTGAAGGCGAGTGCAGTTGTCCATAGTAATTAACCTTATTTTACCTGGTCGAGTGCAGTTGTCCTGCGCCCTTAAAATTTGAAATTTAAAATGCTTGGGTCCAATAGAGTTCGAATTGTTAAAACATAAATAAATGCTCAAATATGACAATATGTAAATGCGATTAATTTTACATAATTATAACTCCCATAATGAAATCAAAATAAAACTTATCACTATTTCAAAATGTGTCCTATAAATCCTTACAAACTTGAACAAAGCGTTTACATTTCATTATCGAAAACGGGAAAACTAAGAAATATAAGTATCATAATATGATAAATCTAAGAAATATATTTATTTACAATACATTATTTATTAATAAGTACGGGAGGGGGCACATTTTAAGTTTCCGCAACTTAGTAGGGAAAGAGAACCATTATAAGGAGACTCTCGTGTCCGTCCGTCCGCCCGCAAAAAAAAAATAAAGATAAGTAAACTATTTAGTTATAGCCTAAAATTTAAATTTGTTCAAATGGGGCACATTTGAACGTTCAAATGTGCCCCTCTCCCATACTAAATAATAAATAATATTGTAAATTAATTAATCTCTTAGTTTTATCATATTATGATAATTAGATTTCTTAGATTTTTACTTCGGAACCCTAAAAATTTAATTGTTTAGTTAGATGGAAAATATAAAGATTATTTTACAATACAAGCAATACAAAACAAAACATTTTGCGAAAGTAAAACCATAAACAATCCTTCTTCTTATATCTGACAAAATATGTTCATTATATGGTAGTAATATGTAAAATTAATATGGTAGTAATTTCCATATCAAATTTGTAGCAGCATTTATTTAATTAATTTTCATCAGTTAGAGCTTTATTAAACCCAAGCATGTAAATACAAATTTTAAAAATTTTTATATCTTAAAAAAATTCCCTGCTGGGTGAGTCAGTTTTATGACGGCCACGTAACAGAAAAAGTCCCTTACAAACACACTTGCATAAATTTCAATACATATATATGTGGTACCAGCAGACGGCCCTTAGCCCAGAAATTTTTAAGAGTAATTCTTTAATTTTAAATGGAATAGAATATTTACTGATAAAAAATTTAAGCACTATAAATAGCAACAATTAAATAAATATTTTAAGAAAACCGAAAAAGATACTGTAAAAATTTCTTATAATAATATTTTTTTAATTTTTTCGTCCACTTAGATGAACTGAATTGAAAAACAACAAGAAATAATTTAAAATACATTAACACAGCTCAGAACGTTACCACGAAATATGATAAAATTTAATTAAAAATATGTATAAAATATGTAAATACACATTATTATGACAATACACCCCAAGGAATTTTTGAAAGTTGAACAGTGCTACTGTACGATGTTTTTTTGGTATTCTCCTTTAAATATTGTAGATGAAAATTATTTGACTATAAAATAAAATGATAGTTAATTAGCTTATTATTTTTACTCTCATAAATTAAATAAACGTAAAACCAAAAAGGAGGCCTATAACATACAAATAAGCCATATGTGGTATAGAAATGACAAGCAACAACGGGCACAGCGAGCCTGTATAGCTCTCTGTTCTCTGTTCTGTATTTTATAAAACCCTTTTTAATTATAAATTGTTGACCTTCTGCTCAATAATTTATAATAAAATTGACTTGTTAATTATGAAAAATAATACCTATTAGCGGTAAATAATAAATTTTCATAAGCAATTATTTGTAAACCGATATAAATATAAATACGTTGGTAATTTTTTGGGTAAATGTAATTAATTTTATTATAATGGTGATGATATATTACATATGTATGTAATAAAATTAAAATTTTGTGTTTCAAAAAATTATTTAAAATTTTTAAACTGGGCTTAGATAATTTGATTTCATACAGATTTGCCTCGCCTAGTGATAAGAAGTGACTGATTTTTTTTCGTCGATTCAAAATTTAAAATGGAATAAAAATGCTAAAACGTTTTTTTTTTTTAATCAAAACTAGGAAAATAATTTTATATAAATTTTCTATCAGTGATATTCAGTAAACATCATTGATGTATAAAAAAAATTAACACATTTCTTTAGAGAGGCAAAAACTATTGACAATATGATATTTTAGAATATTTAGATTTAAGTCAGTATTCTAGTCTAGAATTTTTTTTAAATAGGATTTTTTTATATTCTGAACGTCTAAACTTCTAAAATGTATCTTCAAAACTAGATTTAAAAATCTGAAAATTAATAGAGTTTTAGCCATTTAGATACGATAGGTGACGGTATCAAGTACTATGGGTAACTTCAGGAATGTCAACTTTATCACATCGATACAGCATCATGAGTTTTTTGATGCGTTCGATCCTACATGATGCGATACTAATGTTCGCTTGAGATTTGATGCACATTTAATGTTTTTCGACGAGATGTGAGCTTCATTTAGCCTCTATGGTAGTCTGATTTGGCTGCAGATAATATAGAATGATTAGATTATAGATAATATAGCAGTACTATTCCTGTACATATAATATATCTTTGAATTTCAACTTCCGGTTTAAGCAAGTTTGTACTTGAAATTGAAAACTGAAAGAACTGAAATTATTTAAATCAAAGATATTACATATATTGACTGCAGGATATGTTCAAATAGTTTAAACAATTTTAATGAGAAGTAGGGTAAAAGCCCCCTTTGTGGAACGGTATCTAATTATGAACATTTACATATTAATGAAGTTATTTCTGAAAGAAACGTCTGATGACAAAAATTATTATTAATAGAATGATTGTTTTTCAATTTAAATTCACCTCGCATTTAAAGTCTCTTTACTAAATTAAAGAAATAAATATGTAAATGTCAAAACTGTTCTAGTATTAGATACCGTTCCACAAAGGGGGCTTTTACCCTAAGTAAATTAATCTTTTGCAACAATCAGTTTTTCGGAATTAAGCATATGGTGTTTATAGCAAACAAATACTTATAATATGTAATTCTTATTATTATCTATAATTCTTTATTTATATTAATTACCATAGCCACGACAGCCACCTATATTTTAAATGTTAGTGGCTGTGATATTGCATTACGCGCATAAGACGCATCACTAGATTTCTTGATGCATTGCTTTCTCATGCAAGCAGTGATGCATTTTTGAAGTTAGCCTAGACTTCAGAACCTTAAATACATTTTTCTTAAAACAATCATTTGGTATTAGTAACTAAATCACTTCCCAGTGCCTCCACCAATACTTTATTCTATAGGTAAATTATCGTACCTACTCTTGTTACCCATGTTTACTGAAGTTAAAAAAACTGTAGCTTAAATTGGTGATTTGTAACATTAAAGGGGGACTTACAGTACCCTAAGTTGATTGTTATTTGAAAATCTGGAAATTTTTTAATTGCTAAAAACAGCGAAAATTATTTCATTTTTCCAGAGCAAGGATTCCGAAACTTTTAAAAAACATAACTTCCTTAAGGTACAAATCATTTTCGGCGGCACCACTCGGCCCTCGAAAATCAGATTTTTCAAAACTTTCTAACCAAAATACAAGTGACGAGAAAGAAAAAAACGTTCACAGCCATTTCTTCTTTTTAATTCAACCGAGTTTGAAACTGTAAATGTTATTTTCCTTTTTTTTAGAGAAACAGCCGCGGCGTTTTTTTTGATGCTTAGCAATACCCCTAGGCACCGCGGCGCGTAGTTTAGGAGCCTTGATCTAATGAAACTTGTTAATAGATACTTTAATTTTTCGATGTATATAAATTGAATATAATGTAATTGTAGTTACTTCTATAAATTTTTATAGTATTTGAACTGGTAAAAAAAAATTAATATTATATTTTAACAACAAATAAACCAAATATTTATTAACAAACACAAATAATTTATGACGAAAATATTTTTAAAATAGTACATAACATTATTAAAAACATTACACAAAAATTAATTATTTTACCATTTTGAATATATTACACAGAATTATACCTACATTATGTACAAATGTATACACATATAAATTAAGTACAATTGTTTTATTTCATTTTAATAAATAGATTTGTAGGGGAGCGTTGTCTATATTGTACCCCTTAATGTTTTATTTGAGGTTACCCATAAGACAAAAATTATCATTAAAACATGATTTCATGACATAGAAAAAATACCTGTTTGCCATCTTTACTGATGACTTATTTGTCTTTTTAACAGAAAAGCGAAATATAATATTTAGTTACCTTTACTGAAAAAGTTTGCATCGGCATACAATTAAGGAACTATTCTATTAAATTGTATCATATGGTTCCTAATTTGCACTTTATAATTTTAATTGGTTTAACTAAATCTGTATAAAATGGTTTTCAAGAATAACAATATTAATTATTTGTGGAATTCGATTTAACTGGGTCGAGTTTTATGCCTGCTCATAAATGCTCTCGATTGTTAGGCCAAACGCGTGTAGTTCTAATTTCAGCAAGTACACTTCGGAAGTTGAGACTTCATATTTTCATTTAGAACAGTAAGATTCGGTTTTTGCTTTAATTTTTCATTTGTGCGTTTATTTGATTTAGAAAAGTGTTTTCGCAACCTATATTTGAACAGATAAAAACTGATTAATAGGCTGTTGTTTTATTTTTCAAACTTTGGCAGGTTTCTAAAACATCTTTTTTTTGCATTTCGAAACAAGCTAAATGATTGCAGAGAAATGTTTTTTGAAAATCCCATAATTCTTACACTCGACCAGTACAATTATAGTATACTAATTCGCTGTTTGAGAAAATCACATCCCAGCCAGCTCATCGTTTAATAAAAATTTTATTTTTATTTTACCATGTGTAAACAGCTGCAGGTTGTTGAATTGATATGTACCATAGCATACAAAGAAAAGCGGAGACAATTTTTCATAAATTCTGATTAAATTATGTTTATGAAATATTATCGTAGTTTTTACAATTTTGTAGTTTTTTAAATCATAGGACATTATGAATACTGTAAAAACCATAACTCTTATAATAGTATAAAACATTGCTGCATTATAAAGTATTATTTAATAGAAAATTACAATAAAAACTACACTTATAATTTGTCAAACAAACCAAAAATAGAACACAGCAAAACAATAAAAAGTTACACAAAAAAAACTTCCATTAGTATCAAAAATTTAAAAAAAATTATTTTAACTGTCACAAAATATGAATTTTTAATTGTTGGTACATTGGTACTTTAGTATACAATTTTATTTCATTCACTACATACAAAAAGTAAATATGTACCTGTTTTATTGGTATCCCAAATTCTGTACAATGTATTCCAGATTCGATGGTTTCGCAGGTAAAGTACATGAGACAATAAAGAGAAATTAATAACAATGTCTGATAACGGTTTATTTTTTCTCTCTCAATTTTATCACTAAAATTAAAAATTCATTATTAAATGATTTTCAACAGTTAAAAGTTTGTAAAAACAGACAGTTGTGTAGAAAGACAAATTGTACTACAAACAAAAATGTATTTAAAATCGTCAAAAAGTGAATTTTAGTTCATAATTGAGTAACTTTAGCGAAAAATTGTAACAGAAAATTCGAAACTATCTTTATCAATCATCATTATTGTAAAATTCTAGAATATCCACCAGTCTACTGCAATATGTACTTTATCTGCAATATCAAAAATAAGACGCTTAATGGTATGTATAATAAATCCATTATAAATGTATGTCTGTGTGTGTGTGTTAAGTAAATATATAAGTAGTTTTTATGAAGATCGAAGGTAGCACAAGTTTAGATAGGCTGATAGTGAACTTGTAAATACAATCAATAATAAATTTCATGTACAATGACGTACGAAAAGAAAAATTCTAATTAATAAATTGTTTAGAATTATTTTTTTTTTTTTACAGAAATTTTTCAAATTAAACATTTTTAATATGCAATATGCTAACATTTCCCTGTAGCAATACAAATTTTAAATGAAAGCTTCAAAAAGAAAAGATATTTATCTTATTTCTGGAATAATGAACTTTTGTACGTATTAACAAGTAGACTCTATCTACTTAAACAAAAATATGATGTTCGGTATAATTTTGAATTTGAAATGGTTAATTATTGTTAGTTGACCATGATAATTATTTTCGCCGATTTGTGTTAAATGTGTGTTTAATGTATTAAATGTGTGAAGGAACTGTATTAAAATTGATGTGAGTCAATGATCTTTAAATTACTGGAATCGGTTATAGATGTTTGTTAAATTTAAAATTATGAAATATGACGTGAAATTTGTTTTAATATAAAATTTGTTACAACTTCTTTTTGTACGATTAAGGTTTTTTTTTCTAGGGGCCATTTTTTACAAGTTTTTGACAAAAAAATTCCTCAAATGAAATATAATGGGAACAAATTAGCTAGCAAAACTTAATTAGTAAACTAAGACCTTTCTCCCCTATTAATTATGAGATTTATATATTTTACACCCTGTATACTATATATATATATATATATATATATATATATATATATATATATATATATATATATATATATACAATATGTATAGTTAAACAACCTCATATATATATTTACTTTTCATGACAATTAATTAGTTATAATAATAAATAAACGACTAAAAATATTAATAAAATATAAAATAAATATAATTAACATATATTATTTGAATTATGATAATATGTAACTACATGTACAAATAATGTACACACCAACTTGCAATTATTATGTTGTAAGGTGATTATATAAATAACTGTATACAGCTGATTATATTTATTCGATTCGGTTTTTCGGTTAAATATTTTTGGGCTCATTTATAATCAGTGAAAGTAAATTACAATTGGATGTGCCACTGACTAAAAAAACCTTCAATTATGATTTGTTGTCGGATTAGTATTGATCTCTTACAGGATTGGTGTGCACTAATAATTAAATACTGAAAACGAAACAAATATTCTCCCAGTTGTTTCTATTGTATTTGAAGTATTAAGAACAATTCTTAAAAAAATTATCTTAAACCGTTTAAATTGTGGCAGCCATTTGTGTTTTCCAATTTTTGTGTTCGCGTCCTTTTACACCACTGCATGTATTTCATAAACCGTTTATGCTAAAAGGTTGAAATAATAACTATTTTAAAGATATTATCTCTCTTTATTTTATGTTAAGTCCATATTTGGTATCGACATCTCAAGGCGGCTGTGAAGAAAAAGGTAAGCCAACATGTTGGATTTAGAACGATGATATTCAATATACTGTATTGTAAGTTTCGTCATCAGAACTGAAATTGTGTCCAAAATTAGCTCAGTTTGGATCATAAAAAGTGGGTCAAATTTCAATCATTAATGTCTGATTTACATTATAGTGCCAATATCGATACGCTCCCGCTCCACTCTCGCTCCGATATAATGGTGTTGTACGTGAATGTAATGGTAATGTAATTATGTCCTCCTAATACTATTTTATTAGGAGGACATAATAGCATAATATGATACAATATATCTAGCGCGGGTAGACAAAAGTAGTTAAGTCCATTATTGATTTTTTTTTAATTTTATAAGGACCGAGAGAATCTATCTCATATATTTCCAAAAGGGCAAAAGTCAATTCCACCCCCAAAATCATTTTTTATTCATTTGTTATAAAAAAAATACTTTTCAGAAACTAACAAAAGAAGTTAAGTTATTAAAATTCTTAATAAAATAATAAATCAGTACATAGTTTAATAAAATTGGAAATGTATTTTTATGGCAACAACTACCCGCTAAAACAGGTTAAGTCCACAAATGGTTTTAATAATGAAGTTTGTTGTTTTTTATATGTTAAAACCAATCTCTTAAAAAATTTTAGATTAAAGTTTAGTGTTTATTTTTTTATGATTTACCTTGAAAGAAGTTACCATCACCAAAGCTGACAAAGGTAACGCGGTTGTAATTTTAAACAAGGGGGATTATTTCAGCAGAATGGAAAGTTTATTGAATGGCGGACCATATGAGCGCGTTCAGAACGATCCACTGCAATATCAAAGAAGTGAATGATGCACTACAGAAATGAAGCGCATTAATTGAGAGTAGAGACCGTCTAAAATTGCAATCGTCTAACCCTACCACGTCTAGGCTTTAAGGTTTGCTAAAAATACATAAGAAAGGAAATGGTGTGCGGTCCATCGTTTCTGGAATAGATTCACCGACGTATAAAATCGCCAGGTGGTTGGTCACAGAATTCAGTAAATATAAGCAGCCGATGGGCTGTAGTGTCTAGATTTCCGTTGAGTTAATTGACAAAATTAAAAGTGTTAAATTATCAAACGGGGATAAGTTAGTTTCATTTGACGTAACAGTTCTCTTCCCTAGTGTCTCAATAAACAAATCGTTGCGATACTTGGAGGAGTGATTGGCGGAAAATAAAGTGTCTAAGATGGAAATAGAAGAATATCTTTTATTAACCAGTTTGTGCGTGAAACAGACTTATTTTCAGTTCAATGGAAAATTTTATAAACAAGTTCATGGTACCGGCATGGCTAACCCACTCAGCCCTTTTTATTGCCAACTTATTCATGTCAAATTTGGAGACTATTGCCAAACAAACGGCGGAATATTTTCCAGAGCACTGGTACAGATACGTAGACGACATTCCAATTATGACAAGGAGTTGAAATATATCCGACGCGTGGCTGTCATTAATAGATATTCTTCCAGGTTGATCGACCAAATGTTATGGAAGGCAAAATGGCGAAAGTCGATTAAGGACAGTACAACGCTTGAAGTGAAAGAACCGGTTCTGAGAACGTCTTCAACTTTTTATGGCAAAAAATCAGTGTCGGTTTCTAATGTTATGAAAAGCTTCAACACGAACTTACAGGTAGCTTATACGGCCAATGATAAGTTCATTGCTGGGTAATACCAAGGACCGAATTCCGGATTTTCAAAAGTCTGGAATATATAAAATTAACTGTCAGAATTGTGATAAACATTATATCGGACAAACGCGGTGCCCTCTGAATGTGCGATACAAAGAACATGTTTCACATATCAGATATGGTCGTAGTGAAAAGTCAGCAGTCGCTTCGCATCTGCACGAAACGGGTCATCAGGTTGGTGAGATTGAGTTGTTGAAATTGGTATGCAATCCACTTAAACTGGATCCCTACGAAAGTGTGTATATCAGCAGGATGGGAAGGAACACTTTAAATAATGACAGTGATCCTGTTCCAGTCTCTGATCTATACAGTCTGTGTGATGGGAAGGTTCACTCAATGGAACCCACACATCCCGTGACTGGTCCAGATACCAGAACCAATCAGAACACGAGAATTTTGACAAGAAATCGTATAAAGCAGGCCTCCATTTCACAATATCTGACATTTGTTTGAAACTCACTGCTATCATCCAAGTGACGTTTATCCAAATATTGTGTTTTTGAGGTTAAACTGTTTTTGGCGGTTTGAAATCAAGAGGAGATCAGGTTTGTTCTGGATATGGTATTTTTATTTTATTTTTATTTTTGTTGTTGTTTTTATTTTTACATTTACATATTTTTACTATTATATTTATTTTCATTTTTATTGTTGTTTTTTATTTTCATATATTTCTACTTTTATTTCATTTTATTTTATTGTTGTCTTTAATATATATTTTTATTTCTATTTTTATTGCCGTTTTTATTTTTTTTCATATTTATATATTTCTACTTCTATTTTATTTTTTTATATTTATTGGTTATTTATTATAATTATTTTTATATATTGGTTATTTATTATTATTATTATTATTTTATTATTATTATTATTTTTATATTTATTTAGGTATTTTGTATTATTATTTTTATATTTATATAGGTATGCTACGAAGGAACATATTTTTTCCTAATCCTTTATTTTATTATATTTACATTTCTGATATTTCTGATTTCCTATATTTATATTTTCTAGTTTTATGATATTTCTGATTCTTTATATTTATGGTTATTTATTGTTTATGCTACTGAAGAGGACTACCAAAGTATTCGAAACCGGTCTAACGAATATTTTTTATATTTTTATTTTTTGTGGGTGCTTAAGGGGAAAAATTTTATTATTATGTCTAACACAAGCAGTTAAATTCTTAAAACTCTTAATAAAATAATAATTAAATACATAGTTTAATAAAATTGGAAATGTATTTGCATGGCAACAATTACTCTCTAAAACAAGTTAAGTCCACAAATGATTTTAATAATGAAATTTATTTTTGTTTCTTATATGTTAAGATCATAAAAATCTCTTAAAAATTTTAGTTTAAAGTTTATTTTTTTTATGATTTACAGTGTTACATGTTAATTGAGTAATTGATTTAAAAAAATTTACAAAATATCATGTAAATTGAAGATAATTCAAATAAACTGATGTTGCCTGCATTTCATTTTAGTTTTTACTCTCTACTGTAAAATTGATATTTTGGACTTAACTACTTTTGTAATCATAATGTATTGTAGCAAGACGTCGCGTCGTTGTGTTGTATCATATTTTCCTAATACAATAATTTTCAAATAAATGAAGAAGGCTGACAAACGAAACGGAGTGGAATGTGTTTACACTATCGATATAGGTCTGATATCGCTCCGATTAAATATCATCTGAGTGGTATTGATACTGGAGCGGTATTGGAGTGGGAGCGAACCGTGACTGGTATTGGACCGATATCGGAGCGATGATATGGATACACTCATTGTTTATCGTGTAAGAATATTTTATCGAATCGGGAGCGTAGCGATATCGTACCGAGAGTGGAGCGATAATGTGGATCGAGCCTTAATTTCACACATACGTACCTACTGAGTTTCAAACATGGAAGAATCATAAAAAAAATATCACTGTAATGCGATAACAATAATAAAATTTAAGAAATTATTCCGGCCTATTCACAACAATTATATTTTATACGTAATGTTGAGAATCCGTTTCTCATAGAATTATATTAGTATCATATACTTTTTTTTCCTATTTTAGTTTGTTTTGTCTCTTGTAGATATTTCTCTACGACTACTACGGTAGTAGATTATAAAAATGAAATTGAAAAACTCACCAAGAAAATTATTTTTCTCGTAATAAATTTATGTATGTAACATCTTCTTGTTACATTTTTATTTGAAACATGGTCTTTTATTATAAAAATATAGACGTAGTATTTTATTTTTCTTTGAACAAAGTAAATAAATAAATAAATAAAAATAGCAACTGTGTATTTTAAAAACGCAGTAGCGTTTTACGGTAAGTTATATTCGATTAAAAATTTTTACGTTATTTTATAGAAGTGCATATAATTATTTACACTTTGCAAGTACATATTTATTAAGGAGTTATTCAAAGTTGCAGAAAAAAATTGTATTCTTTCCCCGCACGTCTCAAGAGTTATCCGTTAAGACTGATAATAAATATAATTATTAGGGGTGCGCAAATTATTCGAAATTTCGAATAATTCGAACCGAGTCGAATAGTAATATTCGATTAGATTTCGAATCGAATAATTCGACTTTTCGAACAATTCGATTTTATCCTATTATCGTACAGTATCGTTATTTAATCGGTTAACTCCTTTAGCATATTAAAAATCCTATTTTTCTGACACAAATACTATAGTGTTTGGATATATTTTATGGTACTTGAAGATTTTTGAGACATCGTGCTGCTCTTCAATATGAATCGCCACTGCGAAATATAGAAAAGTCTGTTTGTGTCGTTCTCATGTTTTCTTTTATATTATTTTATTCTAGGTGCCGAGTAAGTATCTAAATATACATTGCCCTGTTTTTGTTTTCAGTTTGTGCCTATACATATAAGTATGTAAGTACACTGAACAATACACAGTACTCATACATAACATACGATACTTTTGTAAATCAATTGTAACAAAATCGAAACAAATATTTGTACAATATCATAGAGGGTGACAAAGTTTATTTATTCAGGAACAAACTGAATAAATTTATAAATTCTGTATGGGTATAGGCACTCATATATGTTATAACTGGCATAAAGATGTAATATGAGTAATATTAAATTGAGTGATAACAATAGCACAAAGTAATAATGAAGCTAATAAAGTTTATGTATGTAATAAGAACGAACAAATGTTTGCAATGAAAAGTGAGAAATAAAAATATGTACCTATGTATTTTATTTCCAATCAGTTTCAAATAAAATTTTTATACAACTACTGAAAAGATATCTTTTTTTATGTCACCGAAGGATGACATCCTTCGGTGATATTATAACACAGGTCTGTGATCAAAAATTTGAGAGAGGTGGCAATCAGTAATAATAATAATAAAATATAAAAAATAATTAATGAGTTGCACATGCATGTACTAATAAACGCAAGAGGGGGATGTATTTTCACTGTACCTACTTAAAAAATAAAAAAACCAGCCAAAAATCATAAATTAACACGTTCACCATTATATGTGAAGAATACATAAAGAAATGACTACAGCAATTTTGCGTTTTCATAAAAGAAAGCTAATTTTTTTTTTTTTACAAACAAATATATTGTGCTCTTGTTTATTTTTTGTTGTATATTATCTTTATGAATTGTACAGTCGCCTTGTACATTGTATCTTTTGTCCTTCTAATATAGATCAATTGTATATATAATCTATCTTGCTTGTCATTATTATTAACATGTAGTCTGTGCAACGTAATGAAAAAAAAATATTACTTATACATATCGATCGTGTTCCATTTAGGAATCCCAAACAACACTTACTAGTGCATTTGATGTTTCACAAAAAAACTACTTTTTTAAAAAATTTTATTGCAATACTAACATTTTAAATTTAAAATTAACGTTTTGAAGAAATTTAATTAAATTGAAATATTTTTATTAAAAATTAATGCGAGAATGTAACAATACTTACCTAATTAAACTTTTATAAACAGAAATACGTTTAAACAGAATTAATATCGGTTCGTTCAAAAACAAATTAATAATTAATAATATTCCATTTAAGGTTTTTAAGAAAGTGGAGTGGGGAAAGTTAGGTTGGCTATATTGTCCAGAGTTAGAAGCTAAAAAAATAAAACATATTTTCAATATAGTCGGAACTATGAAAGTGTTACAGCACGGCACTAAAATCACATTACCATAGTGAGATAGGCGCTAAAGTAAAATTTTGATTGCAAATTTAAGAAGTTTATTAACAAGTTAAAATATAAAGTTTATAAAACAAACTACATTAAAGTAAACAAATAAATTAAAAAAATAAATAAAATTTTTATTTATTTAAATATTTTTTTATTTAAATTTTTGTTTTTTGTTGATTCAGTTTTTTTAATTTTAATAAGAAACAGAATACCTAGACGCCAGTGACTAGTTTACTGCTATGTACCTGTACTACGGTAATAAACATTCTGCGTGTGCAGACATACAGCGTTTGATTGTGTTTGTCATACAAGAGTGGATTGGTTGTAACACTTTGGTACTGCTACTTTTTGTGTTTCATAGTGGTTACTGTATTTTTTTCCTACAGATATCTACATATAATCGATTTGAAACCTTTTACACATTATTAGCCATTCTTTTAAGGAGGGAGTTCACGTCAGAAACGGCTAATAAACTAATTTTCTTCGAATCTCGCTTTTTGTTTTTATTTTGTTCTGTGGTTCTTTACAAACACGGTGATATATAAAACATGGCCAAAATTTTTTTTTTTCAAGTAGATAAATATTTATTTGTAAGCCGCCGCACAGCCCAGACAACGCTCGCTCACCCCCCCCCCCCCTCCCGATTTGATAAGTAATATTTAATTTTGGTGTGTACATGAGTTATAGTATGCACTGGGATAATGTTCTTTTATTTGTATGCCTTTGTAGACGTTTTAATAAACAGTGAGTAAACCGCTTCTGTTGTTATTATTTTTGTTTTTACCTTTTCCCAAAAGTTGTGTTTTTCCCGACACGGAAAATCATATCTCAAGTTCTAAAAAAGACAGAGACTTAATTTTTTTTAAATTTTGTTCATAAACATATTGCGCATAAAGTGGAGTATGCTTTTTCCATTTGAGCAATTGTAACTATTTTTAAACATTTTTTTTTTTTTTTTTTTAAATAAAAATTGGGTTTTATAATTTTTAGAAGTTTGGGATTACAATTTCATAGTTTTTTTTTTTTTTTTTAAATTACCTGAAACCCATACTCAGCTTTATGGACAAGTCCTTTAGGAATAAAATAATGAAAAAATATTTAGAAAATATTCATTACTTTTTGAGATATGGCGTTCCTTGTAAACGTTTAAAAACTTGTGAAAAAGGGCCACCTCCCCCCACAGGGAAGAGTAATGAATGTTTCAAAAACAAAATTTTCTATTTTAAACCCTCCCTAGTTTGAAAAAAAATTTCAAAAAGCAAAATAATCATAAGTAAAAAAGTTGCTTTTTTATTTGAACTCCCTCCTTAAGTCCTAAAGGACCCTTCACCTTCTCGCCGAGGTTGGACGAGTCGAGAATGTAGAGGGCCATTTCGTTGTGCCTCGCGGTTGGTGGAGGGTCCTTAAGAAAAATATTATTTTCCTTTTACTCGATGACGATGCATTTTACAGGTGGCTTTAATCACTGGTGATGAAATTCATAGGGCACTATCTAGGAACCAAACCGCATAATTTCTGAAAATTTTATCAAAAAGAATCGACTAGTTCAGAAGTTATGCCTCTTAGTGCAATCTGGCGATATACAGAGGGAACAGATAGATGGACGGGCAGACAGATACGAAACCAAAACTGTTTAGGAAGCTCTAAAATTTAAAATGGGCGTGTAAATTTTCATTTTGTGGGAAAATAAATTTTTAGACTTCAGGAGTGATCACAATGCTTACGATACTTTAGTAGTCTCGAAAGCAAAAATGTAAATATTCTAATATTTAACTTCTGCAATTTATATTATATTTTTTTGTAATTTTTATATACTGTATTCTGTATAAACCCACCTCCCGTAATTAAAGTTTTCAATACAGTACTTATTTTTATTTATATTATTACATAAAATTATAACTACTGTAATTATACAACTTATAATAATTAGGATACAAATATGTAATTATATATTGAAGGTAATATTGCAGCGAAGTGCAGTAGACAGGTACATAAATCAACTCAATGCAGTGAGCATAATATTTATATACAGACGAGCACTATGTCCAACCTTTTAAAGCTTGGCAACTTGGTCTGTATCCAGTCTCATTGAAAATATTTACCTATTTATACCTATACCATAAATATTCCTAAAGTACAAGCACATGCGGGGTTTTATAGTAGTGAATGTGCAGCAGTGCGCGGTTTGTTAAAGTACATAATTCGTATCCTTGGAAAGGTAAGACGCACATGTATCAAATTTGTTGAGATACTTACGGTGGGGGAATTATAACTTATGAGAGGCTTATTGTTCCCTATTATAACTTAAGAGGGGTTATACTGTACTTTCAATTTAGACCAATCAAATTAACTCATTTAGTGGGAAATAAAACAAAAATTACTACCTAGACTTTTATTAGTGGAAATGGTAAAGAGGGTTATAATAAACGTAAAAAAAATAAATGCGTGAGCAGGGGCGGTGGAGGACCCATTTAGGGAGGGGGGGTCCCAAAAGGATAAAAAATTACATTTTTGCAACTTCCGGCGAAAGTCGAAGTCAAAGGAAACATTATCCTTAAAAAATATTGCAGATCATGCGAAAATCTACAACTTTTGTGGAGGTTACTTTTTAACATAACCTCAAAATTTCGGAGAAAAATTCGAATTTTCTTGTTTTTCTCTTTATTTCGTTTTATACTTCTCATTTCCACAAATATAATTTAAATTTGACGACATGAAGTATTTTTTTCCGCACAATTGAGTGATGTAATCAGTTTTTGAAATTTTTCAAAAATTTGAAGAGATAGTCAAGAATTACTGAAAAATTCATTATTGTAAGAGTAATTTTTTGTTATTTACATGATTTTCTTTTGCATTTTTGAGCATGTTTTTAAATGAAACTACCAGTTTTTGTTATTTTACCAAAAAGTACATGTCAAGCCGAAAAAAATGAGCACCGGTAGAACTCTGTGCGATGAGCTTTTCAAGTAGAATCTTTCCTTGGAAAAAAAGTGTTCCTGAACGAAAAAAATGAATATCTTGGAAACATATTAATTTTTTTACCCGAAAAAACTTAGACCTAGAAAAGACCTAGAAAGGTACACTTTCACCAAGTTTCGCCAAAATTAAAGTATTTTTGCGGAAATTGGAAACATAAAACAAAATAAAGAAAAAAACAAGAAAATTCGCAGTTTTCTCCGAAATTTTGAGGCTATGTTAAAAAGTGACTCTTACAAAAGTTGTAGACTTTTTCACGATCTACAACTTTTGTTAAGAATAATTTTTGCCGGAATTGCAATAATAGAATTTTTCACCCATTTGCCCCCCCCCCCAAGAAAAAAATCAACCCTCCACCGCCCCTGCTTACGCATTTAGTTTTTTTTACGTTTATTATAAGCCTCTTTACCAATTCAACTTATAAAAGTCTAGATAACAATTTTTGTTTTCTTTATGTGTAATTTGATTGGACTAATTGAGCTGTTTGGCACCAGAGCTGAACGCAACTCACTTCTAGAGATCCACAATCATTAATTTCTAGTGCGTCTATCTATCTCTTGGGGTTTTAACCACTGTCACAATCAGCCACAAAGCTCACTAAATATTTTGGCCTTCGAAAGCGGATAGAGATACAAATTTTCCGAAACTATAAGAATTCCGAGATTTTTCTTCGAAAACTTGCTCTTTAAGTCAAAATATCGAGTTGGATCTATCACCAGATATAATTCATTTGGCATTTTGAATACGAAATTAGGTAATCTTATAAATAATTGATGTTTTTGTTATTTAAATCTGCGGTGATTAAAGGGTGTCCCGGGATAAGAATGGCTGGTTGGCCCCCGGACGAGATTTTCAACGGCACTTTGAAAACGCCATTTTGAAACTCTCCCATATTGACGATCAACTCCATCTATGAACTTAGCCTAGAATTAAACCTAAGCAGTTACAATACCAAACAGTAGCTTTCTATCGGTCAAGAAATAAGACCATTATCGTACCAACAACTTTTGTTACACATTTGTATATTGGCCTCACCCAACCTTGAACACATTGTGTATTTAGGGATCATGATCGGTATATCGGTACATATCGTTAAAACACCACCAGACTCTTAACTAATCTTGTGCACATGGCATAAGCACATAACAGAATGATGAAATCCATCTTTCTGATGGTGGCTCCGATCGAGGTTTCTCCTCTTTGACAGTATTCCAGCCTTTTATTTTTAACGAAATTTGCAGTACTTAAACAAGACCTAATGTGTAATATTTGAGGCTTTTTTCGTGATTGTCACTCTGAGGGAACCACTAGAAAAGTGCTTTTCTATTTTTTTTTCTCGAATTTTCTATGACTGTTTACAAACGGAAAAATTTGAAAGAAATATATATATATATATATATATATATATATATATATATATATATATATATATATATATATATATAATAGTACTAACTTAGACCTACTCAATGGTTTTTAGCTTATCTCAATGTCTATAATAGTTTACGAGATATAAAGGTTTAAAAAATCATGGCCTTAATACTTATTATCACAAATAACTTCTAAACTACGCAAGATATGAGGTTAAAATTTGCACGCAAGACTTCTTATCAGCTGATCTTATAGTAGCCAAAATGCCGTTGAAAATCTCGTCTCGGGGCCAGCCGGCCATTTTTATCCCGGGATACCCTTTATACTTGAAATACCTGGAAAAACATACTATTCTTAGCTAGCCACTCTTATTACTTAGAAATCGTTAACATCCGACAGAAATAAATCTTTACGTAGCTTTTCTGTACCACTAGATTTTATTTGCAAATCCGTTGAAAACTGTACCTACATGAAATAAAACATATAATAGGTAACCATAGACAAGCAGACTTTTTAAAAGATTTAGCCGATCGGACTAGTTCTGTGGATCTCATAGGATCGATTCCGATGGATAAGATTGCAAATTTAGAACATTAAGGGGAACCACTAGTGTGACGTTTTCAAAAAATTGGAAAATTTTTTTCACATTTTTCGATAGTCCATACCTTTAAAAATACCACACTAAAATTTCAAGTGCATATCTCAAATAGTTTTTGAGTTACAGCCATCCGAAGAGTGGATCCTGATTTTCATTATTAACTTTGAGGTATTGAGAAATGTATGAAGATTGATAATTCGGGAGTTTCTGGACGTGGCTGCCAGTCACATGTTGTGAAGAAGCTAGACCCTGGCACATTTAAACGACTCATCTGGTTTTACTGTGACCGTTATAGTCAGTAGATCTTAAATAATTTTAGTAAAAATTCTCACTGATTAAAACTAAAAGGTAAAATTACGAAAAACTACATTTTTCAAAGTTGCTGCAGTTATAACTCGAAGATAAATCATTCGATCGATTTGAATCTTATTGCAGCTTCTTTTATATATATTTCTTCGTACCATTAAGCTCCAGTTTCCCGACCGAATAAAAAATGTAATTTTCGCAAGCCAAAAACCATCAAATTTTCGCGCAAAATTTGAAACTTTTTTTTAAAAACTCCGCCATTTTGTTAAATTGCAACTTTTTTTTCGATTGAGGTTCACGGTACGGACCCCTTCTAGTTTAATAGGCTTTTTGGTTTTTTTGATTTCAGGCAGTGTGAAGGCCGCTATCACTGCAGCAGTGGGGAAACTTTCTTTTTTGCAGTCTTAGGAGATCTCGAATAACTCACTGAATTTTCAATTTTTTGGTCCAAAAATTTTATCATGAATTTATTTTATATCAAAGAATATATCCTTAAAATATTAAAACATTCCATATGGTAGTTTTCTTTAAGAAAATTCCCAAAAATCACCTTTTTTCAGGCGGTCATACTAGTGGTTTCTCTTTTTAAGACAAAATAAAAATCCGTTTAGAATTAATGGAACTAGTTCTTAACCGAATCAGTTCTGCTAATTACCTAATGTTTAGTTGTTTGTCAGTTTCAAAACTTTGATCCGTATGAGTTAGATTCTCTGATCCTGTGAACATGTTTATATCGGAACCTCCAGAACACAAAGAAAATGGAATATGACTAGGTAAAAATCACAATAACTAAAATCAGAACCCTCATCTGAAGAGTTCAGAACCGAAAAGCTCCCGGAGTAGACAAAATTTCTAATTCTGCTACCAAGAACCTTTCTATAAGAGGGCTCCAGCAGCTACGGAGTATTTTAGTAGGTATTAGGACACTTGGCAAAGATGTGTAGTATGCATAAATATAGGATGAAGTGAAATATCAGCGGATATTTTATACTACACCAAGTAAATTCAATTATTATAGTGATAAAATTTTGACGAAAACATCATATTAGTAAGGGGAAATAATTTGAATTAACTCTGTCATCAAATCTATAAACATGATATTTATAAACGAACCGATTAGTTTCGCTTGTAGTTAGTAAACGCTAGAATCAGAACCACCGGATCAAATTCAACGATCCGCAATGTTGTTGGTATCAGTGTATGGCTACCTAATGAGAGACAAATACAGACACACACATATGTACACGTGTATAAGTAATATGTACGAATGTGTGGACAAGTGAAGTGTATCATCATCATCAGAGTCTCAGAGTGTAGTAGATGTATCTATCTACGTACAATATGACAAGAAAATGAGAAACGTGTTTTAATTTCACTTATATAGCTTTAGTTGCTCCTTTTTTCATGTTTCTGGTCTTCAATTTCAACCTATGTATACAATAAGTATATTATGTGTATCAGTATGTACGATTGTGAAATAACCATTATATTCTTGCTCAATAACAACACAGCATATGTTGTTACATTTTCTTTCGTTTATCTTTTTTTTTTCGTTTTTTGTTTTAATTCATTACATTTATTTATTTTTTGTTTTTCAATATATGACGGTCGTTCTGAAGGTACTGTTAATGTTTTTTGTCTTTTTCTAAGAATATATATTAAGTTCTTTTTTAAAAAATTTTCAATTCGCTGCAACGATTTTACTCGATTTGAGTGGCATTATATCTAAAAATAAAAAAAAGTTTCTATAAACTAGAACAAATTTCGGAACGGTTTCGATTATAGATAATGTAGCTATGAAGACTCCAGACTTACAACTAGAGTTTACGTGTCGACCCATTTTTAAGTGGCAGTTATTTTTCAGTTTACTTTATGTTCATTAAAATATAACACAATGAAAATATGATAAGCCAGAACAAGGGAACCTGAATTTAGTTTGGTGTTCCAGTTGGGTGACACTGAAACACTGCAAAAAATTATGCTCAATACAACAACAAATTTTTATTGAACCGAGCAACTGAAAATAAACTTGAAATTTTTTAAAAAAAGTTTATTTAAAATAAATTAGTTTAAACTGACAAAACCGTAAGATTTTGTAACTTACTTATTTTAGAATACGAACGAACGTTAGTGAATCCGTTACACGTATAGATTCCCACAAATTGAATTATTTATTCCTTGACCTATTTGAAGAAAATTGAAATAATAATATTTATGAATGATAACGAAAATAACAATATTGGTTTAGGACATGCTGGTGAATTAATATTTAAATCTTCAACTAAAGGTACACAACTCTCTCCAAGAGTACGTCTCGAAGAATAAATAAAAATTATTTATATTTAAGACAGCTTCTATGGTCAAAATAATTTTGACTTACAAGGAAAGGTATCCAACTGTACCTTTCAAAAAATTTTGAAACTTTGGTGGATTGATTGTAGATCTTATTAAAACTAATCACAAGTCATATTTCACTCGTGCCCATAAGCGGTTTAAGTGGGTGAAACTCACACCTGAAAATTAGAGTTTTTTTCAATTTTCTTAAATATCATGGAAATGGTAAGAGCTTTGGTAGGGAAACTATATATATTTGTAAATGGCATTTTAAGATCTTTATTATGATACCAAAATTAAAGTTATAAAAACATTGGGGTTTCATCCCCCACCCCAACCCCAATTTTTTTTTAAATGGACTTGGTACAAACCCGTATCTAGCTGACGACTAGGGTCGGCGGGACGGAGATTTAAAAGTCTATATTTCTGTTAGTTTTCTCCAATCGACTTCAAATCTTGACACAATAATGTTGGGTTGTTGTAGATTCATTAGACAAATTTTGAGAAAAAAAATAAATAAATAAAAAATAGACGTTATCCCCCCCTGCCCCGAACACAATTTTAAAAAACGCTTAAAGGAAATTTAGGGAAGCAAACGGTGGTTTGTTAGTATGAAAAATTTTAAGGGTGTCTTCCCGTGTGATGGGTTCAGAGAAAAATTTTTTCTGCTTGAAAACAGTTCACTTTGAAAGATTTTCAAAAGGAACAGGAAGGAGTACTCTGTGGACCAGGCATCGAAGATTGATGGTAAGATTTTCATACTTTTAACCATATTTGAAACTGTAAACTCACTTTCTCAAAACTGTGTTTTTGAAACTTGCCTCCATCATATCTCGAGGATGGTTTGACCGATTCTCCTGATATTTATAGGGTAGACTCAGCACGTGTAGACGCATCGAATGAACTAAAAATTCATATAAATTTTTTTTTTTGTAACGAAAACTTTAAAAAAATAATCATGAAATTTGAAATTTTTTTCAAACGTCTGCCGTTTTTTTTTCCTTTTGGATAAGCCATAAACAGCCGCAATGGTGAAGGCAGTGAGCTTCCGTTTTTTCGAGGAGGGTGTCTTCGAAGTGGTATAACTTACGTACCAATTAAGATTTTTTTTTGAAATTTGTTTTACATACTGTTGAAATAGTAATAAATAAATGATAAAAAAACTCCAAGTTCTATCTTTTCACTGTTAGTCAAAAAAAAAAAATCTCCAAAGATGCTTAAAATAGGAGAACCCCCTTAAATTTGATATAAAAACACGAACGAATTTAGTTGGAGTCCTTTTCATCACAATTGGCCTGTATGAAAATGTCTCCAGTAAGTATATGGGTACACACGTCATATTAAAAGTGTATAACAGGAAAATATTTATTAATAATAATTCAATATACATCATCGTCCCTACAAAATAATTTCACACATTGCCTAAAAGGTTTTACGCACCAACTAACGGTCGTCTAGTAACTGAAAAGTGAGGTTGGCAGCGAGTGAGTGAGGTATTACAGTCGACTCTCGTTAATTCGAAACTCTTAAAATATTACGAATTTTATTATCGAGTGTTTGAAATATCAAATGGTTCGACAATAACAAAAACAAAGGCTCGTGTTCGATAATATGTACAAGTTTGAACTTGTCTCAAAATGTACTTCTATCCCATATTTCTGTCCCATTCTCTCTAGGCCTGGGTAACTCAGCAAAAAATCTTGAGTTGACGCAATAACTCAAGCGCACCTTACTGTGTTAGCGCAGTGTTGTAACTTATTGCGCTATTTAACGCAGTAGGCATTGTAGAGAGCGAGTATACCTACAGAAGGTATCAAGCGCATGCGGCACACGCGCTTTGTTATATTTTGTCATAACGCCATTTACATTTCCGGCCTATTTACTCATTTTCTGCCATTCTGTGGCGGCCTGCAAAGATTAATAATACTGTCAATATTTACTGAGAAAAATAATGAATTATTATTTTTGTAATATAAAATCTATATATAGATACTTCAGAAATAATACCAATATTTCGAAGTACTGACAGTATTACGGATCGTGTATTTATACAGGCGGCTTATTATTATTTACGCGGTAACGCCATCAACACATTTTTTAAACGTCAGGTTTTTTATAAATTTCTTCTTCTTCTTCTTCCTACGGGTGGGGGGGGTCCTGTCAGCCCATGCACTGATTCCCAGTGGAATATTGTGCAATAACCCCGTTTACTCATCAGTTATGCGTAAGAGGTCCGCTTCTTTGATGAAGTCAGTTAGGGCCCTTACGGGATCCCGATGAATAGTCTCAAGCTCTGTACCCAAACCCAGTGTTGAGTGCCTAATGCGAGCCAATGCCTCACATTCAAACAGAATGTGGTGGATTTGGTGGACTGGTTCAGCATGCATAAAACAAATGAAACTACCAAAAAGTCGTATAATTTCCAGATTTTCGTGTATTCCAAAATTAATAATTCCTATCATTCTGACTGATTCATATCATTCATATGTATATTATATGTATATTTATTAAAATAAACATAAAAGTCAATGGCTAGTGCGGCTAGTACTAATGTTTCAAAATTGAAATCAAAGAATACTTTGTACACTTGATAACCTTTCGTCATGTCATGAAAAGTGCGCTAATTTGAGTTAAACTTTTAATGTGAGCCTAATGCAATACATATCAAGTCTAAAACTGTAATATTTAATTTGAATTAACTACTGAGTTATGCGTTACAAGTTTTAAAAAAAGTGAGTTGACACATTTAACACAGTATAGTGAGTTAACGCAATTGCACGGCGCGGCGTAGCGCAGTGTTACCCAGGTCTAATTCTCTCTGCAATTTTGAATTGAAGAGTGTTTAACGCCTATGAGTTCGAATTAACGCGTCGTTTTGTTACGTAGCAATGATTTTCTCGTTCGAATTAGCAAGTGCATAAAAATGTATTGAGTTAGTTCAAAACATAAAAAGAGATTTTGTAGGGAACTCGTGATAACTTTGAATTATCGAGAGGTTTGAATTATCGCAGGTTTGAATTAACAAGAGTCGACTGTATATGTAAATATGACGGACAAATATACATGTGTACGATTATAAACCGTGAGGCACAAACAAATACGATATCAAACGCATTCAGAATATTTAATAAAACCAATATCTTATTTATGAATATTTACGACGGGACCGGTGAACTCTATTGGATGTGTCAATAAATACAAAATTGCCATTTTTCCAACTGAAATATTTATTTGCGTTTTCGACATTGACGTCTAAATCTGTTGTGTGAGTACCGGATACATAATTTTATTTTATTTTATTTTTTATTTTTTATTTTATTTTATTTTTTTTTTTTTTTTTTTGATTTACAATCTGACAATTTTTTTTCAAATTTATTTTTTCGTTTTCGTATAACATTGCGAGTTAATATAAAATTTTAAATATTTTTTATGTGGATATTAAAAATTTAAGCTTACCATTATTCAAATTTTTGACTAGCAGGTTTCCCACCCTCGTGCGAATAGCCAACATAAATTTAAAAAAATGAGATTTTTTTATTTTTGCTTCGATCAATCGTTTGTGAATCGTTTGTGAATGTTTGTGACGCTATTATTTTCGTTTGTGACTAATTAGTTAATTAATTATTTAATTGTTAATTACGAGTGTGCGAATAGCCAACATTTTTTAAAATTTATTGCAATATTGACTTCCGGGCACTTAATCGATTGAAAATCGTTTGTGAATTCCAAATATACCATTAAAAACATTTGTGACAGCGTGTTTTTTAAAAAAATTATAAAAAAAATTCTGTATACTGCTGTCATTTACAAAATAGTTATTTTTTCTAACACTAGAGGGTATTGGAGTGTAACTAAACAGAGTGGCCAATATAAAAAACTTCATTACTACAAAAAATAATTGATTTTTTTTATTATTTTTTTAAAAAACACGTTGTCACAAATGTTTTTAATGGTATATTTGGAATTCACAAACGATTTTCAATCGATTAAGTGCCCGGAAGTCAATATTGCAATAAATTTTAAAAAAATGTTGGCTATTCGCACACTCGTAATTAACAATTAAATAATTAATTAACTAATTAGTCACAAACGAAAATAATAGCGTCACAAACATTCACAAACGATTCACAAACGATTGATCGAAGCAAAAATAAAAAAATCTCATTTTTTTAAATTTATGTTGGCTATTCGCACGAGGGTAGGTTTCCCAACTAGAAAAGAATCTACAGACCAATGAACAATATTATATTATATTACTAATATAATAATAAAAATAATAATAATAATAATAATAATAATAATAATAATAATAATAATAATAATAATAATAAGTATGGAGTTCGGAATCGATAAATGTCGAACACAATGTCGTTCTGGAGGAAAACGAGATGCGGTCGCATTCGAACTCGAACCAGAGTCTGTTATGCAGCCCATGGACGAGGGAGAGTCGTATCGGTATCTCGGATTCAATCAGGACGAACGTATAGATCACAGCGCTGTAAAACAACACCTGATGCAGCAATACCTAACGCGTGTACGGAGATTACTGAGCACCCACCTTGATGGAAAAAAAACCATCAAAGCAATTAACACCTACGCAGTTCCGGTGCTAACATACTCATTTGGGGTAATCAAATGGACGCCTACGGACTTGACAAACATCGAGATCAAGACCCGCGTCCTTATGACCAAATACAGAATTCATCATCCCAAAGCAGCGATAGAACGATTGACGCTGCCAAGAGCCGAAGGGGGTAGAGGTCTTATAGACATAAGGAACACGCATAATAAACAGGTTCATAACTTGCGAGAATACTTTTACACCAAAACACACACATCACACTTACACAATGTAATAATCCAAGCCGACAAGGCATACACACCATTAAACCTCTCACACACAGAAATGCCAGATAGTTTTTGCCGTTTGGTCACGAAGGAGGACAAAATTCAGCAATGGATTCGGAAGCCTTTACATGGGAGACATCCACATGATCTTAATCAGAGTAACGTCGACAAAGCAGCGTCGCACGCCTGGTTGAGTCAAGGAAGTCTTTTCCCGGAGACTGAAGGATTCATGCTAGCTATACAAGATCAAGTAATTCATACAAAGAATTACTCAAAATACATACTTCGTGACTCGTCAATAACATCTGACTCATGCCGGAGATGCCATTCCAAACCTGAAACGATCCAACACATCACAGCTGCCTGTACTCAGCTCGCTCAGTCCGAATACAAACACCGTCACGACCAGGTTGGCAAAATCATATACCAGAAACTAGCGGTTAAGCACCACCTTATAACCGATAAAACACCTTACTACAAGCTCACACCAAAAGTAGTAGCGGAGAATGACTCCTGTAGACTTTACTGGGATCGGTCGATTATTACAGATAAGACCATAAATCATAATCGACCAGATATCACCTTCGTAATGAAAAACACTAAGACAACCTATCTGATCGATATTGCGGTTCCAAATACACACAACTTACAAAAAACACACGCAGTTAAATTGGATAAATACACTGACCTCGCAGCCGAAATAAAACAACAATGGCGAATGGAACATGTCCACATCGTTCCAACAGTGCTCAGTGCCACCGGGGTCATTCCACACACACTACATAATAGTTTGAGCCTCTTGGGTCTCCCAAAATACACATATGTCACTATGCAAAAGGCAGTGATCATAAACACGTGTCGTATAGTACGGAAGTTCCTCAGTAATACGAATCCGACTGCGATATGTGAAAGCACAAGACCTGCTTCTACTCCATCTGAGCCATCTACAGTGAGCGAACAATACACTGACACTCATCCTACTGACACACAACACACATACATAAACACACAATACACTAACACTGAAAGACAAACACTTAACACACATACAGATCCGGATTCGTCTGATGGAGAGGGGGGATCGAACAACTGCCGCACTGTCACTGTTACCGCTCTGGTGCACAATCCTCCTCAATTCAATAACACACAAGGTCCGTCAACCTCTGTACCATCTAAACGCGCAGTTCCAGGAACACCCGATCTTAATGAGCAATTTGATGAACCAGAAAACATCTACACCAAGAAACGTAAAATAGAAAGACACATCCACACACATACACAAACACACACACAAACACAAACAGTCCTTTCCCTTCCCTCTGTCCCTACTCCTACCTACCATTTGAGGACACGAAAACGAACTAGGCTTTCACAGCCCTCTGTCATTGAGCCAACATCTACGCTCCCACAAAAGTCTCGCCGTACAACCCAGTGTACACCAAAATAGACGAATAACACCTCGTTTCAAGTAGCAATAACAACAATATAGGGAGTGATGTGACAAACCCGTCCGTGAATGTACTACGGTACTTTTACGGATTGGTTTGGCACATTACCCTTCCACAGAGCCTAATACCTTGCATAATGCCGGTATAGGTGAATGTTACCCAGTACTGTCCTACTGAGTAGTGAGCGCCAGGTTGGCGTAAAAGTCTATAATAATAATAATAATAATAATAATAATAATAATACGAATCCGACTGCGATATGTGAAAGCACAAGACCTGCTTCTACTCCATCTGAGCCATCTACAGTGAGCGAACAATACACTGACACTCATCCTACTGACACACAACACACATACATAAACACACAATACACTAACACTGAAAGACAAACACTTAACACACATACAGATCCAGATTCGTCTGATGGAGAGGGGGGATCGAACAACTGCCGCACTGTCACTGTTACCGCTCTGGTGCACAATCCTCCCCAATTCAATAACACACAAGGTCCGTCAACCTCTGTACCATCTAAACGCGCAGTTCCAGGAACACCCGATCTTAATGAGCAATTTGATGAACCAGAAAACATCTACACCAAGAAACGTAAAATAGAAAGACACATCCACACACATACACAAACACACACACAAACACAAACAGTCCTTTCCCTTCCCTCTGTCCCTACTCCTACCTACCATCTGAGGACACGAAAACGAACTAGGCTTTCACAGCCCTCTGTCATTGAGCCAACATCTACGCTCCCACAAAAGTCTCGTCGTACGAACCAGTATACACCAAAATAGACGCATAACACCTCGTTTCAAGCAACAACAACAACAATATAAGGAGTGATGTGACAAACCCGTCCGTGAATGTACTACGGTACTTTTACGGATTGGTTTGGCACATTACCCTTCCACAGAGCCTAATACCTTGCATAATGCCGGTATAGGTGAATGTTACCCAGTACTGTCCTACTGAGTAGTGAGCGCCAGGTTGGCGTAAAAGTCTATAATAATAATAATAATAATAATAATAATAATAATAATAATAATAATAATAATAATAATGGGCCGGGCATAAATCCAACCCCTCGTCCTCGTCGTGCTCGGCGGTAACTGCTAGCTGGCTGGCAGGCTAACGGGGCTCTGGTTTGGTAATAAATAAGACATACACAAAATCATTTTATACACATAAGTTTTCTTTTGTTGCTGTTTGTTGTCCCTTATTTGTGTCTTTCGGCCGTTGGGGGCCCTCGGGTTCCCAAAGGTATTGTTAGTATCCCCGTTGCATCACTGAATAGGTTTTGACTTTCGGGGTGCAACGGGCTGTCTGTGGTATTTGAGCTGTGATATTGAATCTGTGATATTTCGTTGTTGTTTCCGCTGTTATTGTTATTTTGTTGTTTGTTTTTGTTTTTGTTTGCTAACGGAGGCCCTTAGTGCCTCCAATAGTGTTGTTGTAACTCCATTGTACTGGTGGGTGGTTCCTGGCCCCCATGAGTACAATGGGATTCTGTGATATTATCTGTGATATCTACTTTCTATGTTTTTTTTATGTTCATTGTCATGTTTTGTCCTTTTACCACCTGAGGCCCTCTACACCGAAGGTGGTATCTTTGCCAACAAACAGTACCCAGTGGGTGGTGGCCAACGACCCCCAAATGGAGTAACGTTCATGAATTACCCATCTCGTTTCGTAGCTCGGTGTACAAACCGCCAGCCTCAGTCTGACAGTAGCATTTCTCCTGAAAGTTGAAAACATGCATGGATCATACCACTAACGGTTTCACACAGTTAGTGGTGTTCCATTTACCGTTAATTTTTTTTTTTTTTTTTGGTGTCCATTGGGTGGTTCTGGGCCCCTAATGGTACACCATTAAGCAAAGGAATTTCAGAACGAATCTCAACATTAATACCTGTCCGAATAATGTACGATTTACTTAGCCACACTGGATTTTTTGTTAAGTCTAGTGTTGCGCGATTGCCCTATTGTGTATGAGGACAGGACACTCATTGTTTTTACAATGTCGTGTCCTCACCGAGCATATTTATGAGCCCTGAGATGGCAGGGCTCCACCGTTGGCATTTCTTTAATTGTATTTGTTTGTCCATTGTCTATTACATTAATGTGTCCCTGTCTGTATGTGTGTTTCATCTTTTGTGTGTATGGCGGCGCATGCCCGTCGATGGCGATGCCGCCGGGCACTGCTGACCGCGCCATCAACCGGCAGCAGTGCTCCAATTTTAATTAAAAAAAAAAAATAAAATAATAATAATGCGGTCCAACGTCCGTTTTTATGACAGTTTATTACGCCACCCACATCATTATTTTTCTAACTTTGTTTATACTTTAAAACATTGCAAATACATTATGATGTGGATGGGGGAGAAGGAAAGTGGGGTTAGATTTAGGGATTTGGTAGGTATGTGTCTGCAGCCGTCTTCTTAAGGAACTATGCCAATATTCATCTGGAGTTGTGAAGGTAAATTGCAGAAAACCTTCAAAAGCATAGCCGGTCGTCGAATTTGAACCTTCGACCTACCTGTCCGCAAGTGCCAGTTAGTGCTTAAGCGCGCTCGGCCATACTGCTGGTTATATTATACTACTAAATAAAGCGTAAAGTCAGTTTGTATTGTAGGCAGTTCTCTTGAGGCAGGTAACCTCAATAAAATTGAAAATAAAACGAATACCACTTTTTTCTTTCAAAATTTTGCAGTTTTTTCTCAAAAATATAAAATTGTATTACCAATATTGTTGGTTTGGAAATGTTCTTTGGTTTGTGATAGAATCCCTTTGTTTTGTATAGTAAATAAAATAAAAAGGTTTCAATTTGAAATTTAATATGTCACTATTGGGAATAAAAATGATGTCAGTGGGCATCTGACATTTAATAGTCCAGAATCATTTGGTATCAAAAAAATCTTGAATTCCATTTATACTAGATGAATTATTTCTAAATTATATTTCATCGAATTTCTAGCTTTAAGTAGTAAAAATAGATTAGGTACTATTTAAAAATTACTGCAAATTTTTCTTTTTGCTACTATCAAAAACTTCATTTTGCTTCTAATTTTGCTTCATTTGTTAATGACTTCAGACCTGTTTTAATTGATTTGACTTTGTAGTGTTTGATTTTAATTGTGTTGGTAATAAAGCCCAAACAAAATTTGCATGGGCCTTATTATCAACATGTCAATATTTATACTTATATACATTTTATATAAATACTTTAGAAATAAACTAAATTAATTGATGTAAAATTTAAAGAATATTTTTTTCTTCAATTTTGATAACAATTTGAAAGAAACATACCTTTCAAAAATCATTAATAAAACACTCGTTCAACGAACGAAAATGTAACCTCTAAATTTGTTTGTTAAAATATGACATGAGTTTGTTACTCTGAGTAGCTCAACTTTTGTATCTGGTTTTGAAATGATTGAAAGTTCATTTTAAACTTGTTGATAAGTTAGAGAACTTTTCTTGGTAAGAAATATACCTAATGGGTCTTATTACCCGCTGGGCCTTAAATGCCTTAGGTACCTTATATATATATATATATATATATATATATATATATATATATATATATATATATATATATATATATATATATATATATATATATATATATATATATAAGGTACCTAAGGCATTTAAGACTTAGGTAATTTTTTTTATTGTTGTTTTCAATAAGAGTCACGCAGTCAAGCGGGATTCAAGGATTTTCGAAACTTTTTTGAACGTGTAAAAATAACAAAATATTTTGATATATAAGTTCAAGTTATTCTTAAAGTATTTTCAAGTTCAAGTTATTCTTAAAGTAATTAAAATCCCCCAATTAATTTAAAAAAAAAAATAAATGTACTATTTCAGGCAGTTGTAATAGGTGGGCCTTATTTTCTACACCAGTCGGAAATGAGGCCCAATTGCAGACACTTTTTAGAATCAAATTTTTGACTTGTATAATTACAAATTCATTATTTTTTTTAGGAATTTTTATCAAAAAATAAGTAAATTTTTATAATTAAATACTATATTTTTGATATTTTATAAGATATATAAATAATAAGCATATTTTGCTTAGGCGGGCCTTAATTGCCTTAGGTACCTTATATATATATATATATATATATATATATATATATATATATATATATATATATATATATATATATATATATATATATATAGCCGTCCCAACTAAATACGGGGCCCGGTGTAAAATTAACCTTGAAACAAATTTCGTACAACAATACAACAGTCTATGGCATTTTTCTATTTTTAAATTGTACTGATTTCTATAGTAAGAGGTGATTTACATGAAAGCGATTTGGTGGCTGTTCAACAAAGTTACCGGTATGTTATGCTTTCGACATATACAAAATACATATATGAAAAATTTTTACTGAAAATACATTCTTTGAACAAAATGCACGGTTACTCGCGTTTTTATTTTATTTTCATAAATCTCTTGGTATAGAGCCACTGAAATCTTACCATTTTTGGTATAGAATTGCTGTGACTACTACTTTTGATAAAGAATCGCTGTAATGTTACTACTTTTAGTACAGAACGGCTGTGATTTTACTATTTTTAGTATTGCTGTGATTTTGCTACTTTTGGTACAGAACCGCTGTAACCTTACTACTTTTGGTACAAGAACCGCTGTGATTTACTACTTTTAGTACAGAATTGCTGTGATTTTGCTACTTTTGGTACAGAATCGCTGTAACTTTACTACTTTTGGTACACAGAACCGCTGTGATTTTACTACTTTTAGTATAGAATTGCTGTGATTTTGCTACTTGTGGTACAGAATCGCTGTAACCTCACGACTTGTGGTACACAAAACCGCTGTGATTTTACTACTTTCAGTACAGAATTGCTGTGATTTTGCTACTTTTGGTACAAAACCGCTATAACCTTACTACTTTTACTATAAGGTTTTGCATATTAACAAATCAAAAATATTTCTTTGAAGATATATCGAATGCGACAATTATAATCCACTCGATATTTCAAAGATATTTATTCCTCCTTTCGTATAATATTGTACCCACCATAAATATCCAATATACCATCTTCACGTATAATATCTATAAAACATTTTTTTTTTGCATACTTTTATCCAGAAATAAAATCTCTCAGATATCAAGTTATCTAGTTGACATGGATATAAACCAAATACCAGCAAGTAAACAAGCAGGTTGGTAAGACTGGTGGTTCACCACGACGTTACCGTGTATGTATGTATGTCGGTGCACATATTACATTACCTACTTGCTGTGTACGATTTTGAATATATTCCTCGTCTTGTATTTCTAAAACGCAGGAAAAGGCATAACGACAACGCTTTAAGCGAACCAAATACAACGACCTGAGTTGGCACAGACGACAACGTTGGACTGAAATACTACAGTCGAAGTAAAATTTATTATAAATGTGGTCCATCTAGTCAGTATTTGAAAAATTTTCTAGTTTTCTCGGAAATCACTCGGCGTTAAAAGAATTATTGTAGAAAATATTGTAGTCACGAGATGCAAATTAAACTATCAATTTGTTATTCGTCAAGTCTATAAAATACTGCTTTGCCAAAAAATGCCCAATAGTAATTTTGTGATGATAGGTATTTAGCCGAATAAATGTATATTTTAAGGTTCCGTCGCAACGTTTCTTTCTCCATGTGTTTGTCTGTTCGTCTGTATATTCCACGTTTAATTAGATAGTTTCCAATTTTCGTAAATATACAGGGACAAAATCTAGTATGAGGACAAATATTGTTACGTCTTGTCTCAGAACTGGGATGAATTAGTGAGGACAAGTGAGGATGGAACTTTCCGCGTACTTTAAAAACGAAATCGAGGGCGCATTTACTACTTTTCATTTTTAAGTTTCATCAGTGAAATATTGAGCTTCAACGTGCCGTGTAATATTAAGTGTATCTCCTCTTTTTAATTTGTCAGTTGTAGATTTAAGGTTCAAATAAATGAAGAAAATTGTCGGCAGGAGTACTTGATAATAGGAATCTTCCATAAAAATATAGAGAATTAAATTTTCACATAATTGACTACCATATAGCATATTGTAGGCACCAGAGCTGACAAAAATGGTTCATTGAAACCATTTAAAATAGAAAATGGAAAGTGGTTTCCAAAAATGCATTTAAAATACAAAATGAAAAATAATTTTGCTGAACGTATTTAAAATAGAGAATGGAAAATAGCTATTTAAAATGAATTATAAAATGCAAAATTCTTTTTTTTACTCTAAATTTATTCTACAAATTTCATCATTATTTATATTAATAAAAAAAGTTACTAAAATGTCAAACGTACTGAAATTAAGTAGAGGAAACCTTTTGAGAAAATTTTATAAAGTTTGCATGATATGAAAACGAAATTTAACTCTTGAAATATTATTACAAGAAAATTATCTGGAGGAAATACCAAAGCATTTCTTATCGACGTGTCTTAAAAATAATAGCACATAACTTGAATCAGAAAAGCTTGACTTGAGGGAACTGCAGCTCTAGTAACAAATTTAACTCAAGTGATGTTTCAACTTGAGTTATAAAAATTTGAGTCCATTGAATCAACTTACATTTAACCTACAATTTGTAAAACTGCGTTCAAGTTATATGATTAATATGAGTCATTAGTGTCATACAAATCGACATAAATTTGAGTATACTCGTATATCCATTTTCATTTTAAATGTAAAATGGATTCAAATTTTCATTTTAAATACAAAATGGAAAATTGTTTGACCGAACTTATTTAAAATAGAAAATGCAAAATACCATTTTGTATTTTAAATTCATATTTAAAATGAAATCATTTTAAATAGTTCCTAGCCCTGGTAGGCACATTGAATAATTGAAACTTTCTATGAAATATATTAATATTACAATAATAATTTTTCTTAGGAGAAATTCCACCAGCTGTGGTAATGTATACAGCTTACGGTATATATTTTTTATTTTAAAAGCTCTTCAGGTATATTTCTTTATTTTTAATTAAAATGTATTACAATGTACAGTCAATACCAACTGTAGAACGAATTCTTGGCATTTTTGATATCCCAATCATTTCTAAATACGAGATGCTAATAATGACACACCGTACTGCCTACGTTTATCGTTTATACATTAAACAGTCATCATCGACACATATACGACCTATATGTCTTTAACCAAACCAACAATATTATACTTAAAATTTTGTGACATTTTGTTAACTTATTAATGTAGTCAACAAAGCATCAAAATAATCAAAATCTCGAAATTCTCTATAAACAACTCCAATTTTTATGATATTTTATTTAAATTGTATGTTTCAATGTATTATTTAAAATCATAAGCATTGTTAGTGGCCGACTTAAGTCCCGTAGGATCCTGGGGTCCGAGAAAGGTCCAAAAGAAACGGCTAGACGAATCTTGATCAAATTTTTCTCAAATACTATTGAGATTCAAAAAAAAAAATGAACGTTAGGTTGAAATTATCCTCCCCTGGGATCCTCGGGTCCCAGAAAGGATCGAAAGTAAATTGTGTGAAATGACCCCTAAATTTTGCTCAAATACTATTAGAATAAGGAAAAAATGAAGGTGAAATTCAAATTGTGCTCCAGGGTCCTGGGGTCCCAAAAAACTTCCTGAATAAAAGGTTGAATGGAACTTGACTAAATTTTGTACGAATATTAACAAGATCGGGAAAAAATAAATGGGGAATCAAAATTGTGCTCCAGTGTCTTGGAGTCTCAAAAGGGTCCAAAATAAATAATAATGTATTTTGATAACATTTTAATTTTTCAAAAATTTTTTTCTTCTAATATTGCAAAAAAAAAAACGATACACCGAAAATAGTTAAAATTTTTATAGGTTATTTCTCATTCGATAGGAAATAAAATGCTGAAATAACCAAAAAAATACGGCAAGTCGTTTTCGAAAAATTTTCACCTAATCATAAATATTTTAAACATCTAAGTGTCTTTATCTCTACAAACGTGCTACAAACGATTTCTGCTACAAATGTCATGTCTGCTACAAAATTATGAATGATTTATCAAATCATATTGATAACTTAAGAGAATATCCCAATCCTAAAGAATTATGAAATCTGGAAAAGGTCTTAAGAAATTCTACTAGAAAACTATTTTGTTAGAAACAAAAATTTATAATGAATATCCCACCCCTTTACATCTATAACAAATACCGCTCCCGCCATGATTCTACTGTTAATAATTATTTTACTATTATGATCTTTTTTATTTTATTAAACTCAAAATTTATTATTAACCCATAAATTGTGAAATTATTACGATTGCATTTCCGTTTTCTTTTTTGAAAGCGTTTCTGCTTCAAAATTATCACCATTCATTAGAAATCCTGGAAAATTAAAGATTTATCATTGCTTACTTTATTAATTTATTTAAAACTGTATCAAAATAGATAAAGAAATACTCTAGAAGGAGTAAACGAACGACGATGAAAAAACATCAAAAAAATCGAAACAGACGAAGATGACTATAAATATTTGAATTTAGAATCCTAAACCAGTTACGACTACCTTCTGTAATAAATAAATATTGTCGTGGTGCACATTCAAGTCTGACACGCCATTCAAATAAGTATATCATCTTGTTGTGTGTGCACGCTAATATAAAATGACAGAATTATTTTCATATTGTACATTATTATTGTATGATAAATTTATATGTGTGAGTGAGATTTGAATGCATTGGATAATATCAGAGTAAGAGAGACAAATAATAAAAAATTCAGAAGAATAATAAATCATGATGATGACATCATTATATTGATGGTTTTTAAATATTTTTTTATTGAGTATTTATTATAGTTGAACTGCAGCATATCGTGTAATGAATGGTAAACAGGGACAATAATTTATTTTAACGATGTACGTCTATATTATATAAGATGTCTCTGATGTTTTTAGATTTAAACAGATAAAAGAGAATGTATTGTTTAAATATCTGATATAATAAGTTTTTCAAATCTCTCCTTAATGCAAATACAAATAAAAATATTATAATTATGGTATTTGATTAAAGAATGTGAAATTCTTTTATATAGAAGAGTCGTGGATTTTTTCAAGATTGTTAATATTGAAGTTCCACTGTATTTGCGTCTGTTTTATCTTCAAAAGCCATTCAAGTCTGAAAACGATCGCCTCGTTTCAAATTAATATTATCAAAAACAATTTTTTATTTGATTCAAAAAAAACCGTTCACAATTACTGATTCAGTTAACAAATACCAACAAAGTGATATTAAACCTTTAGCGAATGCGGTAAAAGAAGCTTAAAAAAAGTTTATTTTGCCACAAAAATAATTACACCTAATTTAAATAACATCTTCAAGACAAATTGTTCCAATATTGCTGAGAGATATTTAATGTATTTACATAATCTTTAATAAGTGGAAATATTTGCCTCTGTTTCATTTTCCAAAATTATTGGAGGCTAGAAGAAGTTTGTTTGGTTCGTTTTACATTTCACAAAGAATATTTTAATATTTTCCATACATATGACAAGAAATATAAATTCAAATTGTCTTTTTACAAACAGTTTTGTATTTTGATATAAAAGTTTTGCAATATTTTGTCTGTATGAATAATAATTTCGTATATAAATTAAATTTGAACTTGGAAAGCATTTCAAAGAGAATGAAGTATAAAAAGTAATAAATAAAAAGGGACATTGTGTAAAAAGAGAATGACAAAGACATATTTTTGGAGGTTAATTTCAAAAATCAAGTCTATTACTGTGTACCGTGAGGTCATGTATTGCTTACAACTTTCAATTCAAATGCTGACATACTAATGTACTTCCAACTTTTAATCAAGAGAATTTTCGATGGCCAATCATAATTAGAGACATTGGTACCTGTCGCATGTACCAGTAAAAGATCTAGATGGCAGGGTGACTACACGTATGGTCTTGAGTCTAGAGTCTTGCATAATTTTCAGGATCAAAAGATTTTCTTGTGAACGGTGGAAATGCTACAAGAACAGTAGACTGTTGTATAATTATATTTAAACCATGGCCTGAACCATATGATTATTATTTATTTTGCATCAGTCAGAATACTGGGCAATAGTTTTTACCAGGTTCAGGTAACTTTAGGGGTTGAGATAAACATAAAGGCTTCCTCATAATCTACGTTCATTGTGTTAACATTTTTTCATTTGTTTCATTTGTTTTCATTGTGTTTAACATTTTTAACATTTTTTTAAATAATATAAAACAAACAGCAGTTTGAATAACAATATAAAGCATTGATCACTCAGCAATGGTCAACTAACTACTAGTGTTTGTTTTACCTTACAATCATTACAAACTTCATTGCAATCAATGTTTTACCCTTTGCGCTCACTGTGAAATATTTGCCATTCGTATCTAATCTGTGTGTTAGAAAGAGAGGTAATCCTTTTTTAACCCTCTTTCTAACACACATATTAGATACGAGTGGCAAAAATTACACGGTGACAAAAATCCTTCGTGAGAACAAAAGGCAAAGGCTTCCTCTAAACGGCAAAAGTTACAGTATTCACTGCACTCTCATATTACAGATTTTATTATACTCTTACGCAGAATTACCCCCGTTATAAAAATTTTTACTTCAAAAGTTACCTATTTTGTGAGATGTGATAAGGCTTTGAACCTTTATTCGTTAAGCCATAACATAGTTTTAAAATATTTAAAATTTCACTGTCAATAAAGTTAATCTCGTCTTCATAAAATTACCTCCAATATAATAATTATATGAACAAACTGTTGTATTTTTAAATCAACCTCCATCGATACATTAGAGTTAGGGTAGCAGTCGAAATGTAACAACTTTCAGTGCATGTGTATGTAATATGTAAATAAATATATAATGAGACAAAGATGGAAATATTTATAACAAACATGTGTATGTGTTGCTACATACCCGATATCCACCAAGATTTGTCACAAGACATTGGAATATTGCATCACGACCCACTGGGACTGTAATGTTTTGAATGGGTTCAGCAAAATCCGGCTGGATTGTCACACCTGAAACAAAACCACAGAATTTTTCGTTAGATGTATATACATATATTTCTTATATAACAAATACATAAATAGTATGTAGATTATTCTGATATACGGAGTGTTTACGATATGTGTATACATACATACATATTGTGATAGGTCGGCAATGTATTTGAAGTTAATTTAAATTTCAAATGAAATATTTATACGCGTATAAATCATTTTGAACAATACAAGTATGGTTCATTATGCGTTTGATATCGAGTTCTTTAACGAAAAATGTCACTCTAACTTAATTTTTTTATATATTTGTTTGTAGACACGTTATATATATATATTTTCGTATCTAATTTTCTTTTGAAAGTTTCATATAGATTCGTAACAAAGTAAAAAAGATTTATGAATTATTTAGATTTATTATATTTTCTGTTTAAAGTTAAGGGTGCCGCGACTAGTGAACCGCAGACAGTTCAACCGCGACAGTTCAACCCCGACAGTCCAACCGATGACAAATCAACCTAACGAGAGATCAACCTAACGACAGATCGACCGATGACAGATCAACCGACGACAGTTCAACCTAACGACATTTTAACTGAAGACAATTTAACCGTTGTACAATTTATTAACTAATAAGAACAAAATTATTTGAATTTTATCTAGCAATGAAATTGTTAGAAATTGTTAGCAATGAAATTTTATCTAGCAATGAAATTGTTTAATCTCAAGTCCCTTGAGACTTGAGACTAAATAAGTATTTATGTAGTTTCAAGTCTCAAGGGTGACTCTTTACACAATTAAGGGTACACTATTTGGTTGGGTTGTGTTGGATTTGGTTACCTTTCGTTGAATTCGATTAGTTTAGGTGTTGTCTGGTTAGGTTAATCTGTTAAGTTGTATTTGGTTACGTTAGGTTGGGTTTGTTTATAATTTGTTGAATTCGGTTAGTTTAGGCTGGTTTTGGTTAGGTTAAGTAGGATTTGTTTATAATTTGTTGAGTTCGATTAGTTTAGGTTGGGTTTGGTTAGGTTAGGTTTGTTTATAATTTGTTGAGTTCGGTTAGTTTAGGCTAGTTTTGGTTAGGTTAAGTTGGGTTTGCTTATAATTTATTGAGTTCGGTTAGTTCAGGTTGGGTTTGGTTATGTTAGGTTGTTTTATATTAGGCTAAGATGAGTTTGCTTATAATTTGTTGAATTCAGTGAACTCAGGCTGGCTTTGGTTAGCTTAGGTTGGGTTTGTTTATAATTTACTGAGTTGTTTTACTTCAGGTTCGGTTTGGTTACGTTAGGTTGTATTAGGTTAGGTTATGATGGGTTTATTTATAATTTATTGAATTTAGTTAGTTTAGGTTAGGCTTGGTTAAGTCAGGTTTCATTTGGTTAAGTTGTGTATAGTTAGGTTAGGTTACTTTTACTTATGATTTGTTGAGTTTGATTAGTTTAGGTTGGGTTTGGTTAGATTACGTTAGATTTGTTTATAGTTTATTGAGTTGGGTTAGTTCAGGTTGGATTTAGTTAATTTATATATTAGTGTTAAGCAGTTAGAATGTTCTGTGGTTTAACTGTTCTACGGTTCAATTGTCGTTTGGTTTAACTGTCGTTAGGCTGAACTGTCGTGAAGTTGAATTGTCATTGGCTAATCTGTCGTTAGGTGGAATTGTCGTCGGTTGATCTGTCGTCAGGTTGAACTGTCGTCGGTTGAACTGTCGCGGTTTAACTGTCGCGGTTGAACTGTCCTCGGTTTACTTGTTACAGAACCAAAGTTAAGATGTAAACGCGATTGTGGTATGCTGTTCTTGTATCATTGTATACAAAACTCTTGAGTGCATACACAATTCCCGAAAGAAATAGAAATAAAACAGATAGATAGTTTCGGGCAACAATAAGAGTTTTATTCAACAAAATTTTTATGCGTCAAAAGACAATGTCCGAATGTTCCGTCACTGGTGTTAACCACCCCCACATTCCACCACTGGATGACGTTCAATTGTCATAATCACTTTTCCACTCTGCTGATTCACTATTTCTACTTCTCGATTGTGTCGCTCTGATATGCATTGTCCAAGACTGACTTGTGAGTAACTTACTTCTATGTTGTTCTTATGTTCTCATTACATAAAAATAACAAGAAAAACGAACAAAAGTCCATTTTAATATAGAAAAAAGGTTCTCGTCACAGTCGAAATCGAACACGGGTTCTTCCGATTGTGCTTCCAAGCGCCTCGGCACTGGAACAGGCTCTTAACTAGTGTACTAGTCTTTCAGTTGTATCTTATCATGAGATATACTCAATGTTTGTTTGTTAGTACCTAGGGTGGGTACAATACAACTCAGTTTATAAGATGAGGGTCTATAAAAGGTGTTCTATAAGGGGTATAGAAAGAAAATTTATTCTGTTTAAGTTTCTTAGTTTGAGTTAATCTTAAGAACTACTTAACCGATTTTAAAAATTCCTCCTGATGGCTGGACTGAGTTTTGTTAATTAAAATTTTGCTAAAAAATGACGGTAGATACGGTTAAAATTTCTCCGTCTCTTCAGTACTATAAGGCTCCAAAAGAACTCAAAATAGGTGGATGGGTTTATTGAAATTCTGGAAAAAAAATGCAAGTGAGGTGATTAAAATGAACTTTTAGACTTTGAAGCCAGATTTTATTACGACTATTAAAATCCCGAAAAATGGAAACATGAGCTTAAAATTCCTTCAGAACTCCGTGACTCCAAGAAAGATCCAAAACCAAAGGAAGTACTCCTAAGACTATCAATGCATGGGTATCTACGAAAGGATCTCAAAATGTGAAAATTAGATAGGCTATTGAAATTGATTTTCTGCGGAATTTTGGAATATCTGATTTGAAAGTAATTTAAACTTATTTTTGAAGCACCTGCCTAAAATAAGTTAAAATTGAAGTTGTTCATATGCTTTCTTCCCTATTCTTTATCTTAAAAGCTAGTGTTTTAAGATTTTATTAATATTTTTTAATTCCGTATTTGTTGAAAAGAGGAGAATGCCCCACAGAGACCATTTTAGATCTCTCAATACTCTACTTAGCGGTTAAGAGTGCCACGAAAAGGTTCCCATTAAAATGGCAGAGGATGGTGCCAGGACAGAAAAAAAATTTCGAGATAAGATGGAAAAATCTATGGCCATAGTACTTTCCATTCGATGGAAAACAATAGAAAAGATGTAGATAAATTCATCCGATCAGATTTTAGTTTACACTTTTCGTATACGTGACTACAAAAACATTTTAGCCAAAAATATTTATTTAACTAGCATCAAATCGGTTGAAGATGTGTATACAAAAATTTCATGATTATCACGAACGAAAAGAAAGTTTGACGTAGATAATGCAATGTTGTTTAAATTTCTTTGGCTTTGGCCGTTATTGTATCACATGATATCGTTCACCAGCACGCGTTTGTACATAAAAATCTACATAAAACAACAAAGTTTATAACAAGAAAAGAAATTTTATATTTCATTGTCACAAAATATATACGTACACATTTTGAAAACTAAATTTGAGAAAAAGTTATAAGCTTGTTTCGGATGTCAAAATAAATTGTAATTTAATGCGACCGATTCGGATACCATGTACATACATTTGTGTATTGATGATTATTTTATACAAAAATGTATATATAATGCAAAAGAAGGTTAATAAATTTGCAAATTTTAGATTTTTACAGTACTGTAAATGAGATAATTTGAAACTAATAAACTCAGCAAGATATGTATCCTATGTTAAGACGTTACATAAGTTTCGAAGCCAAAAATGTACGAGGTGTCTTCAAAAAGTAAGGTGACTTTTTAAATTTCTCGGGCTACGTACATTCATTTTTCGATTTTTTTATTTTGTTGCGTTAGTACACTTATCCCGAACATATGTTCACAATTTCAGCTATATAGCATTCTTTGTTCATTTGTGAGAGGCATAAAGGTTAGAAGTGTTTGGTGTGCTCGGCGATTTTCTGCTGTCGAAAAAAATGGATCAAAGAATTTGCATCAAATTTTGTGTGAAAAATGGAACTAAGTGCTCCCAAATACTCGAAATGTTAACAGTGGTATACGGCGAGTCTACTCTGAGTAAAAAAAAATGTTTATAAGTATTACAAGCTCTTCCAAGAAGGTCGAGAAAATGTCAATGACGAACGTCGCTTTGGACGCCCCAGCACGTCAAGAACTGATGAAAACGTTGAAAAAGTGAACAAAATGGTATTGTGAAATCGTCGAATCACCATTAGAGAAGCTGCTGAGTATTAACTTGAAGTCATACACCGATTACGAGAAGCAATACGAAAAAAAACGTCCGGAATTGTGAGAAAACAATTCATGGCTTTTTCATCACGATAAGCACTTGCTCACTTATCGTTGCTTGTGCGTGATTTTTTGCCCAAAAACAACACCATAATCATGCCTCAGCTACCATATTCACCGGATTTAGCCCCCTGCGACTTTTTTCTGTTTCCAAAATTGAAGAAACCCATGAAAGGATGGAGATTTGCAACGATTAAGGAGATAAAAACTGCGTCGCTGGAAAAGCTCAAGGCTATACCAAAAAGTACCTATCAGAAGTGCTTCGAAGATTAGAAAATGCGTTGGCACAAGTGTATTGTATCTTAGGGGGATTACTTTAAAGGGCACAACATGAATATTGATGAATAAATAAAAGGTCTTTAATAAAAACATAAAGTCACCTTACATTTTGAACACACCTCGTATATACTTTTTTTTTGTAAAATCTATAAATTTTATTCAAACATTTAAACAATATTTTAAAAAAAATTCGCACAAAAATTTGGGAAATTCATGATAACTTTATCTGAACTTAAAAAATTAAATTTTTTCCGTTAGTTGATAAGTATAGAAAAGAATTTTAGCACCGTTTAATGTAATTGAGCATTGTACAATATTGAAAAATTAAAAAAAAAATAAAAATTGAAAAGAGAATTATGTTGGAAAGGCATAGATTGGAACATAGAACCTTTCCGTCTAAACCCTAGAAAATGTTACACACATGAGAGAAGACGCTACTGATACCACCACGGATCTCTGTTGTGAATAGTTTCAACTAACTGATATTTATCAAACATGATATTCAAAATTTTTCGTCCGTTTAATTTCTAAACGAAGGCGTATTGACCTAAATTATTTTTACTACAGTACTCAGGGAAACCTACTGTACAACATATATTAATTTCTCCCAAATCCGTGATTCCCATGTTTGATATTCACCTTGTAAATATTTATATTTTATAGTTCACAATAAGGTTTAACAAGCACTACCACACTAGGTAAATTTTGTCTTAAATCACACTGAAATTGAATTATTTATCTTTCACCGAATATAACAATAAAGTGAATCCAGTATTCAGTCATGTTGAACGCATGTCCGTTGCTTGATTTTATACTGATTAAATAAATACAATATTGAATTTCTAATAACGATAATTTTTGGATATTTTTTACAAAAAACACTTTTTTACAAAAAAAATTAATTGTTTAAAACAGTTTAAAACATTATGAAGCTATATTGTGTAAAATTAATAAATACATAATAAAATAAACTTCAAACATGTACAAGCCAACTTAACTGACGCCGTCAATTGCGCAGATTCAATCACGTGATATCGGTAAATTACATCCAAAAGATGTAATATTACATAATTATAGTAGTAAAATCACAGATATATCTAAGAATACATGTCCAGTTGTGTAAAATAACCGTAATTATATATCAGTTACATATAATAACACCTCAAATACGTAAAAGTGACGGAAAAATATTTTTGGCGTAAATTTACTACTAACTAGTAAATTTTACTATTATAAGCATTTTTTAAAGATTTTGTCGTCAAAAATAAGTGGTGAGCAAAGAAAACTTTTTTCTCGGGCTCTCTTTCGACAGCTACGGGCTCGCTCCTCAAAGCTGCCCAAGGCTGCAATACCTCGGCTACACTACCGCTTCGTCGTTCCTACCAGAAGAATGTTTAAATTTTTTGATTTACTTTCTCCTTTTAACTTAGTTTAATAAAATAACTGAAATTTGAAAATTAATGTCACCAAATTAATAACCATTCATAATCATAACTAGGTTAAAAGCCCCTTTTGTGAAACGGTATCTAATACTGCACAGAAAAAAAAAACTCACTGTATATTACAAAAACGTGAATTAATATTACAAAATTTTTACTCCAATAGAACCGTTTAGTAATATTACAAAACCACTTTTATTAAAAATCTGAGTACTAAAAGGTTCTATTAATTCAGAATAATTTTTGTAATTATCACAAAGACTTATTTTTGTGAATAAAACTCAACGTATGTTTTGTTGAACATTTAATAAACTTTGTTATAATTACTAAATGGAATTTGTAATTGGTATGATTTATTTATTAATAAATACTAAATTGTATAGTAAATTTTACTATATTTTTTTGTTGTACTTACAAATAACCCTTGTAAATATTATTAAGGATATTTGTGAAGGAAAGGAACTTATTGGATATACTTTGATAATTAATGTAAAAAACAAAACAGATGTGACTATAAAATATGTACAAAATTCAAACTTCAGATCTATTTTACAGAGCATTACATTAATTATCAAAGTACATCCAGTTAGTCCCTGTAAAATAAGAAAAATTTTATTTTATATAAATGAATTTATTAATTAATTAATACAAAAAAAAATAAAAAGTTATGTTAAAATGTATTAACTTACAGGAGGTATGGCAAGTGTTTAATGTATGGCAATAATTCTAACATATTTTTATATTCAGAACTAATATTAAGAAAATTTCAATAAAAGATATAATTGTAGTCCAATATTCAATTACATCTTCAAATCCAGTGAAAAATTTTAAAAAACAAAACGAAAACAAACATGCTGTTTATCTGTAAAAAAGCATATTTTACTAAAATATGAAACATAAAAAATGTCTAACCAAATAATAAAAAACTTACTTGAATTTGAAAAAGAATGATTTTAATTTGTTAGTAATTTACTTGACTGAGGTTTTTCACATATAGTCGAATAATGGATTACACATTCGATTCAGAATCAAAGTAAAAAGATAAAATAGGAGTACCTAGCATATTTTCCACCTGTAAAAAAAGAATATTTTACTGACTAAAATATGAAGCTTAAAAACATGTCTAACCAAAAAATAACCCTTACTTGAATTTGAAAAGGAATGCAAATTTGCTAGTGTTTTATAAATTTCTGAACTGAAGGAACTTTTCTTTGGTTATAAAAAAGTTTGACTGCAAATCTGAAATTATTTTTTCCATAATGTTCAAAATTGCTTTTAGTATCTGAAAAAAAAGAGATCAAATTTTAATAGGAATATTATTAATATATGTGAGCAAAAAATAATTTATGAAAATACTTACTAGCCATTGTCAGATTTTCGATAGTAAAACCATTAGCAAGTTTTCTTGTCATATTTCTAACGTACAATCTTTTAAATTGAGATTGTATACTATGTTTTTTCATAAACTCTTGTCAGGTTATAATAAATATTTATGAAGATGGACTCTATCACAGAATGACGCTATCAATACTACACAACATTCTAAAAATCATAGAATTCGTCAATATTGCGCTTGCGTCAGTTATTTATTACAAAACTTTTTGTTATAATTACAAAACACAATTTTTAAATGAGAAATACAAAACTTTTTGATAATCACTAAATCAGGGTTTCTTTAAATGCATATATAGGTATTATGAACGTTTACAAAATATCACATAAACGTATCAACTTGTCAACTCTGCGCAAGCGTCATTTAATGATTACAAAAATTTTCGTTTTAATTACAAAAGAGACTTTTACTTTAAGCATGCGCATTTTGATTTTTAAAACAGTGTTATAATTACAAATATTTTTCTTATATTTACTTAAAATATTTAATAGAACTGTAATTAATGCTACAAAAATATACTACTAAATTATTTTTTTTGTTATTACAAAAGTTTTTGTAATATTTACAAAATTTTATATTAACAAATTAATAAAACGCAATTTGTAGGATTAATAAAAATTATATTAATCACTGAAAGCGAGTTTTGTTACAATTACTCAAATTTTAGTTCTAACAACGAAAGCTAAATACTAAAAGCGGTTTTGTAAATAAAATCACTGTTTTTTTTTCTGTGTGGAACAGTTTTGACGTTTACATATTTATTTCTTTAATTAAGTAAGGAAACTTTAAATGCGAGGTGAATTTAAATTGAAAAACAATCATTCTATTAATAATAATTTTTGTTATCAGACGTTTCTTTCAGAAATAACTTCATTAATATGTAAATGTTCATAATTAGATACCGTTCCACAAAGGGGGCTTTTACCCTATAGGCAAGTAAATAAGAATATCACCCACACAAATTCTATATAATTAAAAAAAAAATTAAAAAGGCTTAATCTGAATTAAGAAAATATTTTTCCCAAGAAACATAAAAACATCATCTTCCAAATAAAATTAATAGGTACATAGTCTTTTTATTTAGCAAATTATTAATAATATGAATCACACTGAAATTGAATTATTTCTCTTTCACCGAATATAACAATAAAGTGGATCCGGTGTTCAGTCATGTTGAAAGCACGTCCGTTGCTTAATTTTATACTGATTAAATAAATACAATATTGAGTTTTTCTAATAAAGATAATTTTTGGATACTCCTTTTTATAATACTGAATTTCTAAACACATCAAAACACTTTTTTACTTTATGAAGCTACATTGTATAAAATTAACCTTGAATACATAATAAAATAAACTTCAAACATGTACAAGCCAAGTCAACTGACGCCGTCAATTGCGCAGATTCAATCACGTGATATCGGTAAATTACATCCAAAAGATGTAATATTACATAATTATAGTAGTAAAATCACAGATATATCTAAGAATACATGTCCAGTTGTGTAAAATAACCGTAATTATATATCAGTTACGCAAAATGACACCTCAAATATGTAAAAGTGACGGAAAAATATTTTTGGCGTAAATTTACTACTAACTGGTAAATTTTACTATTATAATAATAGTAATATTGCAACTATAATAATAGTAATTTTACACTCATTTTTTACAGTGATAACAAAAAATAATCACAATGGTCATAAACCAAATCGTATAATTTTATTTAATTGTATAATTGTATATAATTAGGTTAATGCATACGGAACTGTACAAAGGTGTCCCGATGTTGGGATATTTTATTCCAATAAAATAAAGTCGGATACATTTGTATAATGGCCGGACATTTTTACTTTAACTTCTAAAAGTTGAAATATGTACCCCGTTTTCATAATAAAAAGACAAATCATTGTCGACAAGTATTCGTAGTTATTTTATTTAGTCATTCATTCTTTTTATCTTCACAAAATTACCATCCATCTCACAGTCCGTTCATCGATTTCCGGCGTAAACGTATTTCTATTGTGTTTCACAATTTTCACATACACAATACCAACTACGAACGAATTTGCATACCATATGGCGGATTTATTATCGTTTAGATTGAAACTGATAACAAAAATTTGAACTGAAATACTTTAACAGAATTGTGTGTCCGTCATTTCCTTATGTGACTTTAGTAATAACAAACAAAGCAGTTCGTTTTATTCACAGATAGAAAAATGTTTTGATAAATTTTGAAAATATTTTGTCATACCAAGCTATACGATAATAAGCGAAATTTTTAACCCTAGAATCATACGTTGGTCTACGACAAACGTTAATCATACATCGACGTCGTTTTGACGGATGGACGTTTTGACAGACGTCGTTTTGACGGATGGGCAAAAGCGAACAAAATATTTAAAAAAATTGGATTTGGAAAAATTTCTTAATGTAAATATTTATTAATTTTTTTAATCTTTTTATCAAAGCATATTTTCATTATGAAAATTGTATCATAAAACATGTGTTTCAAATAATTAATTTATGAACTATTATGAGTCAGTGGACATGTGTGACTTTACAGAATCTGAAATTTCTCAGTCATAAATATTCCTATAGATATGTAGTTATTTCCCCATTAGGCACATTTGCAAATGTTCTAAAATTTGTTTGTGTTTGTGTTTGTCTTATTTTTCGAATAAGATCTCAAAAAATAATAAAAATTAAAATATTTTCCATAAAATAAATTGTTAATTTTTTATTAAGTCACTTGAAACGCATTCTTTAGTTTTCGATTCAATATATTAAAACTTCAGTATTATGTCGTCTCTATAAGTCAAACAGCTGTAATCATCTTTCACATTATCATAATCATTGAATAAATTAATTACAACATGCATTTCTTTAATAAATTTTAGAAAAATTAGGAAAACTTTTATATGTGAAGTACAAAATCTTTAAAAAAAAAACATGGTATAATCATACATCGACGTCCTTTTGACGGACACTATTTCAATACAAACAAAACGACAATGCCTATAAACAAAATAAATACGTCTTATGTGTTATAACAACAAATAAATTAGATAACAGAAATCTCACAGCAAGCAGGTACCGACAAGTTGTAGTATTGGAGCAGGTAGAGAAGTTCGTTCGTCGTTTTGACGTGTACATATGATTCTAGGGTTAAAAACATAAAGAATCTTTCTGAAGTTAAGTAGGAAATTCAAACAAGTCTAGAATCAGTCACTAGAAAATTGCAACGTCTTGGAGTTACGAGGAAAAAAAACATAAAACTTTTGAATCAATCATTTTAACTGACAATTTCAAATTACATAATCTTATGCAAACGTCTTAAAGCTCTGTTTTTGAATAACCTTTGACTGAAAATCGTTTTAGCGCACAGACCTCAACATGTAGTTGTTTATCATTTGTTAAATGTGCAATTCTTAAAGTCAGGCGTTGAGAAGGTGACTCTGTATTCGCTTAGTTGTCTTGGAAGTATTACATATTAGGTCATCCGTTCGTATACCTATCCAAATTCAAGTCTAGTTGTGAATGTTTGATTATTGCGATGAATCTAATCTTATATTTGAAGTTAAATTTGTATTTCAAAAAATATAATCTAATGGGGTGTGGCATACAACTTCCTCGTACTCAACTTTTAGCTAGTCTTTTAAATGATTTTGTGCTTAAATTGCTTCTAATCTGAAATTTCGTGTTTTGACATATTAACATCATGCATGAAACAAGATTACTTTTAAGACAAGGACAGGGTGAACTGCTTCGTAGGTAACTTTATCTAATCAATTATACAACTACGGAAATTAGGAAAAGATTGACTGTGTAGCCTTTTTTCTTTTTTCTGATGTCAATCCGTAGAAGAAGATTAAAGAAACAAATATAGGTACATTATTTGACGTTTTATATTACAAATAATTGCAAAAAATTTTGCAGGTGCTCTTAAAATTTAAGCGAATTAGAACTGCAAGATTTCCGCATTTAATGGAATTTCACGTAGCTATCATTACCACGATTGCGACGAAACTCGCAGGGGACCATCTACAGACCAAATTCAAATAATTCCAAGGTCATGCTACTTGGTACGATCTAACGACACACAGACAGACAAACGGACTAATAGATAGACACGAAACAAGAATTGTCCAGGAAGCTGTAAAAAGTAAAATGCGTTAACGAAATTTTTAATTTGGAGGGAAACAATTTTCATATGTCAAAAGTGATCCAAATGCTTCCGCTGTTTTAGTATTCTCAAAAGCAAAATGTAAAGAAAATTAACCGGGTGCAAATAAAAATTAAGAACGCCGAAACATGTCGACTATAGCGATTTAGAAAGGGAATTATAAGCTCAGAAGATCTATCTATGATCGTAAATGATGAGAAGAAATAATTTTATTTCTTAAGTTTAACTTGAAGCTCCTCTAAGGACGAGAAACCGGTATCTGGAGCGCACACTATTGCACATGTCACTACTTTTTCTGGTACATTTAATGAAAAATCAGGATTAATCATGGGCAGCAATATATGTAACGATAGTCAGTGACGTGACTACAATTTTGGCGCCCTGGAGCGATTTTGACTCAAGCGGCCCTTTTAAAAAGTCTATTTTCCCCCCAACAAACAGCTGACATACAAAAAGAGATAATTCCAGTAAAATTATTTTCCACCTTCCTGCATTTTTTCCTGTTGCGCCCTTTTTTGTCAATTGTAGTTACGCCCCTGATAGTAATAATTATTTTGAAACCTTAGCATCTCTCTATTACAACATTCAGGAATTTTCGTAGTATCCGCCAATGTTAGGTTCATTTGCACACACTCTCGTATTTCCGTACTTCATTTCCAGACAAAGATAATAAATAATTATATGAATGATTTATGTTCTTTCATTATTATCATTGAGACACTGATTTTTTTATATTTACATATCTATGTTCCAATCTGCATATATTCTCCTTCCATTTAGCATTTATCTATCACTCACTCAATAATAATTATTATTAGAGCGCAGTCAGATGTCAGCATATTTCCATTTAATTTTTTTAAAATGATTTGTCTCACTGATTGTCGCATAACAGAGGGAGTAACAAAAGACGCGACTGGATTAAACAAAAAGGAAAAATCTAATAATTTTTCCCCGTCAAATAAAAAATTTCAATATTAATTTTTTATGTCATTCCATATTCTTTTTTTTTTTCGAAAAAAAGATAAAGCTTTGTAGTCGCACCTAATGAATAGCACATATTGAAATTCAAGTACAAAAACCTTTCAAGCTAAAAAATGTTATACTATGTGTCCTTTGTGTGTCGTTTCCGTTTTACCCTTACGATGATTAAACATTTTACGAATTTAGTGAAAATTAATTATTTGTAGATAATATTGCTATGATTGATATTACTTTTATATATAATTCCGATTTTTGTTTTGAAGTTCAAAAACAAGGAAAATACAGATCTGTCGTGATCTCGTGATTAAAAGAATCCTATACTTTATTCTTTTTCATAAGTTATTGTCCTTTTATATGTTGACATAGTTGCATTCCAATGAACACCAAATAACTGTGAATAGTAATAGTTCTGAGAGAAAGAAAATATCTATCCTTAAGGGAGTCTTCTAGTTTATAGATCAAAAATTTACGTTTTTTACAGGAACTAATAAAAAAAACTATTGAAATTTTTACTGTCCAATTTTTTACCATCTATTTATTGATATTTTAAGAAAATACAAAAAAAAACATTAAAAATAAAATGAAAATTTAAGGACTAACAGCGATTCAAATATTGTAATGCGAAAAAAGTGATGAGCTGGTTGACATGACTTTTGGGATTTGTGTCCATCTGCAATAAACCAAGAAAAAGATTTTGGTTTAGAAAGGTTATCATTTTGACAGGAACTATAATGAAAAAGTTTTTTATTTTTAGAAATAGTTAAGATTCGAATTTCGCAATATCCGCAGTCCCCACCATAAAGCAACATGTTTTGAAAGTACATGAAAAATTTGAATTTGATTGGATATATAGAACTCGAGATATCATATGGACCAGCTTGGATAATGTAGTATTATGAAAAATGCATTTAATGTTTTGAAGTACAATACCTGATACTTGAACCTACCCAATGGTGTATAATTTGTATTTTGAATGGCTATAATTTTCAAAGTTTTCAAAATGTTTAAATTTTCTTTTGAAGACTCATTTTCAAAAAGCGTATGCTTTCAGAAAATGAAACGAAAAAAGTCGAATTATAAAAAAAAATTCTAGATTAGAAGTCAGGGCCGTGGAGAAAAATGGCGGGCCCCATGGTGAGAAACTGCATTTTTTATGTTTTCTTTTCAAAAATAAGTATCGAGTAATAAAAACATCTTAACCTTTTTCCCGGGCCCTCTATTGACGGCTACGGACCCGCTCCTCAAAACTAGTTCCCCGGCTGCAATCCCTGCTACCACACCCTCTCGTCGGGCCTGCAAGAAGACTCTTTTAATTTAAGGGGTATCCAATTAATGTTTAATAAAATAACTGAAATTTGAAAATTAATGTCACCAAAAGAAATATCACCCACATAACTCTATATAATTATAAGAAAAAAGTTAAAAAGCCTTAATCTGAATTAAGAAAATATTTTGCCCAAGAAACATAAAAACACCATTTTCCAAATAAAATTAATAGGTACTTTTATTTAGCAAAATTATTAATAAAATGAAATTAATAATTATACATATTATTGATTCTTTACCTTCAATATTTATTAGGAACAAACATCTACTAAGAAATTTTTCGTTGAAAATATTTTCTTTTTATTTTCAATATTTATTTTGTTTTTGCTTTTTGGTATCATACCATATTAAATATGATAAAATTATTTATTTTATGCTAATAACAGAAAATTGATATTTTTTCTCTTTAAGCAGATACCTAATTTTTATTTGCAGAATTTAAAATAAATATTTTTTTAAAGTCTAGACTTCTTAAAAACAGTTACGATAAAACCGAAGAGCTATTACTTTTTTTACAATATCTTTTTTATTAGTTTTTTATAAGAATTGTTAATATTAATATTATTGTACACACGGGTACAATAAAATGTAAGATATATAAAAAAAATATAAATTTCAAGTTTGTAGAATTTCCATAACAAGTAACCCTCCCTACGTATCATATATCGAAGATATTCGAGACCAACAAATCACGTAGTATATAATGTGTGAAAGGTAAAAATTTATATACCTCTTTTCGAAACAAATCAATCTTCTATTCTTTTCTAAAAATAAACTGCAAATTTAAAATTTACATGAATGCAATAATAAAAGAGATAATGCCAAGAAAACGGAAATTATTTAAATTCAAAATGACGAAGCATGGTTAAATTTAACTGAAATGAACCATAGATATGGTTTCAAATCAAATAACTTAAGGGGGACCACTACTGTGACATTTTGGAAAAACTGAAAAATTTTTTTTGCAGATTTCGATAGTCTATACCTTTAAAAATAACATACCAAAATTTAAAGTGCATATCTCAAATAGTTTTTGAGTTACAGCCATTCGAAGAGCGGATTCTGATTTCCATTGTTAACTTTGAGGTATTGAGAAATGTATGAAGGTTGGTACACAGTTCAGGAGTTTCTGCACGTAGCTGCCAGTCACATGTTGTGGAGAAGCTAGAACATGGCAACATTTAAACGACTCACCTAGTTTTACTATGACCGTTATAGTGAGTACAACGTACATAATTTTAGTAAAAATTTTCAGTGATTGAAAATAAAAGGTTAACAAAAACTACATTTTTAAAATTTGATGTAGTTATAACTCGAAGACAAATCATCCGATCAAGTTGATTCTCATTGCAGCTTCTTTTATACTTATATGTTTCTTCGTGCCATGAACTTCCAGTTTTCCGATCGAATAAAAAATGTAATTTTTGCAGGGCAAAAATCATCAAATTTTCGGGCAAATTTGAAGCTTTTTTTAAAAAATTTCGCCACTTTGTTAAATTTCAACTTTTTTTGTTCGATTGAGGTTCATGGCACGGGAAATACCTTTTAGTTTAATAGGCTTTTAGGTTTTTTTGATTTCAGGCATTGTGAAAGTCGCTATCACTGTAGCAGTGGTGGAATTTTTTTTTGGAGCCTTGGGAGATCGCAAATAACTCACTGAATTTTTAATTTTTTGATCCAAAGATTTTATCATGAATTTATTATATATCAAAGAATATATCCTTAAAATATTAGAACATTCCATATAGTAGTTTTTTTTTAAAAAATTCCCAAAGATCACCTTTTTTTAGGCGGTCACACTAGTGGTCCCCCTTAATTATCGGCGTTTTATAAAAATGATTCATAACAGCACCCCCTCCCCTTCTAAAAATTATTATGATTTTCCCCCACAAGTATCGTCTACCCAGTACCTCAGTCGTACAGTTGCTCATTAATTATGAGTAATTGTGAGTAAAGATTTGTGAGTTAGCGACTTTAAGTGATAGTCCAAGCTCCGATATCACAAAATCATACCGGATAAAACACCTCAAATTAAAAAAAGCTAAATCGATAGTAACTAATGCCGACAATATGAAATGCGCGCCAGGCCTTTAGGTTTTTGTTAAATTCTATTTTTAAAAAAATTTTTAAAATGGCCGAAAAAAACGTCAAATCTACCTCACATAACATCTCGCTGAAATTTACATATGTTATAGCAAATTATATATATTTTACTGAACAATCGGTCCGAAAACGGATAGCGCCCCTACTCTCGACTCTCGCCGTTCTTATCGTATAGGCTGTATAAGTCTAATTTTTTCAGTTGAAAAATTCGACTAATAAAAAATGAAATTCAGGTGAAATTTATTTTTTATTGATATTTCAAAAGATTGTTCAGTCATTAAAATTTTCTGTGGTTTTCATAATCTTCCTTTCATTTTGAGAGAATAAATTTGCAGCCAAAATTAAAATGCTTCATCAGTTTGATTATTCTCGCTAATATTATAGTTTAACAAATTATCTTCCTCAACTTTCTTAATAGAAAATTCAAAAAAAAAATATTCACGCCAATTAAATATTAGTACAGGAGGTACTGGCGCATGACTACCGAAAACTATTCCACCTCAATTTTTTTATGCGATCCTGTTGACATTGCCCTACTGATGATATAAATGCATGTTGCCAGGGAGCAGCCCGGGGCCACATTGCTTAAACAGAAATTTTTTATACAATTGCAAGGAATTGTTATTTTTCAACTGGACAAATTTTTTTATATTCTTTATTGAAATACAAATAAAAAAGGTCCTATGACTTTTTACGATAAAGTTAATAGTTTTCGAGATATAAATTTTTAAAGGTTCGAATAATCTCAAATTTGGGTACTTTTGACCCTTGAAAAATATATAAAAAAAAATGAAATATAAATAATATTTTTTTTTTGAATTCTTTATACAATAGTTAATAATATCCTTAATAGAGATTTAAAAAAATTTCATTGTTTATACCTGTTTTTTAATTGTTAATTTCGTGCGCTCACAAGTAATGTGTCCCCTACCTTTAAAATACCTTTAAGTATTTTTTCAACCGGACCATTTTTTTTGTATTCTTTACTGAAATACAAATAAAAAAGGTCCTATGACTTTTCACGATAAAGTTAATATTTTTAGAGATATGAATTTTTAAAGGTTCGAGATTTTTCGAATATAAATTTTTTATTACTGTACACAGACATCTGCGCAAAAATTTATAAAAAAATCATCCAAATTAATTTGTTGCTAAGCATTTGGACAAAAATAATTTTGGAATTTTTGTAAGTATTAATAAGTATTTCTCTAGATACCACCAATAATATTTTTATCTACGACTACTATAAAATTATTTGTACTTCGATACTAATATTATTTGTATCCTATAAAGAAATAAACCAGTGGATTGTCCAGTTATCATCAATTTGCACTTCTGCAGTTTTCAGCAAATTCCATACATATGAAAATTAGATATGCTATAAAAATATGAATATGACTTGAAAATATGAAAATAAGAATAATACTTTAGAGTCCTCGAGCGAGCGAAGCGAAGCACGCAAGGAACTGATTTTGTACAAAATTTCAGAATATCAAATTTAAATGAACGTGTGGTCAACATTGTTCGTCAGTTACACCAAATAGGGCGCAAATTAAAAAACTGAAGAAATTTGACAATTTTTACTTAAGTACTGCTGAGATTTCTGTGAAAGATGAAAATGACGTTAAAATAGTTTCCCATGGCCTTGGTGACTTGAAGGGTCTAAAATAAAAACAATTCTAAAACTTCTGGTATAGGGTACCCATACTAAGTTCTTACGGTGCGGAAATTGGCCATGCTAATAAAATTTGAAGATAGTTATTTTAGAGTCATTGGGCGAGCAGGGTCAAGTGCCATAAATAATCGATTTTGCACAAAATTTTGGAATATACCTATGATTGAATTGACCTATAAATTTTACCTATAATTTAATTTAACATCGTTTGACATAGGTTGTGTAGACACCTGGTAGATTTCGTCTTGTATGTGTATGTATGTATCCTGCTGTATTTCGATTTCTAGACTATACATTCTATTCTACGTCATATTTGTTTATGTTCACGATGGCCATGATTTTTATAATTATACTGTGTATTGTGTTATAATTGTGCAGTGTATCGCTTGAAATGATAAGAAAAAATTAATTCAATCAATTATTACTACTGAGCCACAGCAACGCGTGGCCGGGTCAGCTAGTAGAAATATAAATTTCACCTATATTATCCGAATTTTATTTTTTATTTACTATATTTTTATTCTTTAATTATTTTAAATCGATCGTGCAAAAAATATTATACCGTACACGACGCGTTAAGTGCCTTTACTGATCTCGAAAATTGCAAAAACTCGACCCTACAGGTCTCGTTTTCGCAACATTTTCTCGATCAGTAACAGCAACTTAGTGAACTTATATTGTAAAATACAATTATTGATCCTCATATTATGCTATCACATAGATCAAATTTATAAATAACTACTGACAATACGGAAGACTTACATTTAGCATTTCACTGTGTTTTTTATCGCATAAAGATGCATATTTCAATCTCAAATAAAAGTTTACATTCACAAATTACAGTAATGACATCATTAAACTTTTGAGTAAATGAGTATAAATTGTCTTTTTTTGTATTTTTTTCAAATTTGTTTTTTATTTCTTTTTATTATATGTATAAATGGAACATATATGTGTGTATTTTGTATATTGTGTACTTCGTATTCGCTCTCGATTATCGTAAAAGTTTATCTATCTCATTATAAATTATAAACATTCAACTAGTGAGCGAGTGGCACCCGTGCCACGCCATGCCATACAATGAACAGTCACTCAGTTCAGTGAGAGGTAAACTTACATATTATATTGCATCGAGTGCTCGCTCTCTTGCTCCTGCTCTTCTGCTCTCCAGTGGATGTCTGTTGTAAAACAATACAATGTTGAGAGTATAATTATATTAGTATCTACAGAAGTTTTGATATGGTGTGTTTGTTACCCGTTTGTGCTCATTCGTTTGGAGTCATCATTTTGTTGTATAACAAATATCTACGTATGGGGTTTGTCCGTTGTTTTATAGCACAAGTGTTAACTCTGTCTATAACACTATACAAGGTGGCGACTTTTCATCGGTTTTACAGGTCAACGGAGTCATGCCGACGAGTTAGCTCAAAACTGATATGAATAATATGGTGGATATTTTTTGGTTAATAGCAAAGGTACAAAAAAGAAGGGTATCCAAAATGATCCCCAGTCCGAATCCTCGTAAAACAAGAACATGCGGATCATTATTGCCAAGATATGAGCGAAAATATACACCATAATACGCTTGGTTATGTAAAAAATTGCTCTAGTCAGTGTTTTGGTTCTCAAAATTATCAACAGGGAATGCGTGATATAAAAAATGTTGGAACTTTTTGTCTAAATTCTCATGGTATAGTGTTCTGATCTTAATTTGTGAGGAAAAACAATCTCGCTATTGGTATAAGGACTCTTGGGTGTTTTACACATACAACGACAGTTCTTCGATCCTTAGGACAGGATAGGATTGAGTTAACGAGCATCCGTCAAGATCTTCAATAATATTTTTGCGGTATTCGCAGAGCCGTGGAGAGAAATGACGGAGCCTGGGAATAAAACACATTTCTTAAAAATTTCTTCCCGAAAAAATACGTGACAAGCAAAAAAAGAAAAGTTTTAACTTTTTCTGAGCTCCTACCGACTGCACGGGACCCCTCTTACAGCCCGAGCACCAGGGCCACAGTCCTAGCTACCCTACCCTCTCGCCGGGCCTGCGTATTCGAATAATCGAATTGAGAAACTGTGAACATCCGAATTTATAAAAAAGAGAAATTCTAATAAATAAACAGCATATTTCGTATGGGAATTGGTTACAAACGGTTATTAAAATGAACTTGAAATGGATTTTACCATATTTCATTTTTTTTATTTCGTTTGCAAAATATTTAGTTTCAAAAAAATAATAACTGTTTTTTTTTGAAAAAGTTTTTTTTTTTGTATACCAAAATAAACCTTGTAGAATAAATGCTTAAAAATCTCGTTTCTCAGCTTTCTTCTTTTCATCTTAACGTGAACAATTAAAATTTCCAGCCTGTATATGGTGGGTTTGAGACAGTTGTGACAAATATACAGTACTACAGAGTCAATTAAATTAATAACAGAAGTTTATTTGGAATTTTGATAACAAAACAGCACCTACAAAATTTTGAATAAAATAAAATGATGTTTAATGTAAAATATTAATTTTAATAATTGAAGAAGTTTGTGGTAACTTGTTTATGTTGAAGAAGATTATTTACTTTCTATGTGTTACATTTCTATTATTGCTACAATCAAAGTGTGCTTTAAGATATAATAATGTAATATAATATTATTGATTAAGACTCAACTGAAAACTGTTTTCTTAGAAATATGCTCTATAGCCATTCTATTAGAATGGATAAGATATATACCTATAAAACAATACGAATATAAAAAATTAGTTGAGAAGGAATATACATCTTGGACAGAGCCAAAGTTTTTTCTTTTCCGTGCATTTAGACTGTGTAGTGAAGTAACAGCTACAAAAAGGAAAAAATATGATAAGCAGATCAACTTTAACATATGCGGTTTGTGACGGTGTGTGTACGTTTTAGGATCTACGGAATCAAGAGAATCTATAATCCGGTGGGAAATATTCCGGTTCCAGACATTTTACTTGAAGATTTTGTAGGCATCTATATATGTACGGTAACGTCCAAATCAACGAATATCTCCAAATCTATTAGGGCTAGAGATATGATGGTGGGCTCAAAATAATGCTATATACGGACCACCAAATGGAGCAAAATTTTGAAACATATTGTTCGATGATTCTGAAGTTATCTCCATTTTTAATGCAAAATAAATTTTGATTTTTGTTACTATTGAACAGAGTTGTCATTTTTGAGATTTTCCTTTGGAATTTTTTTGTGTTATAATCACAACTATTATATTTGTATAACTAAACGCAGAATTCTTGAGGTATTAAAGTCCAACAAAAAGGAAAAATATATTTTTAGTAAGAGATATAGGGTGAATGCGGAAGAGATGCCGCACATTTTGAAAACACTTGATAATTCTTTAAGTATGCATTTAATTGATTTGAAATTTGGTACACAATAAATATAAACATTGTTCTTTAAAATTATTAATAAAAAATTTAAAATTTTTAGTCATAGAGGGTTCAAAATGAACACTTTTGTACAGCCTGCAAAGCGGCGTCTGCCCTAAACCCATGGGAGAGATGCCGCATTAAAGGATAGACGCCGCATAGTTCATATTAAAATTTTTTTGGCGCAGCGTCCTCCTTGAACATATATTACACACATCTCCATACATGATGCATGTCATATGTACCATTTTTGGCACTTTATGCATCTTAACCAGTCAACTTTTTTTGTTGTTTCTGAGTACTTTTCAAAACATTGAATGCATAGGCAATCATCATTATTTTCGTTATCTTCACTAATATGACAGCTCTTCCTGATCCATTAATCTACTTACAAGGTTTTGTACTTTTAACGTTGCGATATTTACTGGCTAAAAATCCACTTATATGAGTTTTAGAAAATTAGGTAAAAATAAGACCAATTTGGCCGACTCGGGCCCCCTTTGGGACGCCGAGCCCCAGGGCTACAGCCCCGGCTGTCCCCCCTTTCGTCGGGCCTGGGTTTACGATTGAGATAAATGTAAATTAGGGACTGTTGAATTAAAAAACAAGATTATATTTTTATAAAGGATTGAATAAGTAAACCAATGGTTCTCAAAAAGGTTGACTAAATCCGCGAGTAACAATAAGTGACAAAAATGATGAAAATAAGGTATAGTTATTTTTTTTTAAAATTTAATCATTGATCGAAACAGATTGGTCATTAATGATGTGAGTTCTTGATATTAAGTGGATATACCATAATTATAAAAAATTTTTCTTTAAGTATCACCAACCACATTTGCATATGCACTGATTAGATTATAGAAAATTGTTAAATTTTTATTAGAGACTACTGTACACAGCTCATCAATTAACCTACCTAGATTATTCTACTTTAAACTGTTTCCCTCTTTCTTTCCTTTATTGTTAATATATTTAGAATTGCAAAATAAAAACCAACCTGAGATAGATAATAATCTATGTATATAGAAGTATCTTTTTCATGCAAATTTAAATGTACACTTTTATTAAGGAACGACTTGCAAGTAGATAAACAAATTGAGGATACATAAATAAATCAAGTAAATTTTGAGGGGTTTTATTTTAACGTTAACTTTTATTAACATTAACTATACAAACGAGATTTATATATATGTAGTATCATAATATATTGTTGGGAAATATAAACTACTATCGGTAAAAGTGTCTACAGGAAGAATGATCAAATGCTTAAACGTAACAAGAATACACGAACTGCAATAAAATTTGGATTAAATGAGTATCTAAAAAAATTTGTAGTGTCGGGTATAATCTATTTGTTTAAATTTTTAGCAGTGATGGCATTGTTACTTGCATACTTATGTATATATAGTGTTGTCAGTGTCGAATTTAAGTTTTTTTTTGCACTAGATTTTTATAGTGAATAGTGCCCTAGTTTTTCTCATTTTGTCGTTCGATATGTTCACTTCGCACTTAGATTTACAAATATTGCAATAAGTTTTGTTATAATTTTTAAGCGGGGGGAGTTCACGCCAGAAACGGCTAATAAACTAATTTTTTTCGAATCTCGTTTTTTGTTTTTATTTTGTTCTGTGGTTCTTTACAAACACGGTGATATATAAAACATGACCAAAATTTTTCTTTTCAAGTAGAAAAATATTTATTTGTGAGCCGCTGCGCAGCCAAATTGCTGCTCCTTTGCAGACAACGTTCGCCCTCCCTCTCGATTTGATCAATAATATTTAGTTTTGGTGTGTACATGAGTTATAGTATGCACTGAGATAATGTTCTTTTATTTGTATGCCTTTATAAACGTTTTAATAAACAATGAGTAAACCGCTTCTTTTTTATTATTTTTGTTTTTTACCGTTTCCCGAAAGTTGTGTTTCTTCCGACATGGAAAATCATATCTCTAGTTCTAGAAAAGATAGAGCCTTAATTTTTTTTTTATTTTCTTCATAAACATATTGCGCATAAAGTGGAGTATGCTTTTTCCATTTGAACAATTGTAACTATTTTTAAACATTTTTTTTTAATAAAAAATTGGGTTTTATAATTTTTAGAAGTTTGGGGTTACAATTTTATAGTTAATTTTTAAAATTACCTGAAACCCATACTCAGCTTTATGGACAGGTCCTTTAGGAATAAGATAATGAAAAAATATTTAAAAAATATTCATTAGTTTTTGAGATATGGCGTTCCTTGTAAACGCTTAAAAACTTATGGAAAAGGGCCCCCTCCCCCCACAGGGAAGAGTAATGAATGTTTCAAAAACAAAATTTTTTATTTGAAACCCTCCCTAATTTGAAAAAAAAATTGAACAAGCAAAATAATTAAAAATAAAGAAATTGCTTTTTTATTTGAACTTCTCCCTTAACATCAAAAAGTGCTAAAACCATAATAAAGTGATCGTAAATACTGTAAGTCCTGTGAAAACATTATAATAATTAAAATAGTTTTAACTAGGAAAAAAAAATAATTTTTTTGTAATGCTTTCCCTGTAGTGATGCGTTAGGCCGGTGCCTATATATGTCTTATTATAAATCCAAGGATTAATGTTTTCCTTAAGGTGTAAAATTTGTAAACCATATTGCTTGACAGGTGCTAATAATATTTATTTTATAATTAAAAATTTTTCAATTAACTTTCAATTACAAGTAAAATATGTTTATCTTAAAAATTTTATTAACAGTTGTGTGAAAGTTTGTATTAACAATCACCAATTTACTGCATTAGTAAATTCTGCTTCACAGTAAAAAGTTACCCCTGGCGCAGCTTCTGCATAACATAGCGAATTTCCAAATATTATATATTGACGGATATCATATAACAACCTGTATCTATCTAAAATAGTTTACGGCTCTAACAGAACAAAATTTTTCAAAATCAGTCATAACGCGTTCATGAAAAGTACATGTAGTGATAAAAACGCATGGGTACCTATAATGACAAAAACAATGAAGCATTTATCGTAAAGAAATTCAGCAAATTTCTTGATTTTTCTCAAAACCTAGTTCATTCAGAACAATATTTTAAAAGCTTGCTTTATGTAATTTTTTAGGCTCTTTTCGACGGTGTAAAAAAAAGTAAAAGAATTTTTGAATTCTGATCAGTTTTTGCAAAAAAGAACGAAAATTGGGCAAAATTTGGACTTTCAAAAATCGGACGTATCTGGCTGACGAATTCATCCAAGTGTTTGAGACTTTTGATCTTTTCACCAATTTTCATAAAAATTGGTTGTTCTGTTCGAGAGCTATCGCGTATGTACATAAATTATACCCCAAAGCCGCTGTAATAACTGAATTTTCAGAATGGAAATTCGCTAAAACCTAAAACAAAGAATGATTATTTGTTAGGTACCTATCAACAAATTCAAAATTCACTTTACAAAAATAACACTTTTATAATTTTTGAGACATGTTTCAGTCAATATAACCATTATCAAATAGAATTGTTTTTCGAAAGACACAGTGACAATTCTGGTAGGTATGATTTGTGACAAAACGTTAGGAATATATATTTATGGCAAGCATTTCACTCCTTAACGGCAAAGATATATTTACAATCATAAACACCTTTGGAGCCGTCTTTGGAGACGAAAAGAAGCAAAAGTATACTAAAGGAACAGGTAGAAGGACTGAATTGTGCTTACATGTTTAGAAGAAGTAACTACAACTTCAAATAATGCATTAAACCTCTTGTAATATGAATATTGTCCAAAGATTTGGCTAGAGTAAGAACAAAGCACGCATTAGCTTTTTTTTAGAATAATGATATTTTCTTATGTGCCAGCAACACTACAAAGAGATTAAACATTTCTTCAAATACATTCAAATGATTAAAGGTGTTATATGAGTTATTAAATAAGGCGCTGTGTATGAATGTTAAACATAAAAATGTCTTTTCACTAGGATTTTGAAGGAATAATTTAAAGTATATTTTAAAACAAGGGGGCGACAATTAGAATTTGAAATTCATTTTGTTACTGTGTGAATGAGATCAAAGTGTTAAAAATGGATCAACACATCAAGCTCTACAATTATAAACGTTACCTCATGTGTAAAAAATGGCCCTAAATTGGTCATTCTCCTTTTTGTTAACCTTTAACAATAATTTTTGGTTTAGAGTAGTGTGTCTTTGCCTTTGTTAAAATTACCTACTTCCTTCTCACTTAGCAATATAGTTTCAATCTGAGCTTTTAAAATAGGATAAAAATCACTTTTCATATGAATCTGTGACTTTAAAGTCACATTTACTGGATATCATTTATTTACCGTAACGTCACACATACCTCCATATAGTTAGGTACGTATGTGAGTATACGTTAGGTTGGTAGTTAACAAAGTTCACTATGTGTGTAATGATCGTAACAATAACGTTACGTTCCAGCAGTTTGTCGCTGTGCACTCAACTTATTTGTCGATTCTCTTTACAGATGAACATGTTTTACATATCGCAACAGGATGCTCCAGGTGGAGTGATAAATACTTTATTAACTATGTGTCTTGAATAAATCCATTTGACCACATCTCGAATAAATCCTAAATGATAGTCTAAGATCAAATAAGTGTTAATCTTCAAAGTATTTCAAGTTGAACACACATTTGGGGATATGATGAGTCCAACCCGGAGTCGTGAAGAAAAATGACGGGCCACGGGTCTTCACTCCACTCCCGAACCTCGAAGCTATAGCCTCGGTTGCCTGCCTCTCGTCCGGTCAGGTCAAACCTGTCGCTTGACCTGTCGCGATGCAATATGAGAAAGGCTATTGGCGAATAAGCATGGGTAGAGATGCCCCCGCACGAATTGTGTTGGTTTCTTTTCTGCTAACTGCTTTCGATATAAGATTAAAATTTACTGAGTTTCAATACTTAAAAACTCACCCTTTGGGAGTAAAAAATTATTTTTTGAAAATCAAAAAAAATTTATAACTTTTTAGTGGCTTGACGGATTTGGCTGGAATTTTTATACGTTTTAAATATCTCTATATTGTATCTCAGAAAAAATTATCAGCTTCAAAAAATAATTATAACCCCCCAAAAAAAATTGTTTAATTTTTCAATATTTTTTTTCATCAACTTGTAGCTCTGGTACAATCACCAAAATTTTTTTGCAGGCTTCCTACTATGACCGATACAACATATAATTTTTCCAGATTTTTTCTCCGGGTGCGTCATAGTTAAAAAAAATAAAATGTCCAAAAAGATTTTTTTTTCGAGGTTATATTCGTTGTACAATCACCAAAATATTTTTACAGGCTCCTCACTATGATTGATAGGACATATAATTTTTCCAGAATTTTTTTCCGGGTGCATCATAGTTAAAAAAAATAAATGTCCGAGAATATTTTCTTAGAGATAGGCATGGGCTTCCGGGTACTCAATCGATTGGAAATCGTTTGAAAATTTTGAATATGTTCACAAGAACGTTTGTGATTCCGTAATTTTCCAAAAAAAGAAGAAAATGGTCAACTCAAATCTTAAAATTCCTCGATCAGCCGAACGTTTATGAAATCTGAAACTGACTACAAATCAATAATAAAACATTATTTTAGAGTTGATCAGAAACTTTAATTGCATATACGCGCGCGTTTCAAGATCAATACGGCTTATCAATTCAGTTTTGTTAGTAAAAATTCTAATGTCTTCTAAAAAAAATCGATTATAACTTATTTAGATCATATTTTTGATGAAATCTAATATTATGTATTTTTAAAAAAGCGGAAACTTTCACATAAAAACTAATTTTGGAAATACAATGGATTGTAATATAATGGGACGAGGTCACTGAAAGTGTCGGATTAATTATAGCGTGGGTAGATCAAGTGACAGGATTGACACGCAATATATCCTCCCCCCCCCTACCCAACGAAAGAAATTCTAAATTTGAAGTTTTGTGAGAATTAATATCTCAACTTATCCAGTCACTTAGATAACTTTTCAATAAAATTCAGGAGGTCGATGAAATGGGCAAAAAAACACAAATTTTTTGGAGTCGCCTGTTAAATGGTGTTTGAAATATATCCAGGCGTAAAATTATTGTTTGTAGCGAATCGATCAATTTGTTTTTGCAATCATGCACCTAAATTGAATAATTTTTGCCAATTTATAGTATATTGCTTTTTTATGCTTTTAAATGCTTTTTTATCTTTCTGAGACATCCTGTACACATTAACCACGTACAGATATGTACATGCATATAAGATATACATTGCCCTTTTTGGGTGTATGTCATATGTAAAATAAACTGGTATGTAAATATTTATAGTCAATTTGTATTTTTTTTGCTCTTTTTCCTACTGTCTTTCATACATATTTTAAATAAACAAATTTTCTATTTTCAATGTAAAAATTATGCGATTTTTACAGATGGTAGTAGATAAAATTGCTGTTCTACAGATTTGGATTTTCTATCTATGTAAGTAGGAATTTTTAAGTATTCAGTAAAAGAAATTATTACTCTACTAAGATTAATGGCCGATTGCATCAACATTACCAGTTGGCGATCAATTTTGTAACATTTTGGCAATTTAAAAGGTAAATTTTAAAAATAGGTATAAAAATACACTAGCGGAAAAAATTAAAGGATCAAAACAAAAAATTTCAAATTTTTAGCGATTTTTCGAATGGCTGTATCTTCGTAAAAAATGGTCGTATCGGAGTCGTAAGCAAAGCAATTTAAAGCTGGAAGTTTCTAGTTTTCAGATCTTGCGATAAAAAAATTTTCAAAGTAACGTATATCGCTCAATCCTAATAAGTACATTGAAAAAAATATTTCCGAAATTTTTTCGGTTCCTTTTTTTGGTTCACGGACTTGTAAAAAAATTTTCCGACTTAACAACCATATGGACCGGATAACTTGCTCATTCAACTTTAATTTTCTTTTTTTTAGACCTTTATACGACCACTTCTCGCTGAGATATCGGACTTTAAATGGAAAAGGATCGTTTCGTGCTTGACCATCGATATCTCAGCAACCAACGATCACACAGAAAATTGAAGGTATGTTTCGAAAACTCGAATCAATTCTCTACGCGGATTAGCCATTGTATTTTCAGAAAAATAATTTTTTTTTTACGATTTTTTCAAAAAAATTTTTCAAAAATTTTCTTAAAAAATTTTAGAAAAAAAATCTTTTTGAAAATTTTTTAAGAATTTTTTTTTTTATAAATATAGGTAAATCCTACTGTTGTTAATAAAAATGTGAAAAAAGCTGAGAAAATTTTTTTTTTCATTTTGTTCAAGATTATGAAAGTTTAAGAGTAAAAAATGATCCTCAATCGAATGAAACAAAAAAACGGTTGGATGGATTCAATTGAAACTCGGTGGGGTTTTTGTGGGTATATTGAACTGTAATAGGCACACTTAACATTAATGGTTTTCTCGAAATTTTTAATTCAACGCTTAATTTTCAAAAAGCCCCCAAAAGCTCTTTTTTTTTCTTGATTTTTCAAATTCAAGTAGAGTATGCAAAAAAATTTTTTTCTGAAAAAACAATGGCTAATCCTTGTAGAGAATTTATTCGAGTTTAAAATATCGTAAATATCGTTTCAAAATATTTTATATTATATATAATTTAGGATATTAGTTTATGGGCCTTACTATTCGAAAAGAATTCAGAAAAGAGTTATGTTTGATGGAAATTAACATAAGTATACCTATACCTAATTACCTATATTCTAGGGATCTGATATACCTAAAATTTTAAAGTTTATCGAGAATAGCGCGTAGCTAAAATGTGAGATAAAAAGAATTTTTCGCTAATTATTCTGAGGTTCAGTCATTTCTTTTAGATTACGGGAAAATTATTCAATGTTCTATCTATTAGCAAATCTTTAGAAGAAAATCCAACTATTACAGCCGCGGTTGTGGTGAGACTTGAGTTTGGGATGGTAGCAACAATTAATTGTTTTCGAAGGAAATATTCTAATTTTATGAATTTTGAGGAAAGTGTTTAAAGACCCAAACCTTTGAATGAGGTCTTCAGCCAGACACGCCCGATGCATAGACCATAGTCTATTTGAATTCTCTTGTCAAAAAGGGTGAGTTTTCTCTTCAAATTTGATACAATGCAAAAGCTTTCCAATTTTTTTTGAGGAAAAAGAAATTATCAGAAGTCTAAAATCTTCATTTGACCCCATCGTTAAGACTTAAGAAAAAATCACATAAGATAGGTATTTGAATCATTTTTCTACGAAAACTAGTCTTCGAGAAATAAATTGATTTTAGTTTGCTTACATTTTGTCTATGCGTACAGGTCTATACAGAACGTAATAAAATAAGTTTCGAAATTCAAAGAGAAAATACACTGTACTAATTAAATGTTGTTAATAAGTATATACCGATAAAGTTTTACTTCAAAGTACAACTTTATTAAGTAAAATTTAACTGTTATGTGTTACACTGGATGCTGCGACTGGTATTGGTAGGTACTAGAAACGAACTAGAATAATGACATTATTCCATAGGTATCTTTTCATCAAAACACTTAAACAAACAAAACATCTATTATCCAAACTGAACTGTTGTAATATTTATTACATAAATCATAAAAGCGTTAATACCTTTCGGCTACTAATTTTTCTTTTTGTGTATGCCTCCATTAAATAATAAAATTTTTATAGCCATATTTGTAGTGATACAGTTATCACCAAATTAAAATACACTAGAATTCTTGTAAAATTTATGTTTCTAGTTTAGATTAGTTGATAGAATCTTGAGAAAGATTACAGTAGCTTACACAAGCGGGAAAATCTTAATAACGAGTGAGAGAAAAATTTAAGAAAAAATAGAAAGTTTTGTAAGGTTGCTTTATATTTTGTTCGAAAGTGTAATTATCAAATTAAGGATAAAATATTCGAAACAAAAAAATTTTATTACGCGTTCTGGAATGTTTTTATATTCTAGACGCTACAAATTTCTTTTTTATATTCAAAAAAGAACAATTTCGTTAACATACATATCTTTTTACGACTTCATAAAGATTATTTACATTGATAAAAACTTAAATTTGTTCATAATTATGTTAGTAATGACGAAAGTATTTTTATTATCTAAATTTTTATATTAAAAAATTGATTTTTCAGTTTTCTTTTTACACTTTTCTACACTTGATATTGAAAACTGTAATGCTACCTTTCTGTGGCTCGGATTTTTTTGTAATTAAAGAAACACCTATCAGTTTGGACACAAAGATGGGTACCTTGAAATATATATATATATATATATATATATATATATATATATATATATATATATATATATATATATATATATATATATGTATATATATATGTATATATATATATATATATATATATATATATATATATATATATATAATATATAAATTATATAATACTGTTAAAAAGGATTAAAAATAAATAAGTGGCCCCCTTGGCGATTTTTTTCTTCTATCGTAAAGGGAGCTTCTTTGATTTAGGGCGTTATGTTATATAGATTAGAACTTTTTTTAGTAAATTTGTTAATCGCTTAAATGGTGTAAAACATCTTAAAAATGATATCGCATAGCTATTTAATTGCAAAAAATTTTTAAACGGCCCTCTGAGCTGAGAACGTGTTGCATACAATATTTTTTGCAATTTTTAATAAAAACGAAAAAAATTAACGAAAAATGAAAGAACAGTCTCAAATTATTAAAAGTTTGACAGGTTCAGCAATGTTTTGGTTGTGACAAGGTGACAATTAAGTAAAGACGTCAATGTAGCTTTAAAATGGCGGAAAACATTTGAAATTACTGACAACAACCTTAATAGCTCATCTATTTTATTCGAAATTTCTCATCTCAATTGAAAACCATTAATGATTGGTAAAATTAACCCTGAACTTGCAATCTTGCCGTGATTTCGACTTTATTGCAAAATAAAGAGTCCAATACTAATAGGATTACCGACACTGTCAAGTCGCAATATAGGACACTAACAAAATATATTAATTCCGTTTCAACTGTGTGTTATAAATATTATCAAAAGAAAATAATAAATTTTAAAAATATTTTATAAAATAGGTTTTGAGAAAAATCCCGCTGTCGCACCATTTGGATAACAGCGAATTTCTAAAGATTGGGCGGATCTCATAGATATAACAACCTATATCTATTTAAAATAGTTCCTCTTTCTAAGTAATATTTTTGGCGTTCTTCAAAATCCTAACGAATCACAGACAATGTAGCATACACAGCTGAGACAGATCAAACCTACATATAAAAAAGTGTAATCCGAAAGTTGCAATAAATAGCAATTTACACCACTACTAATTTAGTCTGTTACTGTCCGTCGTTGTGTTCACGTCTTAATATGTAAATATCATGTTTTTAAATCAACTGGTGAAAATTAAACAGAAAAAAATGAAATGTGTCGTATTTAAGTGTAAAAATTCTATTGAATAAAAATTTCTCAAAATAAAGGGATATCTTTCTTAAAATAAATAAATTTATTTTTGATTGTTGACTGGTTGTCACATTGGTCGGACAACATAGTAGATAATATACGTATGCGAACTGCATACATCATCATCACCATATCATACTAATACATTCGTATACACGTGTCCATACATCATGTGTTTTGATTGTATGCGTGCTGTGTCTACGTCACTCGCTGGTTACAGCGGGCACAGTTTGGTAGACATACTAGTTTGACCCCTTGGTAGCATATATTCATTTAGTAGTTTAACTTTTTAACGGTGGAAACATTTTCATAATCGGTTTGGTAGTTTATTTTTGTCGCTTCTAGAAACCTGGCGGACCTCATATAACATAACTTATATCCATCTAAAATAGTCTAGATTCTTAACAGCGACCAAATTTTCAAAATCAGTGATGACGCATTCTTGAATTTTTATTTTGAAAAATGAAACAGATATATGTAAATACTTAAGTAGTGACAAAAATGACAAAGAAATTCAGTTTTATCGTAAAGAAATTCAGTAAATTTCTTAATTTTTCTCAAAAACTAGTTCACTTAGAAAAATGGCCCAAACGCTTATCTTACACATTTTTTTTGCTCTTTTCAATGGTGCAAAAGATGTATAAAATTTTTGTATTTTGGCCAATTTTAGCTAGAAGTTACCAAAAATGGCGAAAAATGACCGAAAGTTTGGCTTCTGAAAATCGGACTAATAAAAACTATAGAAAACTTTAAAACTTTCAAAAAATTTAAACTAGTTAATAGTATATTGTGCAATAAGTGAGGGAAATTGTCGATTGCCCACGAAACCGAAGTTGAGCGTACGAACGTAGTGAGTGCGCTCATTCGCTTGAGTGTGGCAATCGACAATCCTGCACGAGTTGCACATACTATTTTTTATTACGCATTTCACATACTTTTTTCTATTATTATCACTATTTTTGACATTTTTATTACTTTTTAAAATAATATTTTTAGGTGTTCGTCTTTTTTTTCTGAATTAATTATCGTTTAAATTACTTTGTTGGTGGTTTCTATAGAAATAATTATGAAATATTTATTATGTGAAAAATTAAGAGGCGGCTTTGCGTGTTTTGATTAAATTTTGCGTGTTTTATTGTCCACTTTCCACACGCAAGAAAGTATGCGGGAAGAGTACAGTGGGCAAACAGCTATTTTGCGTACAGAAATGTGTGCGCCAAGGTAGTACTTCTCCCGCATGAGTAATAAAAACTTATTAATATGTATAATATCAATATAATTTGCCCATTTTTAATTCTATTCACAAATATCTATTGTTTAATGACAAAAAATATTTAAACAATATAAAAAAAAATTGTTTTTTACACTTTTGAAATTGTGAAATAAATAGTGACAAATAAAATAACCAGTCCATCATCGGATTATTCTGTTTTGGTATAGCTATACAATTTTTAATTGGGGACACAGAATTGATGAAAACGAAGCCATCTGCCATTTTAACTAAATATATTAAGGTATTAAGTAGAAAATGATGTTTTCTGGTTTAAATATCAATTTGATATAGATATTTTGATAGACGCACACATTTTCTCATCCCCCACTGTTCTCCACGCCAAATACCCCATCAGCACTATGTTCTTTTTACTCGTTGCTATTCTTTTATTTATAATGGAAATGTATTTTTTATGTATTTTTATAAAAATAAATAAAACCTGTTATCCACCTATCCATACATATTATCTGTGTCTGTATCACAAAAAAATTTATTATTTCAATATATTTACAATATATAGGTATAGTAGAGTAAACCAGTATAGAAATACGCACTCGTCAACTTTCGGAGAAGGAGATCCTGATATTTCAGAATCTCACCCGGAGTGATATTCGCAGTTTTGTTGAAATTTTGCTAGTGTGGAAAAGGCAAAAATAAGGTGCCATCTTCCACCTTTACGGGATAAAACCAACCCCTAAAGTTAGGGGTTCAAATCGTATTTATTAAGACACCTATCTCGAAAACTATGAGAGAGAGGAAATTTTTAAATTTACGAAATGTTACTCTTACAAAAAACTATCCAATTGTATAGATTAAACTGAAGTCGAGCTCACAAGGAGTGTTGGAGGGGTGAAAATGCGGGTAAATATTTTTGTACAGTCTGAGTGGTTTAATGTAGACTTCTGAAGGCAGAATAGCCCTTAAAGTCTTTATGAAAAATTCTTTGTTTTCTTTTTTAACAATTTGGGTTATTCAAGCAGTTTTCTAAAAAACGATTTTACGCGAACGAGAAACAGCGTGGCTTTTTTCCAATTCTCGAAAATTATTGATGATTATTATATACCACTAAATATTATGCGTATCTACTTATTAGACCTGCGATTTTTCAAGTTATTTCCATACAGTGCCAAGCACCAAAATTAACAACATATAAAGTAACAATTAACAATCGATATTTCAATTGAACATTTTGATGTGGGACTATTTTTATAAAGAGAAAGAACAAAATGCAATGAACAGGTTATTTATAGAGATTCGAATATCTGTTTTCACACAAACATTCGTCTATATATCGCAGAAAACCATTTGATCTCAAGTGTCAGTGTATATTCTTATCTCATGTATTCTCTTACACCACTTTACCTTACATATATATTTAATATTTAACGAAATAAGGTGGAGAGAAGGTATTACTTAAATTTCTTTTAATGCATTTATACATACGAATGAAATCGAGTTTCATTTTTCTTTTATTCTAAAAAATAAAATTTAGGCATAATCTAACAGAAAATACCAATGTCGCAGCATCCAACATAACGTACCGAACTTTTCAGATCACAAAAATTGTTTTTTCAAAAACCTGCTTACGATAATGGTTCAAAACGCTTTTTATGTAATTTTTTCAATTTTGGCAAATTCTTGCAAAAAAACATATTTTTTTGTGGTTCCTGGCTTCCCGCATCGGACGTGTCTGGCTGAAGAATTTATTCAAGATTCTTGGACATCCAACGTTTTCACTAAATTTCGTTCAAATAGGATATTCCGTTCGAGTGTTATCGCGCGGATACACAAACATATATTATACATATTACATACATATCGCTGAATTTTCTGTTTAGAAATTCGCTAAAAGTAAGATTACTCCGATTTTTATGCGAAGTTTGGGTTATGTGTGTATACATACTTAAGTGTAATCATCACAGTATTAAAGTTGCTGTTGCCTATGATGCATGTAGTGCTCTAGATTTGTATATTATTAAAAGAAAGCAAGGTTTAGCGTTTTAGCGAATTTCCAGGATTAGAAATTCAGCTATTACCGTAGCTCTCATGACGCGACCTAAGCCAGAGACTATAACATAAATATGTTTTGAGGTTCCCAGGATCCGAAAATGATGTTCGCTAAAATTTATATATATATATATATATATATATATATATATATATATATATATATATATATATATATATATATACATATATATATATATATATATATATATATATATATATACATATATATATATATATATATATATATATATATATATATATATATATATATATATATATATATATATATATATATATATATATACATATGGATACGATAAGTCTCGAACGGAGCATTTAATTTTTATGAAATTTGGTGAAAAGTTTCGAAATTGTTAGCCAGACACGTCGGATGCCCAGAAGTAAGCTTTTCGGGTATTTTTTTTTTCAACAAAATGAGTTTTTTGCTAGAAATAAGCAACTTTTCATTTTTTTTCAGAAATTGAAAGGACTAGGCAAATTGCGTAAAAAATGTTTTTGAACCATTCCTCTAGCTTAATTACTTTTCGAGAAAAACTAGGAAATATGTCGTTGTTCATTTCACTCGCACTCACAGTTTTTTTTTCTGTTTCATGTTTTTCGATGCTACATTCGAAAAAAAGGTTTTATAAGTGGCGTGTCATCATTTTTTTAATCCAATTTAACGATTCAGCTATATTTTATTTCTCTTAGTTGTATAAGCTTTTATAATATATCTATTCCATTTTTTTATAGAAAAATTATCAAGAATATTTGTTTTATATAATATGGTTAGAATTTAGATTATGTTTAAGCCTTACTAAAATTATTAAGAGTTTGCTACAAATGAATAAAAATTACGTTATACCATACTAAAATGATATTTTTATGTAAATTTCTGCCTGATTGATAATACAGTTATGATTAGAACGTATAAACATACCATACTAACCTTAAATAATTTTGCAAATTCATTTTTATTGGCTAAAAAAAAAATTATTTGAAATATTCTGTCATTTTGTTTTGGAAATATTACAAAATTTTAACGCGAATCATGTAAAAGAGTTAAATTAATAAATTAAGGGCAAATATTTATATAATATTTTCAGAACTGAAAATTTTACAGTTTTTCGAAGAAATGTAATAAAATTTTTACATTTTACATAAGTTCTTACAACAATTGTATTAGAAAGGTAATTCACGGGTAAATTTTTTATTTCTTTCACTAATTTATTATTTTCTTTTAGAATTTTATCTTTACGGAAAAAAATCTTCGTCGTCTAATTCGCTTCGAGCCAAAAGTATAGCCGCGTATATCAAATGATCATTTAATATTTACAATTTATCAGGACATCTTACTATTTTAAAATGAATGGAAAATATATTGGAAAACTGAAATTTATTGAATGAAAGGCATATATCTGCTCATTTTACCCCAAAAATGTCTGAAAATAGAATATATTTCAATAATTAACCAAAAAAAAAACATTAGAGGTGCCTTTTATGATATTTTTTTTTTTTTTTGAAAATTTCAAAATAAAATGAAGTTTGATAGTAGTATTACAAATAATTTTTTTTATTGTTTTGTAGAATCTGGTCTATAGATATCGTAATAAATACTTACCTTGGAAAAATCAAACAAGTATTTAAAAAAAAATTACTTTTTCTTAAAGAAAATATTAAAATTATGTATAAATGCTAAAATCCCAAAACCAATAAAATGACTTCTTCATCTTTCCAATATTAGAAAAGAAGTGTCCTTTGTTTTAATTTCATATTTTATTTTAAGTATATTTTGCTTAAATTTTTACATATTTTAATCATAAAAAATGACTTCTTTACTTTACTAATCCTAAACAAGAAGTGCTTCCTTAAATTTCATATTCCTGTTGATGCATGTTTTACCACGTCTTTCACCCCTTAAAAGCGCCAAATATGCCAATACTTATTGTCCGATGAGTCCATTGGCTAATGCACAGATCATACGAATTTAATGATAATTCAAAACACGCCATCGTGGCACAAATCATTCGCCGATAATGGTTCTGAGAAAAGCTAACGAGAGTGAAACTTGAAGAGCTCACCGTTAGATGTCGTTCAAAACTTGTTAATGGTTATTGATACATATTACATTGGAGGAGTTTGCTCAAACTACCGCCAGATGTCGTTGATATAACATATATATTTCGCGCCTATTATTCAAACAACAATACTGACATCGTTACATATCGCATAAAGGCTATGACCGAGAAGTAATTTTGGTGCCTCGAGAGGCTGACTGGAAGAGACGCGATACCATCAAAATTGGGAAGGAAAGGTGGTTTCCTACAAAGTTCAATTTTTGTCGTTTTCTTTGAAGGAAATTGTTTAACAGTTCGTTACTCCTACCATATTTTATCGCTATCAAAAATTATAAGTAAACCACAATATTTTAAAATTAAGACTGTAGAAGAAAGAAACATTAACTGTTTGCTCGATAATACTGTACAAAAACATTTTACGGAAAATAAAAAATAAAATTTACTGAGAACTGTAGAGATCTGATACATAATAAAAATGCTAACGATATTTAACAAAAGATAAATTTACAGTGTTAAAATTCATCATTAATAATTACCTAAACGATTTCCCCCAAGTACATCTCAAAAAATATTTTCTCATGTTACAGATCCCCAGAATATAATTATAAATATTCATTTAAATATTTCAAAGTAATTAATTGAGTTGTTAATTATAACCAAGAGGTAGACTGAAAAACATAAAATTTCGCCAACAATAAATCTAGTATTTTCTTCATGTGATGCTACGGTCTTAAGATTGCATGTAGGGGATGCAAACTAATTGTATTTAATACCATGGACAGTAATATATCTTATGTTCCGTTCCCATTTTATGTATTTTCTCTTTATTATTGTTATTATTGTTGGTGCTATACTGGGGCAGTTAGTGCTCGGCCGGCCCGTGTAGTTGGTGTTATTGTTATCTTGGCATATTTATCTCTGCCTTATTTATTGTTCTATTGTCTTACGTTTATTACGTTATGTATATTTATTTGTTCATGTTCAGTATGAGCTTTAATGTTAATAAGTTGACACCTATGTGTATGTTAAGAGGGTAATACCATCGATATTAATATCCCACAAGAGATATTAGAGAAGTGTATTATAACAAGTAACTAAATATGTAAATTTATTAAGCTATCTAATTTAAGGGATTATATACACACTGAAAAAAACTGAACAGCTACTGTTATTAAAAAATTTTTGTTTTGCTATTATTAAAGAAATTGATTCGGTACCTAAAATTTTAAAGAATAAGACTTGCTCGAATATATATATATAAGTATATAGGGGAAGGTAGGGTAATGTGGGCATCCTAAGGCTTGAATTAATATATTTTCTAAACGATTTTAATAAATTAACATTTCTTGACAATAATATAATTGCAAATTTAATAAAGTCTTTATTTTGTAACATTCATACGGTTTGTATATTCACAGTAACAAAAAATTTTCAATTATTTCGTAAGTGACAAAATGACCACATTACCTACCGTGGGTAGATAAAGTGGTATAGTATTATTAATATTAAAAATTAACATAGATAAAATTGATTTTTTAATTTTTAAATGAAATTACAATTTTTAATCAAAAATATTACAATTCGCTAGTAATTAGTAATCATAAAAACAATTTTTAATTACTCGAAGTAGTCAGATGGTAACTATTCATTTTTAAGACAAATTTCACAAGTCATCATTTTCCTCATTGTAACCAGAGCAGATTTCATGGGCCCATCTTTTGAATATCGTACATCGTATCCAGCCATCTTCTGCTTTTGATTCCGGCCATAATTTTGGTACCACTACTGGGCTCCTTTACCTTTATACATAGTGGGCCACTTTACCCAAAACTAACAATAAGTACAATGGGAAAACTGAAATAAGTCCCGCCCCAACGTATGATTCGTAATTGATTATTATAAAATTAATCACTTCAGAACTAAAATAGACACTGGGTCAATAGATAATACAATATATTTTATACAATATTTGTAAGTTCTTACCCTAGATCAAAGGGCACAAAAACACTTTTTTTAAAATAAAATTTTCTAAGTAGCACCTGACAAGTTGATATACACCATGACACTATATAAACTGTCAATCGTTCATTTAAACTAAATGACAAGAGATGGCACCTTTTAGTTAATTTTCAAACTAAGTAGTGTTGACCACTTTACCTGCTTGGGTCACTATGGCGAGCCTTTCCCTACTGGGATATCATACATTCTTACATTTACCTTCAACGCCCATTTGTCGACTGTCATCAGTCTAGATCAGTGTTTTCTTACGACCGGTTCGCGGACCGATACCGGCCCACAAAAGTATCTTACCGTAAACAGTCATGTGAATTACAATACATTACAAAAGTGAATATAATTTTTATTTTTTGTTTCTTTTTCTTTTCAAAAAAATTCACAGCGAGACGAACTTTGAAATATAAAAACAAGGCTTTTTGTGATAGGTACAAAGCCTACGCTTTGGAATTTAGTATTTTTTTTATGTCACACTTCTAGCTCAATATAGGGCAACCCTTTTTGTTTCGAAAAAGGAAAGGGCGAAGCTAAAGGGCAGATTGTTAACACATGGTCCGAAAACGACATTTCATATTACACGACCTAATGACACGAATTAACGGTGGAAATGATTTCAAGCTACAAGAATTATATTTAAATTTAAGGAATTGCTTTTAAACATTTCACTGATGCTTAAAAAACTGCCGATATTTATCTAAACTACCTGGTCTGTCAAATGCTCGGAAAACGACATTTCATATTACACGACCTAATGTTATTCCAAGATTTCAACTAACGATGGAAGTGATTTCAGGCTACAATAATTCTACCTAAGTTTAAAGAACTGTTTTTAAACAATTCAGTAGTGCTTAAGAAAGTGTCGATATTTATTTGAATTGCATTGCAGACCAATTGGTTAGAAAACGACATTTCATATTACGGGACCTAATATTATTCTAACTAATGGTGGAAGTGATTTCAGGCTGCAAGAATTCTATTTAAATTTAAAGAACTGTTTTTAAACATTTCTCTAATTCTTATGTAAGTGTCGATATTAGAATTTGAATTACATGGTTGGTCAAGTAGTTGGAAAACCACATTTCACATTAAATATAAATGTAATTTAGAAAGCTGATAATCATCATATTATGTTATCCTATATGTAACCCGTCTGCACAAATTTACCCGAGATTTTACCGTGCCGTCACTGAAAAAAGGATCAGAAACACAACCAACACAAAATTCTAAAATAACATAAAAGTGAAATAAGGAACAGTGCTAGAGTTACAAGAAATACCAAAGTTACTGTTTTCTTGCTTAGCGCAATCTCAAATACACATATTTATATAAAAAATTTTTCAGAAGTTTAAATAATAGACCCCCTTAATCTGGAAGGGAAATAAAACTTGAGATAGTAATGAAAACTCATTTTTAAAATAGGTCCCTTAACTTCAATAAAGAAGTAAAATAATATTTACAAGAAAAAATTTGAAATTGAACCAAAAATTGCCGACATACCTTTTTTAAATAAAACATGAAATCATTTTAATAAGGATAAGTATCACTTGTACTATTTGTTTGCATATACCTAATTACGTAAAATTTGAATATTTTATTAAATAAAGATTTACATTTATAATATACCTAACTAATGCAGTGAGACACGCAACTTTATTGAAATAATTATATGACTAGAATAATATTGAGGAGTATAAAAGCAAATATAAAATTCCCAAACTAACCGAACTTATTGTTAGATAAACAGAAATGCATTAAATCGTTATTTACTATAAGTTTTCCATCACCTCGCGTATACGTAATAAGTAAACTATATATGTAGTTAATTCTATAGTGCTATTGTATGTCAGTATAGTATGGCAAAGTATTTTCCCATTTTATTTGTACTTTTTGAGCTTCTCGATATAAAATAAATTAATTTAATTGAGTGAAAATTACAATTTATCTCAATTAAACTATCAAACTGTTCGCTCTGTCTTTTTTTAATGATTGATTATTTTAATTATATTTGTAACGTTATATAACAGTGGCGTATCAAATATGATTTGAAAATTGTATATTTGAGGAATATTATTGAAATAGAAATCCTTTCAACATGATAAAAAATTAATTGTTTGTTAAAAGATCGTTCTTGACGGTAAACATATATACGTATATTTAAAATGTTTAAAAGAAAAAATAGGTGAATAATACAATAATTTTTTTTTTACAGAATTGGTCAATGGTCCGAAGATAATATTTACAAAAAATCAGTAGATGTAATTAGAAAAAAATTAACTCTGGCGAAGCTGAAAACACAAGTGTAGAATGTCTGGAATCGTATTTCCATACGAAGTTTAAATTCAATTGGATCCGCTGTGTTACGTGTCTTGGTTGGTTGCAACAACATTGTACTCCATTTAAGAATAATTGCAAAAGCTGCGAAAGGACAGAGGAGTGAAAAGAAAATGAAAGATTTCATTGGAGCACGACAGGCGAATGGGTCTGCTAATTTTACATTTTTAAAAAATTTTCTTTGACAAAAATAAGAGCAAAAAAAATAAAGCTTCTTTTATTACGGGCCTTTCCTTCAAGACAGCCCCCCGGCTGCCCTCTCTCTTGTAGGGCATGGTCAAATGTGCCTCGCATTCCATTTTTTAAACTGCTGGTTCTCCTAATTATTTTCTTAATTTCATAAACTATATTTCATTCAGTTTCTGTCCCTTGAATCAAAGAATCACTCTGATTATTTAAATAAACTGAATTTTTTATGTTGGAGGTTTTAACTTCACTTTCTGGATCGTGGGGTACGTATACCTGGTTTCCTTTATATTTTGCAATTTAGCTAATTTTTTTCTTTTTTTACAAATATTTATAGCCATATTTTGCAAAGTATTATTTCCAAATATAGAATAACATAAAATAACACACAAATTTATTAATAATATTAAAAGACTGTTTAATCGTTAGGCGAAAGTTTTTTGTCATTGTAATAAAAGTCTTTAAATTACAATCAAGCCCTTGTTACTGTTTACTGTTTGCACCCTTCTTTCATATTATTATGAACACGAAAGTCTCAAAATATTAACTGTGTTATTTAATTATTTATTAGATCCCAAGGATTCTTTCCAGTGTTTAAGTACCCCTTTTCGATAAAAAATTCCCTTTACTCAAACCTGAAAGAAGTAACCCCAATTGCAGAAAGAACCCATCTTGTTTATTCCGTTCCTTGCACCAGTTGTAATTCGGTTTATATTGGTCAGACACGAAAATCACTGGAATACCGTCTCAAACAGCATAGATAGGATTTGGGTAGAGGTGAATTACGTACTGGCTTAGCACAACATGCACATAATTTCGACCACGTCTTCGATTTCAACAAGACGAAGGTGCTACAGTATGAAAGGAACTACAAGAAAAGACTGAACCTGAAGACTTTGTGGATTTTTTCTACAAAAAATGTGAATAATCAAGTAGAAAATGATAATCTGACATTTTACAAATCACTATGTCAAAACATTCAAAAAAACATAAACACTAGCTTAGTACTATAAACAATATTCACTTTTGCAGCTACTTGTTCATTCTCTATAAAAGTAAATAAATAAAAAATCTCTTTTTGAAATACATCTATTTTTGTCTCTATAATTCACACTATATTTTTGCCTCTATAATTTTGATAAAAATTTTTTCGTTTCAATTCATTTATCATTTTGACTTGATACAAATGAAAAGTATTTCGTTTTATTTTGTTACTTTAAAATATTGTCTGTTTTTAATTTTAATTTTAACAAATTGACTAAAAAAATTAAGTGTTTAGTTTTATAAATGTTTAAATTAATTTTATATTTTAATAACTTATTGTGATTCGATTCATTTTACTACTTTTTTAAAAAATTATGAGTAATTTATTGTTGTTCGAAAAATGTATGTTCCTGTTTTTAAATTTTAATATTTTTAATGTTTTTAAGAATATGACCTGAAGAAGAGTTTTTCACTCGAAACGTACGTAGCCAAATAAAAAAATTTTTCAATAGAATACGGTGACCATTTATTCCAAAATTCCCTATTTTAATTAGGAATCGAAATTTTGTTAAGGTACCATAGTGTGGTCGGCAGAAAATAGTCAATTTTTGCGATTTTTTTTCGGATGCATAGGATGGGGGAATGGGGATGAATTTTTGTTACGATTAATACCACTATTTAGCAATACAAAACTTTTTTTTATTCATTTTTATTTTTTTTTTTATAATTATTATAATTTTTTTTAAAAAAGTCCATTAAAAAAGGACGAAAATTGGTGCTCACAATTGCGGCCGCAGTTTTCATTTAAAAAAAAAAGTCAAATAAATTATTAATCTGTAGGTAAGCCGCTATGTACGTATGGAAGTTTTTTTTTTTGAAAATGGTGGCGGTTTGGGTAAGAAGTACAAAATTTTTTATAGTTTTCCGCGTGGAAAAATAGGAAGATTTTAAAAAAACACCTTCCATAGATACATAGCGGCTTACCTACTGATAATTTACTTGATATTTTTCCCAAATGAGAACTGCGGCCGCAATCGTGATCACCGATTTCCACCGTTTTTTAAAGACACTTTTTTCAAAAAATTATAATAATTATAAAAAATAAATAAAAATGATTTAAAAAAATTTTTTTTTATTGTTAAATAGTGGTATTAGTTACCTATTATTGCACGAGATGTTTGTATTTTTTCGAATAAATTTGGGTTTGTCTAACGAAAATATCTTGCCTAGCAATTTAACGAGAAGAATTGTCAACAAACAAAAACGCGATAGCGAAGCTGAAGCGTTTTTGGATTGACAGTTCTTCGAGTTAAATTGCTTTTAGGCAAGAAATTTGAGTTGTAGAAAACACAAATTTATTCAGAAAAAATATAAAACTCAAGTGTAATACAGTAAGATAATTTAACGAATAAAATAAATTAGCATAATTCATATTATTATTTAATACATTGTTACTATGGTTCTGAAATCAATTAAATTTACCAATAGGAATTTTTGTTTCGCTTTTATCGTGTTTACCTACAGTGAAATGACCAATTAAATGTTTTTTACTATTTTTTTCGCTGTAAAACTTTGTCCTAACTTTTTTCCCATGGTAAAAGTGAAAAAACTGCAACATTCTTATGGGACTTGATACACATGAGTTAAATTATCGTAAAAAAAATTTCGTCCTTATTCCCCGTCCTATCCATCCAAAAAAAACTCGCGACATTGATTATTTTTCGGTCGATCACACTATGATAGTACCTTAATACCAGAACAGAAATAACCTCTATAACTTGTTCAGACGCTTATGATGTGGAAATGCATTTGTTGAGTAAAAGCTTACAAAATAATGTATAAAATAAACAAAAGGAAAGATCATTTGAACCTAATGGAAAAATCTGCATCGTATTTAAAAACTGTCAATAATTGAAGCGAGTTTAATGAGGAATTAATGGACTGGATATAATTTAGTTTCATGAATAATATTATCACTTATATTTCACTAGATAGACGGGCGCAAACATGACAGTAAAAGTACAAGTAAGTTTTTTACTGTTTCTTCATTTTTTACACATACTATTATCAGAATAGAGATGACCTATAAGAGAAAGCGGTAAAGAACAATCTTAAAATAACTCCCTTTGCCCCTTTATAGAGCTGAATTAGAAGTAATCGTAACAAAGATTGAAAAGGTAAGAAAATGAAACTGGATAAGATATTTATAAGGGAGAGGGAAAAGGGAAAATATAAGTCAAAAGAACTAGAAAAGCAAAATGGGGAAACTTCAGAAAATGAAAACATTGAAGACTCGCCGCTTTTTTACAATAAAGAGCTTGGAATTAAATGACAACCGGTGTGAGCTGGTTTTGACAGCGATGATGATGAGACCATACTGATTTGCGAATTTTACACGCAAAAAAAATTTCTTATCTCATATATTTCGTTCTGGCCCACACTGTGAGGATGAAAGGGAATAAGAGATTTTAGCGAATTTTCGAAACTGGAAATTTAGCTTTTTCGGCCGTTCTCATGACGCAACCGGAGGCCGCGGCTATAACAGAAATATGTTTTGAGGTCCCTAGAATACGAAAATCATATTCACAAAAATTTATATATATATATATATATATATATATATATATATATATATATATATATATATATATATATATATATATATATATATATATATATATATATATATATATATATATATTTATGTATCCGTGCGATGACTCGCGAACGAAACGTGTAATGCTTATGAAATTTGGTGTGCGTACTGGAAAATGAATTGGCTCGGCTAAGTTCGTTAGCCAGACGCGTCGGATGCCCATAAGTAGAGTTTTTGAGCATTTTTTGTTAAAACGAGTTTCTTGCCAGAATTACGCAATTTTTCCAAATTTTTTTTACACCAAGCCAAAGTAAAAGACAATATGCATAAAAAATGTTTTTACACAATTGCTCTGAGTTAATTACTTTTTGAGAAAAATTAGAAAATATGTTGGAAGAAATCATTTTTCATTACACTCGCACTCACAGTCTTTTTTTTCTGTCTTATATTTTGCGATGCTACATTCGAAAAAAAGGCTTTATAAGTGGTGTGTCATGATTTTTTTAATCCAATTTAACGATTCAGCTATATTGTATTTCTCTCAGTTAAATATGTTTTTATAATATATCTATTCCATTTTTTTGAGAAAAATTATCACGAAAATTATGTTACCACTGCATTAAAACTATTAATATTTTGGTACAACTGGATAAAAATTACGTTAAACCACATTGAAACAATATCACTTTTAACGTAAATTTATGCGTATTTGAATATACTCTTAATAATTTTGTACATACAATGTATGCACAATATATTCAATTTTAATACTACTTGCACTTTCAACAAAAAAAAAAAATTAATTTTGACACAATTCTATCAATTATATCATAATTTCGTTTTGAAAATATTAAAATATTTTAAGGCGAATCATTTAGAAAGAAATAAATTAATAAATTAAAGGCGAACATTTATATATTATTTTACACATGTGTAGTGAAAATTTTAGTTTTTTGAAAAAATTTAACAAAATTTTTAAATACTTACAAGAAATGTATTTGAAAGGTAACACCGGTAATTTTTTTTAATTTCTTTAGATCATTTATTATTACAATTTCTTTTAGAACTTTAATTTCCACGGAAGAAAATATTGGTCGATTCATACACATTTTTAAAATATCCTTATGAATTTTATAACTAAATAATAACAAATAGAACGACGGCGCCAAAACGACTAATTATAATGGCATATAAAAAAATTTTGAAAATTTTGAAAATTTTTTCAATATTAAAGAGGTAAGTTATTTTAGATAGATATAGATTACGTTATGTAAGATCCGCCAGAGTCCGTGCGACCAAAAAGAGTCAAAAATGAAAAGTGACCGATTCGGAAAATTTTTTCACTGTTACAGCGGTAAACAATTTTAGATGGATATAGCTTATATGTTGTATGAGGTCGACCAGGGTCCTGGGATCTTAAAAACGCCAAAAATAAACTAACCGACCGATATTGAAGATTTTTTCACTGTTAGAGAGCTAAACTATTTTAGATAGATATAGATTACGTTATGTCCGACAGAGTTAATGGGGCCTAAAAGTGTCAAAATTAAAATAACTGACCGATCTTGAAATTTTTTTCATTAATACAGAGGTAAACTATTTTAAATAGATACAGGTTGTGTTATTTGAGATCCACAACTGTCCTGCGGATGCAAATGCGGCACAGAATGCTACACAACGGGTTTTGAAAATACTTTTACTGTTAGAAAGGTAAAATATTAAAAGGTAAAGGAAAGGTAAAAGGTTAGAAAGGTAAAAAAAAAATTTTTTTTCAGTGTATTTATTAGGATTGCGCCACACATGTTGTTTTGACATTTTTTTTATCGCAAGATCTCGAAACTAGAAACTTCCGGCTCTAAATTGCTTTGCTCACGACTCCGATGCGACCATTTTTCACGAAGATACAGCCATTCGAAAAATCGCTAAAAATTTGGATCCTTTTGATCCTTTAATTATTTCCGCTAGTATATATATATATATATATATATATATATATATATATATATATATATATATATATATATATATATGAAAGAGATAACATATATTAATAAGGTCCACCAGAAATAAGCTATCGAACCGATTCTCAAAATTTTCTCATTGCACGAAAACTAAGTTATTTTAGGTGGACAGCACTATGCTGTACAAAGTCCGTTCGGGGTCTTAGGTCCCAAAAATACCAAAAATAAATTACCCAGGCGATTTTGAAAATTCTTTTTCTCTTAGAAAGCAAAACTGTTTTAGATGGGTATAAAAATGAAATACCCATTTAATTTTGAAAATTTTTTCACCATCAGAAAGTTAAACTATTTTAAATTGATACATATATCAATTTAAAATAGTTAGGCGCATACGCCAAGCGCCTTATGCGAAAAAGCGCCAAAAATTAACTACTCAACTGATTTTGAAAACGTTTTCACTCTTAGAAAGCTGAATTATTTTAAATGGGTACAGGTCTTAGATGAGATCCGCCAGTACCCAATATCTGGAAATTCGCTATGTTATACAGATGCTGCAGATGGGTATTGCATTGATACGATTAGTCTATACTCTATATAGAATATATACTGATAGAATATATAATTTTACCATACTGTATTATTTTACGGTATAGAATATATAATTGTACCAATTTCTTATTACTGAAACTAATTTTGAAAAATAAATATAAACTTGGGTGTAACAAAAATAAAACTGGCAAAAATTTTAAAAAAATTGCATATCGATAATCCATATTAAATGAAAATACGATATCAAATGTCGATAAGGAAGTCAAATATATTCCGCTGGCGTATTACATTTACAGATACATATGTAATTTCGAATGTATCTTTCTACATAGAGACATATCTGTATCCTATAACTCTGGTAGTCACATTGGAGAACATACGTAGCGTGAAAAGAATTTGAGAGATGAGATACCAATAACTATTTTAACACTTTTACGATGTCGATATCTCCCAACAGACAGACATAATATACGCCACGACATATTATAACATGTTATAAATACCACTGTTACTTTTTATATCACCATGAAAGAATAACGATCGTACGTTTAGCATTTTCTCGTTGTACAGACATATTATACAGTGTGTACAAAAACATTCTGTTTAAATGGGCTAAAGAAATTCTTATCATATACGTGGAAGAATACTCACTACGATTACAATAAATTTAAGTTACTTTACTAAGGTAAATGCCAATAGCTTGGTATAGCGACTTTACCACTTGATTTTACCCACTACCGGCTAGGGATTGCAATCCAGTGTCAATTTCAATCCGGTCGGATTGGTTACATCAAAACAAATTTTCCCTTTGTAGTCAACTTATAAAGGGCAACAATAAATTTCATTATTAAGAAAGTTTGTGGAATTAACTAATTTATTATTTTATTAAGGGGAGGTTTACTCGAGAGTCCTTAAGAATTATGTATTTTTCAAGAATTTTTTTCTCAAGAACGGAAGTAAATATCAATTTCAAATTTTGTACACATATTTATTAAGTATTAGACTATACAAAAAAAAAAAAAAAAAAAAAAATTTTCAAGGAAAAATATAAAAAATTGTCCATTTTATAGATACTGCAGTGTGACGATCCGAAAATCAAATGCCTTGTTGGCGGACATTGTAGCGCCGGTAATAAACCACCGAAATCCAAAAACAAAAAAGATTTATAAGATATATGAAGAGTGTCGGCACCTCTACCTACAATATCAATAAATTGCTGAAAGAAAAAAAAATGGCGGATGTTTGAACTTTTGATTACGATTTTTATCTTATTTTTCGCTTTTTAAAGTAAACTTAAAAATAAAAAAAATATTGAAAGTGTATCGAACTTAGGTAGAGGTGGCGAAGAATTGAATTATCTTTAAAATAAAAAATTAAAAAAAAAGGATCCATCGAATATTTTTTGAGTTATCGTGTCCGCCAGTTCTAAAAATGTAGTTCCGAGATATTATAAAATATATATAAAGAAACGTATTTTCAAAATTTTATATTTAATACTCATTATTGCGTGAACTACGTTTTTTGAATTTTTTTTATAGAAAGCTGGATTCGGTTAATGTGCAAGAATCTTGTTTTTAAATTATTTTCAGTAAAATCACTTTGGGAACATATTCTACACATAATTAGCTAAAAATTTCTGCAAAAAAAAAACGATTTTTTTAACGACTCTCAAGTAAACCTCCCCTTAAGGATGAATTTACTTATTGTACGACTTATAAGTAATTAAATACATGTATACAAATATTGTTTATTTATACAAAATGAAAATTCAGTTGCTTCTTCTTCACTTACTACTCGTATATCTGGATCTGTGTCACGTATATTGTTTGTTGTTGACAAAGATAAATAAAAATTGTGAACATAATTTGGAATTAAAGGCATATACTTACCCTGTCATAATTAAGCAAAAATTACGAATACAATCAACAATAAAAAACTATTGTGTAACTAATATAGTGTAGTTAGTTAAATTTTAATATTCATATTAGTAATAATTATTTATTAACAACGGACAGTTAAGTTTACTCCAACAAGATTTCATAAATTACACGAATGATAATATTGATAATAGAATTATTTTGTAACTTATATACTACGGTGCAGTTATTCCACATATTGTTTGGCAAAAAGTTGCACCATTTTGAGCTTGGGTTTTGGTGGGAGGGGGGTAGCAGTCGGCAAATTAACGGATTTCATCAGTTTTTTTTTAATTATTTCGGAAAATATGAGGTTGAGCGTAAAAAGTGTTATATATAAAAATAAACTACATTAAATTACGAACAAAAATGGTCCTATGCATAATCTTTCTAAAGTGAAGAGTTCCAGAGTTACGGAGGGTGTAAAAGTAGCAATTTTTAGTATTTTTACCCGTCACCAGGTGCAGCAGTGACTAAATAAGAAGAAGAAGCCCCAAATTTGCAGTTTTGGGCCCTCAAAAACTTGGCGCCCGAGGTGCGTGCCTCCGCTACCCCCTAGTTCCGGCCCTGCTCTTAAATTCGTTACCGAATATGTTAAATACAAATAAATCTCTGTGGGATGTGAGAAATGAGAATTACAAAAACAAATTTAGCAGCGTACTTGAAATTGCTAGAAACGATGGGAATAGAAGGTTTTATTTAAAAAAAAAAAATCGTAAAAAAATTAAAAATATAAGAACGAAATATTCTCAGGAATGAAAGAAAATTAAGGATTCAAGCACTCGACTTTGTACTAATCGACTAAACTAAACACTAGCTGTATGTGAATGATGGTTTTGACTGGCAGTATTTCAACAAACTCTACTAAATTACTTACCCTGTATGAACAGTATGTCCACTTGACTAAATTACTATACTCTACTAAACTACTGGCTGCGTCTGAACCGGGCTTAATGTGAACCACTTGTTGTAACGGCAGAGTATAATAGATTAACTTAATGCCATAATATGTATTTTTATATGTAGTATACAAATGTCCTTACTTTTTCAATGTTTTTCCATTTTATATTATAATTAACTATACCTCATTTTAGATACAACTGATCATGAGTTTTCGTTAGCCGCTAAAGCCAAGAAAACGGAAATTATTTAAATTCAAAGTGACGAAGCATGGTTAAATTTAACTGAAATGAACTATAGTATATTTTTAGTGCAGAGTTAAAATTTGAAAAGTGAATATTAAATATTCATTTTCATTTTAATTGCATTTAATATTTTTCTGAAACCTGTAACAATTTGGCTTATTTCTTCTATACGTATTACTTCCTTTGTTTTAATGACTTTGTTTCATCGAATATGGTAAATATAGAAAATAATCCACTTATTCTCTTCACTATTCTTTAGATCCTCAGCCATTTCAGTAGACTTTTGCATATTCTTCAGATCCTCAACCATTGATTTTTTCCCAATCACTATCAAAATCTATAGAAAATTTAGAGAACTTATCACAAACCTACCACCAATTCATGAATCATCAAAACCAAGGACGACATTACGAGGCTAAGCTGAAAGGAACAAAGATTCATGAGATTTCATCTTGTAGTGTAACTATAACAGTTTTTGTATAAGATCAACTTTTGAAACATACGGTAAGTATTAACATAAAGTACACATAAGTACATACTGTTTAATAAAAGGTTCTTTAGGATAAAGTACCTCTCCCATACCCTCTAAATTGATTTAAGATGTTTGATCGCACCGACTGACGTGAACATAAAGGTGTGACCATCAGACCTTTAGCAAAAAATGAAATTATCTGGAAACATTTTACAGACTCGTCAATGGAAACAGATACGGTCGTTGCAAGAGAGCCGTTCCAGTATTTAGAGGATTATGAATTCCACTGTCTAACGAATGTCCACATATTAGACATGTAATATGATTAATACTAATCATACAATAAAAATAAAAATACATTGATAAACTTACAGATTTAATGTTTCAACTCAACCGTCAAAAATTAGATATGATAATGTTAACATCGACTCTGGTAATACGAACACCGTAAAATTGACTAAGGCCTTGTATTATTACCAATTGAATGAAAAAATACCCCTGTCGCAGCATCTGCATAACATAGCGAATTTCCAAATCTTGGGCACTGGCGGATCTCATCTAAGACCTGTACCTATTTAAAATAGTTTAGCTTTCTAAGAGTAAAAGAATTTTTAAAATCGGCTGGGTAATTAGTTTTGGTATTTTTAGGGACCCAAGAACCCGAACGAATTTTGTGCAGCATAGTTGTATCCATCTAAAATAATTTAGTTCTCTAGCAGTGAGAAATTTTTTAGCATCGCTTCGATAGCTTATTACTGGCGTTTCCGGATCTGCAAGATCCCAGTGGACCTCATTAAAAAATCAGCTCGACCGTATATTCTAGGCGGACTTTATGTAATATATATATATATATATATATATATATATATATATATATATATATATATATATATATATATATATATATTCAAAACCCGTTGTGTAGCATTCTACGCCGCATTTGCATCCGCAGGACAGTTGTGGATCTCAGATAACACAACCTGAACCTATCTAAAATAGTTTACCTCGGTAATAGTAAAAAAGTTTCAAAATCGGTCAGTTATCTTATTTTTGACACTTTTAGGTCCTACTGACACTGTCAGACCTTACATAACGTAATCTATATGTATCTAAAATAGCTTAGCTCCCCAACAGTGAAAAAATTTTCAAAATCGGTCGGTTAGTTTATTTTTGACACTTTTGGATCCGATGGACCCTGGCAGACTTTACATAACGTAATCTATATTTATCTAAAATAGTTTAGCTCTGTAACAGTGAAAAAATTTTCAAAATCGGTCGGTTAGTTTATTTTTACCACTTTTGGGACGCATGGACCCTGGCGGACCCTAAATAACGTAATGTATGTCTATCTAAAATAGCTTAGTTCCCCAACAGTGAAAAAATTTTCAAAATCGGCCGGTTAGTTTATTTTTGACACTTTTGAATCCCATGGACCCTGGCAGACCTTAGATAACGTAATCTATATTTATCTAAAATAGTTTAGCTCTGTAACAGTGAAAAAATTTTCAAAATCGGTCAGTTAGTTTATTTTTGACACTTTTGGGTTCTATGGACCCTGGTGGACCTTACATAACGTAATTTATATTTATCTAAAATAGTTTAGCTCTGTAACAGTGAAAAAATTTTCAAAATCGGTCACTTAGATTATTTTTGACACTTCTGGATCCTATGGACCCTAGCAGACCTTACATAACGGAATCTATATTTATCTAAAACAGTTTAGTTCTGTAACAGTGAAAAAATTTTCAAAATCGATCAGGCAGTTTATTTTTTACACTTTTGGGTCCTATGGATCCAGGCGGACCTTACATAACGTAATCGATATTTATCTAAAATAGTTTAGCTCTGTAACAGTGAAAAAATTTTCAAAATCGGTCAGTTAGTTTATTTTTGACACTTTTGGGTCCTGTGGACCCTGGCGGACCTTACATAATGTATTCTAAATCTATCTAAAATAGTTTAGCTCTGTAACAGTGAAGATTTTTTTAAAATTGGTCGTTTAGTTTATTTTTTACAATTATGGGATCAGTAAATCCTGGCGAAACTCATACAAGTCTAGTACTCTACCAGTAAGAAAAGGGTTCTAAGGATCTCATATAACTTATGGCAGTCCGTAAGCTTCTTGCGGACATCATTTAATTAATTAATTCAAATACTTTAACCACTTGTGTGAAAAAATTTTTAAAATCGATTGGTTAATTAATTTCTGGCCTTTTTAGGTCCCGAAAACCTTGACCTCACATAAAATACCTTAAATCCATTTGAAATGATTTAATTCTTTAACATTATTAATTATTAGTGAAAAAATTTTCAAAATCGATTCAAAATATTTTTCCGTGCATACATATGTACATTGTACATATTTTGTTTTGTTTCATATTTAGTAATATTATATCATAACATAATCTTCAATTTCTTGTTTACTTAAAAATTCAATAAAAAAAAAATTCTTCATTACATTAGCTTAGAAAATCTGTTTAATTTACATTTTTCAACATGAGATAGAACCATGCTAATTATAATGCAATAAATGAGAAACAAAACTCTATACATGTATGTGTGTCATAACACATGTATGTGAATAGACTTCACTTGTTCTCACAAAATTCTTTAATAAAAAGTGAAATATTTTTATACTTCATAAAGAACTGAGATATAAATATAAATTACTTATTAGACTAACAAAGAAAGAAAACTAATAATATAATGGTGAAAATTTACATTTTCTCGAAAAATACTTAAAATAGAAAGAAAATTATAAGAATATTTTCTTCATAATTTTTTTTTCCTTTTCAACGATGTAAAAATCGAACTGTCTTATGATAGGATCGAATGATAAAAAATGGCCAGAAAACCTACTTCTGGGCATCCGACGTGTCTGGCTAACGAACTTAGCCGAGCCAATACAGAATCCAGTCCGCACACAAAATTTCATAAGCATTAGACGTTTCGTTCGAGAGTTATCGTGGCGACACACACACACATATATATATATATATATATATATATATATATATATATATATATATATATATATATATATATATATAAATTTTAGTGAATATCATTTTCGTATTCTAAGGACCTCAAAACACATTTCTGTTATGATCCCGGGCTTCGGTCCCGTCATGACACCTACTGTAATAGCGCATTTCCAGTTTCACTTTTGGAAATTCGCTAAAAAAGAAACTAGAAAAGTGTTTTAAAAATCAAATATAATTAATAATTCATTGTACAGTAGTAGTAGTATTCGACCTTAATAAAGTCTCGCTACTCTTCTATCCATATATTGCGCGAACTCTTTCTCAATCTCGTATATCAAAAACTGCATGTTTTAGGACACACAAAATACATTAAATATTGAATTTATATATATATATATATATATATATATATATATATATATATATATATATATATATATATATATATATATATATATATATATATATATATATATATATATATATTTATATATGTAGGTAGCCAACATCAAAGGGTGTAATTAGATAAATCTTAAGTTCATAATGATGAACACACAGATTTAAATACGTTTTTTTTGTGTCTCCAAAAATCGGGAGATTGAGAAAGCGTACGCGCAATATGTGGTTTTTAAATCCAAATTTTAACCATAACTCTAAGTTTGAAGAAACTAACCAAGTAAAAATCCATGTTATATACTTATATTCATAAAATAATATAAAAAAATAATATGTGTCAGCTCTTATAAGTGTTATATATTTTTTTCAAACTTTGTTCTAGTTTTGCATCAATTTTGTTAGCTGCTATAAATACATATATATGTATGAATATATGCTGACTTACAATTTGCACCAGTGGAGTTTGCACAAGCAAGGAAATTTTACGCTACCCAAGAAAGATATTCAGATGAGAATTCCCAATTTTAATGTTTGGTATGTGTATAGAATGAAAAATAGTAACCGACCGCTGCTTTTTTTATTGATCATCGCAGCCATTTAAGAGTTGAAATATCCCTTAAAATAAAGGTAAAATTTTTAATTAGTTGAATATATGTTTCGTGTCCCTCTAAAGTTGTGTGGGTTAAATGAAAACTATGCAGTTTCTACAAAAGGAGAACTTCAACAGGAGAACTAGTAATTTTCATTCAGAAATTACTAGTTCTCCTGTTTTTGCTTAAAATTGTAACTTGAAAGATTAACCGTTATTACTATACCTAAATAAAGTTAATTTGACATGAACATCGTAAATTGTACATGTATGATTGTCCATATCTGGCTAGAATCGTAAAAAAATGTATAATTGATGAAAAACCGGCATCGGTATGGCTATGATTAAGCGCGAAGTAAAGATAAATTGGAGGTAAGGAATTTATAAAAGCATGTACTCTAAACAAAGTGTTCTCATACTGCGATAAAAATTCAACGATAATTTGTTTTTAATTTTTCAGTTCACTTTTTGCGACGGCAGTCATGTTATTTAATTTATGGTATTTTGTGAGACCTTTCTAGCAGGAAACACTGGTTATGAGCCTTAATCGACCATGTATGCTTGTTTTTAAGGTGACAGGAAAGTGTTGCCATATTATATGGCTAAACTTAAGGCGCTATAACTCCTTATACTTAAATCATTAAATTAGCCTTATTTGGTCGAATTTTGTAAACTATTTTTAGACATACTTCTACTAACTAGAAGGCGTAAATTTAAACAGTGAATGTCTCATTTTGGTCTAAGGTCACGTTTTGTGTATTTTTACAGGTTGTTTAAAAATTTTTGCAAATATCTTCTTTTGAACTCCGTGTTTTGGGCAGCTGCATGCATTGTTTTACTTCAGAGCTTTTAGAATCCTACAAACAAATATATAAAACTTATGCACTTAGGAGGAAGAAAAGTGGAAAAACGGGAAAAGTTCAAAATTAAACATTTTGGTACAACTCGAAAACGCAAAGCTAGCTTGGGCTAATATTGCAGCTATGGAATACATGTGTAATTCACCTATCTTATCCGGAGGTGTTCTTTAAATGGTAAATATCAAAAATAACAAGAAAACTGTCAATGAATGGAAAAAACAAACCAACTGTATCGTCTGTATCTATATGCTGGTCGCGAAATTCTGTTCATAAAGTACATTTCAGGAAAACTGCACCTTAAGAATAGTCAGACTTATCATCGCCAAATATCCTACCGTCATTCGACAGTTGTAAATAGTTTTTGAGTAATTAACGATTGACTATGATGTTTCAAAAAGAAAATGGAAATTCATTATTTTTCTTGGTATTATACTCCTTTCTACCAAGTTTCACTTAAATACCCTTCCTTGTAAGTGTTTTTGGTTCTTTTCGTATCAGCCAGTATGTAGGTATATACAGTTACTCACGAAATCCTGTGTAAATCGTTAGTAAATTTGGAAATATTAAAAGCTAATTTGTTTCAATGCGTTGCAAAACTACAGCTCAATGCAGATTGGATTGATTAGATTCAAACTTTTATAGAACACCGCAGCGGTTTCCAAAGTAGAGGGCGCCCCCCCCCCCCAGGGAGGCGCAAGTTGAAAATATCGTCGGGGGTGTAAATATCGTCGTCGTTTTGATAAAATCATGGTTTTAAGAATAAGCGCTCAAACATAATTACCAAATAATGGACATTTTATATTAAGGAGTTACATGGGTCTTTTTTAGCAAAAAAGAACACAATTTTTTCGATTTTTTTACAATATAAAAAAATATAATTTACTTCAACTTTTGGCATATTATTGTATATTTTGAGACATTGTAAGAAAATTTTTATGAAAAAAAAAATAATTAGGCCATTGACAGCTAGTATTGAAAATCGCTGATTTTTCGCCCTAGGCAGAGTAGCTCTTGAAATTTTTACCTAAAATAAAAAATAAAATTTTTTCTATTAGTAGATGCTTATGGCTTGTACTTTTTTGAAAATTTTGACCAAAAATTAAAATGTTTTGTTTAAAACACTGTCAAAAGTTGAAATTTCATTTTTTTTAAATCCCTTTGTTTGAGTATAAGCCATAAGCATTTACTAATAGAAAAAATTTGCCAAAAGTTGAAATAAATTAGGTTTTTTTGCTAAAAAAAAGCCACATAACCCCTTAACCACAGAATATTACAGAACGAATGCTAGTATCTCTATATTACTGAAACCAGTGTAACGACAAAAGACAGAAAATATCCCACCAATATGTTATATACGTGCACGCGGAGTTGTGTGTGTTAGTCCGATGGATGGTTGTTTGCATTGGTGTCTTGCATATGCATATACATAATCTGTATGTTAAATAATAATTTAATATTACATATCAAGTATGCAAAGGATGTAAAGGATGATAAAGTTCATTTATGATAAATTGACCACTTTTCTTATGTGAATTCAATAGTAAATGTAGTCAACTTATTTAAAATGAGTTTCTACATACATATATAAACATTTAATTTTGTTGCCGCCACTGTCTAGTACTTTTGTTTCAATAAAACAATGTTGTTACAGGCCCTTTTCTAATACATAATATAAATTATTCTTTCGTCATTGTATTTACTAATAAAGATATGAAGGTCACGTAGATTTTTGTTATAAAATTTGTATTTATCGACATTTTTTCTCTGTTTCTTTTAAATAAATAGTTTAATGAGTGGATAAATTGATTAAGTCCCAATAAATTTTTTATGTTTTACTTGAATATACGTAGGCTTTCGTGAGTAACTGCAGGTCAGCTACCCTTTATGTTTTTCCTTGACCATTTCGTGCAAACTCCGATGCCGTGCTCTGTATATATTTACAATTACCTACATATATTATGTATCCACATGCATAATAAAACAGTATGATGTTACTGGTATATGTTACGGTAATTTACCTTTGAGGATTTTAAACTCGAAACAAACGGTTTGAAAACAACACTCCGGAGAGATAAATCTTACATGATACATAAATTTTATGATATTTTTAAAACTATATATGAATGGGTCTAGTATGGTAGGATAGAAAAGGGAAGTGAAGATGTATGTGAGGAGAATTTTTTTATTAAACAAATTTCTTTAATATTTGTTTTACTTTTTTCTCTTTTATTCCACTTTTAAGGTCACATATTCTACACACTGCTGAATAACAGGCTTACAAACTGACAGTAATAGAAAATGAAATAGGAGTATGATGTTTTATAGGGAAAGATATATTTAGAACTATCAATGGGTTCTTTTTGTCATAAAATATTCTAACAAGAATATATTCCCAAATTTCCGAGCGATATTTGAAGTCCTTCGTATATCTTAGTCTCTCAAATTGTGTGCCGAAGTGGCTTGGCTTTTTTTTAATTCCAAAAATTATCGAGTGCTTGTGAAACATTACATTTGGTCATCTTTACATCTAGCTTAGCTGAAACTTGGACATCCGATTTCCTTTGATACGTATGACCAAATCCATATGTTAATTAAAAATCACATAATGATTGAAAAAATATGGTTTAAAAACTGGATCGGCTGGGGCTCGAACTCAGGACATCTTGTTAATTAGCTAAGCGCTTTACCCGCTAGGCAAACGCTCCTTGTTCGAGAGCGACGACAGTTCATTCAGTCAGATATATTACTCAGCATTTATTTTAATTCTGAATATTTTAAAGCACGAATCTTAAAAATGTGATTTTTGTAAAGGAAGTTAGTGTTACTGGTAACTTTAAAGTAAAAGTTAATTTTCAAAAAACTTCTAAGCATTCGTTTCCATTTAAAAAAAGGCTATAAATTTGCATCGTTGCTTGAAAACTATAAAAGGCATAAAGTTTGTGACTGTAGTAATCGGTTAGCCCCATCAGTATCTACAACTCTTATTAGAATTATCAGAAGTCAATTATCAATTGGTCATCATATAGTATATGTCAGTAGTTTAAACAATAAATGTTAAAAAAACAGAGCCGGTTAAGATAAAAAATAAGAAACCATTTAATTTAAATAAAAAACTTAGAAGGGAGCCAAAAATAAAACTCATTGTCAGTTTGCCTTGTATAAAGAATGTATTCATATAAAATGTAAATGTGGTTAGACACCTTATTTTCTCATTGAATATCAAAAACTAATAAACAGATACATTTGAAAAAAATATCTGCAGCTTTGATACGTAAAGTAATATATAAATATGTAGATTCGTACTCAATTGGGGTGAACCCCATATATATATATATATATATATATATATATATATATATATATATATATATATATATATATATATATATATATATATATATATATATACATATTTATATATATATATATATATATATATATATATATATATATATATATATATATATATATATATATATATTGAGTAATACTCAATATTTCGTACTTAAATAGTAAGAAAGGGTATACCAAGGTAAGAATAACGGAATTGCCCCCCTAGCAGATATCTGCAATCTTTAATGTAGTAACAATGGCAGCCAAAGTGATTATTAAATGTAGAGTCACTGGCAGAGCTAGATTGACAGAAGACCACTTGGTGCATGTGCCCCGGGGCCTTAACAAATTCTTAAAATAGCGGAATGAAACAATAATAGTGTTTTTCGTTTGTTTTTTTACTCGCCATCTCTACTTTTCGGTAAAATTTTAAATTTTTTGGAAATTCTGCAGGGGTCTTCACAAAACTAAGTACTTAGGAGCCACCGTATGAAAAGGGCCCCAGGGCTTCCACAAGGGACCCTGGTGACTGGCCCGCGATCTTGACTTGTCGTTGAGACACTGGTGAAAATACTTATGTGCAGACGCTACAATTTCGCATTTTTTTATTTTTTTAAATTATCAGCTGGCATAACAGAACCGACGCTAAAATTTATACAATATTTGGGCAATATTATATACTAGCTGGGAGCCGCGGTTTCACTCGTAGAAAATTATCTGCATTTTAGGTAAAACTTATAGGTTAATTCAATCATATATTCCAAAATTTTGTGCAAAATCTATTATTTATAGCACTTAACCCTGCTCGCCCAGTGACTCTAAAATAACTATATTTTCATATTTTATTAGCATGGCTAATTTCCCTACCGTAAGAACTTAGTATAGGTACCTATACCCGCAGTTTTAGAATTGTTTCTATTTTAGGCGCTTCAAGGCACCAAGACCCCGGGAAATCATTTTAACGTCACTTTCACCTTTCACAGAGATCTCAACAGTACCTGAGTAAAAATTGTCAAATTTCTTCAGCTTTTTAATTTGCGCTCTATATTCATATTTTTATAGCATATGTTTTCATAAAATTTTATCAAAATGAATCAAGTTGTTTAAGAGGAGTATAAAGTTGTTTAATTCGATAGCGCTGGAGGATTCATTCCAACTTCACCTTAATTTCAAACCAGATATTCTGAAATTCTTGGCTATATTCATATTTCAATAGCATGTATAATTTTTATATCTTGAGATCTTATGGTAGATAGTTAGATATTCATCCTGACAATTTTAAAGGCACTGTAATTTGTGAGACATTTTGAGATCCCAGGGCTCTGGAGAATATTTCTGAATTCACATTGATTTATTTCGGAATCTCAGTAATATTTGAGAAAAAGTTGGATAAGATCCGTCTGATCGTTTATTTGAAGGATGTTTTGGGTCCGTAAAAGCCTAAGGGGGAATTTTAGCCTCATGTTCATTTTTGTCAGAACCTCAATACTATTCGAGAAAAATTTGGTCAAGATCTGTCCAGCCATTTATTTTAGGTTTCTTTGGAGAGCCAAAAATTTGATAACGATACGTCCAATCGTTTACTTTAGGCTTTCTTGGGGGTTCTAAGGTCCTATAGGATAACTTTAACTTTGATAGTTTTTTTTTTATTCGTATAGCAATTTTACCTATAGACTTCTTTCAAATTTTTCTTGATACTTGCTACCGCTTTCTCGACACTACTGAGGACAGATAGGTAAGTAAAGTCCATATTTCATTTTAATATCAGGATGACCGAGACCGGCTCAATGGAAATTTCATCTGTATGGAATTTGCTCAGATCAGCAAACGCGCCAATTGATGACACCAGGGATAACTGGGCAGTCCAGTTGTTTATTTCTTTATAGAATACAAATTAATAGAATTTTACACAGTAAATAAGTAATTTCATAGTAGTTGTAGGTAAAAATATTATAGTAAATAATAAACAAATATTTTACTTCGCAAAAATACCACTTTTATTTTGAAACTGTGACAATATTGTTTCGAACCGTCAGTTCATTTTCAAACAGAATAAATATTACATTCTTTACATGCCTTATATACTAATTTTATCTACCTACACTTATTAAGGGGGGGGGGTGGTCTGTGATTTGGAAATGGAAAGGGTGGGAGTGATAGGAGAATACAAAAGTCAAGAAAAACAAGATTACATTACATGTGACAAGAAGCAAACAAACACGTGGCAAAAGATTGAACTTGAAAATGACAAAAGGACAATATTACAGTGAATACCGTTTTAAACAGAAATTAAAATTTAAATAAGTTATAATATTGAAAATAAAGTTGAACTGTAAATATCAGTGTAAACATTTAAAAGGTGATCGGAGCTATGTTTATTTATTTCTATTGCTGCTAGGATTGTTAACTTCTGTCCTTTGCTTGCCTCGTGTAACACAGTAATTTCCTGTTCCGGTGTGTGTCCGGTGTCAATTAAGTCCCTCGCAAAAGCAAAGTCGGATTTCTTATTTCTATATGGCCTAAAATGCTCTGTTCGCCGGGTTTCAAAGTTTCTGCCAGTTTGACCGATGTAAAAACCATTACAATCTTGGCAGTTTAATTTGTAGATACCTGATTTTTTAAGTTTATCAATTTTTGTTTTATTGTTATATATTAAATTTCCTAGATTAAAGCCTGATTTAAATGCAATATTTATGTATGATTTTGCTAGAACTTTTTTAATTTTATCTGATATTTTACCAAAATATGTTATAGTTTTAAAGTTAGTTTTTGGTTCTGGTTTAACGGAGGGGTAAATTTCTTTTAAGATTTGTTTAAATTTTTTCTTAGCTATTAATTTATCGGTTAGGTTTGAATTATATCCGTTATTATTTACCCCTCTGGCCACCTCTGAGCCCTCTGTTGACAGAAATTTATATGTCGAACTTAGAAGAAATAATAATGAATAATACACTAACCAAACAACATTTAAAATTTTGGTATAAATACGTGGATGACATAATTATAGGCTTCGATGGATCGATCCGCCAGTTAGACAAATTTGTAGAGTCATTAAATTCATTAGATCCAAAAATTAAATTTGACTTAGAGGTAGAAAAAGATAATAGTATAAACTTTTTTGATTTGACTATAACCAAAATTAACAATAAGCTTGATTTCAATATACTTATATATAGAAAACCATCTTACTCAAGTATTACAATTCCAAATGATTCAATAAGTCCGTATCAATATAAAGTCGCAGCCTACAATTCAATGATCCACCGCGCGTTTAATATACCTTTGTCGGAAGAAAATTTTAAAAAAGAAATAGATAATATTAAAATAATAGCGAATAATAACGGATATAATTCAAACCTAATCGATAATTAATAGCTAAGAAAGAATTTAAACAAACCTTAAAAGAAATTTACCCCTCCGTTAAACCAGAACCAAAAACTAACTTTAAAACTATAACATATTTTGGTAAAATATCAGATAAAATTAAAAAAGTTCTAGCAAAATCAAACATAAACATAGCATTTAAATCAGGCTTTAATCTAGGAAATTTAATATATAACAATAAAATAAAAATTGATAAACTTAAAAAATCGGGTATCTAGAAATTAAACTGCCAAGATTGTAATGGTTTTTACATCGGTCAAACTGGCAGAAACTTTGAAACCCAGAGAGCAGAGCATTTTAGGTCATATAGAAATAAGAAATCCGACTCTGCTTTTTCGAGGCACTTAATAGACACCGGACACACACCGGAACGGGAAATTACTGTGTTACACGAGGCAAGCAAAGGACAGAAGTTAACAATCCTAGAAACAGTAGAAATAAATAAACATAGCTCCCATCACCTTTTAAATGATTACACCGATATTTGCAGTTCAACTTTATTTTCAATATTATAACTTATTTAAATTTTAATTTCTGTTTAAAACTGTATTCACTGTAATATTGTCTTTTTGTCATTTTCAAGTTCAATCTTTTGCCACGTGTTTGTTTGCTTCTTGTCACATGTAATGTAATCTTGTTTTTCTTGACTTTTGGATTCTCCTATCACTCCCACCCTTTCTACTTCCACATCACAGACCACTCCCCCTTAATAAGTATAGGTAGATAAAATTAGTATGTAAGGCATGTAAAGAATGTAATATTTATTCTGTTTGAATATGAACTGACGGTTCGAAACAATAGTCACAGTTTCAAAATAAAAGTGGTAATTTTGCGAAGTATAATATTTGTTTATTATTTACAAATATGGAATACCATAAAGTAACGCTCAAATCTATTAATATTAAAAATATTATTGTTGGTATCTATAGAAATATTTAATAAATACTTACAAAAATTCCAAAATTATTTTTTTCCCAATACTCAGCAACTATTTAAAATTTGTATGACTGTAATAAAAATTGATATTTTACGGTTTTTCGTAAATATCGATGGTTAGACAAAAAATTTTGCAAAATCCTTTCTTAGCGAGCGCCTACAAACCAATAGGGACCTACATGCAAAATTTCAAGTTTGTAGGTGTTGTAGTTCTGGAGATTTTGTGATAGATAGGTGAATGAGTGAATGAGTGGTATTTCGCATTTATATAATTATATAGATATAGATTTTTCCTTAAATTTTAAAATCTTAAAATTACTGCAACTAGATTTGCTAATCAGTCCCGTAATTTGTTTTTAAATATTTCTCGTGAATTCAGAACAACTTTACAATTTATAATTAAACTTATAGATCCCTTAGAAGTTAGTACATAACTATTTATGACATAATTTATGGTATTTTAAAGATAAAATAAATCTTAACTAATCGACTTTTCGTAAATTTATATTATTTCAGCTTCTTCTAATAAAAGTAAAAGCACGTTTGCCGGATCACCTTTACACAATAACTTAATTTAATGGTTCATAAGCACATACACCAACCACCAATAAATAAAAACTACATTTCCAGCAGTGTCTGTACTACTGACGTAAGATATTTATAAAATATATTTATTACATCTTCAACAAAATTATATTTGAACAAAAATATAAAGAATTAACATCGTAATTCATCGAACGTGTAGATAAAATATTGAACGCCATTCTTCTATCTACTAAATATGAAAAAGATTTTAAATAAAAGCTATTAATTCAAGAGACATGCTTATAATTTTTATTATTTCACTATAAAACAACAGACAACGAAAGAACGACAGTGGTGTTTGCTGTATAGGCAAAATATATTGTCTCTCAAAAAAATCGTCTATTCCAAGGCGTAGTTCTTTCTATTGTAAAGAATAACTTATTTTATATTTTTAATAACTTTTCTATTGTGTCTCTATATCTTTTGAAATTTTAATAAGTACTATCTCTGTTACGAGATAATATGCACGTATATTAACAGAAGACGAACTAAATTACAGTAGCGCAAAAACAATAGAATCATTTTAAAAATTTCATTATTAAAGATGATGAGGTTAATTTTAAAACCAGTCTAATACTAGTAAATAAAAATAATCCAATTCTAAAATAATAGCAATAATAGTGCATTTTAGCGTCCGTTTTTGACACTGTTCGTCTATAATAGACGCCATCCACATCATTATTTGCACCGTTATTTATGCTCGTCATACTTTTTACAATACTTTGTACAATTATGATGTGAGTTGAGGACAAGAGAAATAGAGTGGGAGTAGGATTTGGAAGGTTTGCATCTGCAGCCGATTTATTTCAAGGAACTATGCCGACACTTATCTGGAACTGTGAATGGAAATTGCAGAAAATTTTCACGAGCATAGCTCGGTTACTCGGCTGGTTCATTTCTAAAATACACTTTTGACTAGTTGTACGTAATATCAAAATTGAAATAGAATCATATGTCTTACTCTTTTTATGTATATGCGAATTTTATCTAAAAGAGTCAATAGTGTAATCATTTTTTAATAAAAAAATTGTACGTTAAGAAAGTTTTAGTTTCTGTTAGGTCATAGTGTAAACAAACCCTAATTTCATATCTGTCAGTTTTATTATAAATATATATATATATATATATATATATATATATATATATATATATATATATATATATATATATATATATATATATATATATATATATATAAATATATATATAATATATATATATATATATATACATACATATATATATACAGATATATATATATATATATATATATATATATATATATATATATATATATATATATATATATATATATATATATATATATATTTTAAATTATAAACATTCAAATTATCCATTTGGCTTGTGTAGACTCAGAATCTCTGTGACCTTGCTACTGCAATCTTAATTTCTTGACTATGGCTTACCGTTTCGCAACTTTTTTTAGGATAATTATGTCTAGCTATGTACAAGCATTTCATGATACGACGGAATTTCATGAAATTATTTATTAAAACTCAGCCATTTAATAAAATAGCTAATTCATATTTATACCCCGTTTCAAATACAATTAAGCATGCGTCATCGTTAAAAAAATTAAATAATTCTTATATTCGAAACAAACCAATCTTCTATTCTTTTCTAAAAACAAACAACAAATTTAAAATTTACGCAACTGCAACAATGAAAGAGATAAAGCTAAAAAAACGGGAATTTCTTAAATTCGTAAGTGATGAATCATCACTTAAATTTAAGTGAAATAGATTATAGTTAGATCGAATAACATTTGACATTCAAACATATGGCTGACTTAAACAAAATATAATGTTGCTAGGCAATTCAAAAAATAAACATAAACATCCTGCAATATTAAAGATAGCTGCGCTGACAGTGTTTATTATACCTACTGTCATACTGTTAACAAACATAAGGAACTTTTTGATCTTGAAAATGAAAAATGTTATATAATTATATTTTCGAGTTATGATATGATATTTTTTGGTACCCGGTTCGTCAATAATTAAATACAAAAAGGAATGGTCTGTAGGTACTTGTGCCCGAAGAAATTATAATATTGATTATTAAATAAACGTATTAAATAAAATATTATTTTTTTTGTTTTCTGACATTTCCGTTTGTCCGAAATTATGCATAAACGCCATTAAAAATTTATGCACGTAGTACCTACTCTAAATATATATGACATTTTATTATAAAAATGAGTTTTTTTTTTTAGTTTCAGAATATACATTTGTTTATAAAATTATACCTTGATTAACTTAATCTAGTTACCCTCTAAATGGAGCCATTTCATGATCGAATTGGACACATCATAATCTAGTTGATTTGACGATCGGCCGGTGACATAGGTATATTTATAGGAAATATAATTACATAAATGAACAAACATTTTTTGAATACTCAGATGTTAAATGATAGTTACAAAAGGAAAAATTTGGTTATATTATGTTTAAATAAATTAATATTATTATAACAAGCCAGTTTAGTTACAAGTCAGCTTTCGAGTAGTGAACTCATCATCAAGTATAACAAAATTTTTGATTGTGTTACTCCACGCGCACACCGATGACTTTTGTCACCGTGATATTTTTGTTATTTCCTATCTGATCTGTGTGTTAAAAAGAGAGCTGAACGAGAGCTGAACTCCCTCTGTAACACAAAGATTAAAGAGGAGTGACAAAAATATTATGGTGACAAAAGTCGCCCGTGTTCGCATGGGGTTATACCTGACGATGAATTAGCTACTCGAAAGTTAACATGTAACCGAACAGCCTAATTTTAATATTATTATATTATTCGAATCATGTGAGACGCTTTAGTGGGTCACCGTATTACGTAGGGGAGATACGCAATGAAACGGACATTTAAGTTTGATGCAGATTTTTTATTAGAAAAATAATTTTTTAAGAAAAATCAACAATACTACCAATATCTCTATGCATTTTACTCACATAAACTAAAACTTTTTTTCTCAAAATAATAACAGAAAATTCATGGAAATTATTTAAAAAAAAAAAATGATTTTTCTCCGTTTCATGACACCTTACGCATTAAAAAGGACATTGGGTGTGATGAAAAAGACAACAGTTACTAAACGAACATAATGTACTTAAAATAAAATAAAATCTTAATTAAATATATTCTGTTATCAACATACAATAAATTTAAATAATTTACTGTTGAGAGGTTTACTTTGTGAAATTTCATTTTAAATATTAAAAATATTTAAAGTTTCAATTACTTTGTCAATTTCACTAGAATTGAGTAGAATTTACTAAACGCGTTTTCAATCTCGCGACCATCATCAGAGTAATTGAAGAAATGTATGTGGGAGTGTAATAAATACTCTTAAAAATGAATTTGGGAAAAACCCGTCATTATACTATTTCATATGAAATAGTATAATGACGGGTTTTTCCCAAATTCATTTTTAAGAGTATTTATTACACTCCCACATACATTTCTTCAATTACTCTGATGATGGTCGCGAGATTGAAAACGCGTTTAGTAAATTCTACTCAATTCTAGTGAAATTGACAAAGTAATTGAAACTTTAAATATTTTTAATATACAATAAATTATTATCTAATTGTAAGTATTTTTAACCCATTAGCGGCCGCTTTTATGATGCACACAATTAAAACAAGTAATTTCTGCTAACTGTCATCTTTATAGCATAGTCTTTGGAGGTCAGTGCTGCTAACATCAAAGTTTGAATTTATTCGTTCAGTAACTCGCTAAAACAGATACTGTCCGTTTCATTGCGTATCTCCTCTACAATGAATAAACTTTGTTTTGGAAAAATATTTAATTTTTATTTTTGCAAAAATAATGTAAATTGTAATCTCCCACATGTATTACCTATGACAGATTATATAATTTATATAAACGAATACAATGTTATCAATTCAAATGTCTTGTCTTCAAAAACTTCGAACAAACTGACTTTTGAAATGAACTTCGAGAGATATACTTTTATCTAATATAATTTACTTACTCATTAAAATTTTCTTATATATTTTTTCACAATAAACTTTTTATACAGAAAAAAAGACGTGTGTATATATTTTAACTTAAAATGCAAAGCTTTGAGTCAAAGTATGTACTAGTATGTATCCATATTATGTACAGTCATTTATTTTAACATGTTTTGCTGTTTATCTGATATGTAGAAAATTTCATTTTAAAAAATATATTTCGTTTATTTTTATTTTTTTTAATATTCTTCTCTGTTAAAAATGATACAATTTTTTTTTTAAAATAAATAAATGACAGACGTCATTAATGTTTACAGCTAAAATATTTTATTTGTATGAATTGCAGTCAGCAACCGAAATGAGTCTAGTGTATTTTTACTGGACAAATTGTATCACGTGTTTAGTGGCTGGTCTTAAAGAGAAGACAAGTGTCATCATTCTAACTAAAATTATAAATGCAAGTCGTTCAGATGATATGCACAGCAGTAAACTGAAGCGCACAGATGCCTATACAATAATTAAATTAAAAAGTTGGTGACCCCGGCCAAAAAGTCGACAAGCATCGCCGACAGCAGTCCAATTTAATTATAATAACCTCCATAAAGCTAGTCATCCCCAAAGTAAAAATTTTAAAAACCCCAAAAACCAGCTGTATAGAAAACAAGTGTATTTTAGGTGTTATTTAGGCGTACTAATAAAAAACTAGGTGTTCTAACGGTTTTCGAGAAAACATGAAAAACAAACGGGACAGCTAGGTTTACTAGGACAGTTAGGCTAAGTGTAAATTAGGTGTTATTCAAACATCGTGCACAGCAAAATAATTTGTGTTCTGCATAAAAAAAACTAGTGGTTAAAATTTTTGTGTTAAATAAGTAACACAACCCTGCGTTAATGTAACATTTCGTCTTTGTGTTAAATGAAAATATTAACACAAATTCCGATTTAACAGAATAAAAATGTTAACCTGTTTTGAACAACAAAGAAGTAACATAATATTTGTGTAGAGCAAAAGAATGTTATAAGTACGTAAGTTTCATTAGAATATATATCTACCAAAATATATATAATAAAAAAGATGAGAGTAGTTCTTATTATTAAACAAAACCGAAAAATTATAAGTTTTTTCAGTTATTGACGAATATAGTTTTATTAAGCGTTTAAAAATGAAACAATTTTCTTACATTTTAAGGTCATTTTGTTACAGATTCAGTTACAAAAAATCATGTAAGGTTACTTAGTAAGGTTACTTAGTAAGATTGTATATTATATAATACAATCTCAAATAAGCTTACATGATTTTTTTAATAAAACTATATTGGTCAATAACTGAAGAAACTTACAATTAAAAATAACTGACTTACTTTCCGTTCTTTGAGTCTCATTTATAATAATATATATGGACAAAATAGTTACAATTTTGAACGACTTTCAAATATCTTAAGCTTCAGTGGAATTAAATTATTGAATAAAAAAGTTTAACAACTAACTCTGATAAATCTGAAAAATTAACACAAAATGTATCTCCTCTTGTGTGTTAAATCATTGACACAAATCTTGTGTATAGATTTGACACATATATGCTTTGTGTTAAAATAACACAAAAATTGAGTGGACCGTTCTGGACATGTGATTTGTGTTAATTTTAAGACAAATTTTTTCACTGTGTGACGAAAATCTAATAATAAAATTAAAATTTTTAGAAAAATCTCGAAAATAGTTTAAATCATGAGAGCGCTGTGTATAATGTTAAAAACGTTATGCACAGCGTCTCCACTGTTAGTTAAATTTTATATATTTTATTATGTTACTGAATTGAAAAGTACTAGATGTCTCTCTAACGTCCCCAGCGCTTCCACTAGAAGTATGATAGTGCGAAAATCGTTACAATGATTTTACACAGCGCTCCCACTGTTTTTTTGCCATTTACATATTTATTATGTAACCGAATGAAAAAATATCTATTATTTTTATAACGTTTCCAGCGCTCCCACTAAAAACTATGACAATGATAGTGTGAATAATGTAAAAAACGTAAAAAATAGAGGAACAGGAATCGTACACCCACTGTAGGAGTTTCTCTAGACACAACCATGTATTAACCGTATACGTAGGAGAAGGTAGGGCAATGTGGCCACCCTAAGGTTTGAATTGATATATTTTCTAAACGGTTTTAATTAACTGATATTTCTTGATATAATATAATTGCAAATTTAATAAGGTCTTTATTTTATAATATATATACGGTTTACATATTCACAGTAATAAAAAATTATCAATTATTTCGTAAGTGACACGTTACCCACCAAGGGTAGGTAAAGTGGCATAGTATTATTAATATTAAAAGTTAACATAGATTAAAACTGACTTTTTAATTTTTAGATGAAATTACAATTTTTAATCAAAAATATTACAATTTGCTACTAAGTAGCAATCATAAAAACAATTTTTAATTATCCAAAGTACTCAGATTGTAACTATTTATTTTTAAAACAAAACTCACAAGTAAAATCGCCATCTTCCTCATTGAAACCAGAGCAGACTTCATAGACACATCTTTTGCATATGGTACATCGTACTCAGCCATCTTCTGCTATTGATTCCGGCCACAATTCTGGTACCACCACTAGATCCACTGGGCCACTTTACCTTTATACATAGTGGGCCACATTACCCGAAACTAAGTAAAATAGGAAAACTGAAATAAGTTCCGCCCCAACGTATGATTCATAATTGTTTATTATAAAATTAATTACTTCAGAACTACAACAGACACAGGGAATATTCACAAAAACCAAGTATTCATAATACAATACATTTTATACAATATTTGTAAGTACTTACCTTAGATCAGAGGGCACAAGAAACACTTTTTTTTAACACCTGACGAGTGGATATGCACCGTGACACTATGTAAACTGTCAATCTATAATTTAAACTATATAACAAGAGATGACAGCTATTAGTTCATTTGCAAACTAGTGGTGAGCACTTTACCTTCCTGGGCCACTATAGCGAGCCTTCCCCTACATTAAGAAATACTTTTTTTATCAGAATATTGATACCACCGAAACATACCTAGAAGACAATTACAGAATTAAAATTTAAAAAATAAACAATCTAGTAATGTACAAATAACATACATACAAATACAAATAACATATTCAAGTGACGAAAATAACATTGAAAATAATTTTTATATTGGTTTTATTCCCACTATCATTTTAAAATTCATTCATCTCTTGACAATTGAACAAAACGAAATTAGTTCATCTAAAATAAAAAATCACTTTTCGGTTCGGTGAGTTTTTTTAATACTCTTAATACTCTTCGACTGATATTAAAACTTTGGGAGTTAAGCAAAAAGAAACCACATCACTACAAGACACAAGACAGATAAAACATTAGAATAAAGATTGTATATGTGCATGTCTATATTTCTTTTTTTTGCTCTTTTGATGGAAGTTGATATAAATAGCTACTTTATATAACCACACAGTATTACAGTATTACATTGTTCTACTACCGTTAGAATTACCAACATTTAACCATACAGTGGATAGGAAGTGCTTGACTAAAATAGCACCATACATTCCCACGGGATGTAAATAATGGAGTTAGAATGAATTTGAAAAATAGAGAAATCTGACACTGAATTAAAATAACAGAAGATTTATTTCCATACGATACTTTTAAACAATTCTTTGTATAAATGTTGAAACTTTCAAACAGTCATTTGTTACTTTTTATGTGGATAATAGCTACCAATATATAGTTTGTGTGAAAACTATTTCCGGCTAACCAAACGAAAAGAAAAAAAAATTAACAAATGTTAGAAATTAGAGAAATTTAAAAAAAAAAATTGACAGTTAAATTTTTTATATTTAAATAATATTTTAATCAGTCTGTAACTCAATATTCGAAAGAATTTCAGAAAAATTTATTTGCTAAATACATTAGTATAAAAGATATTTAATACTTTAGTTGAAATTTACAGACAAGGATAGCCATGGCAGCAAAATTTTGAGCGCGAATATCGCAAAAAAGTTGACCTTATTCTTCATTTATATACGGGGCGTCGCGTCGTATCGTACCGTAATTTATATACACGCTGAAACAGATTTACCTGTATATACTATGCAAGATTTTAGATTTTTGTCATGATTTTTCATAGTAATATAGTAAAAGTTTTCCATTTTCTGTAAGACTACGTGTGATTTTGAATATATATAATCCAGAAAAATTAGACTAAAACGTCATAACATTTGAAAAATTAATGGAAAACTAAATTTTGGGCGTGAAACTATATTGTAGACGAAATGTTAAAGATTCACATCAATCTGACTGTCTCTAGAAATTTTTAGCGGGGCTAAAAGTCATCAAAAGCGTTTCTAGTCGGCTCATGTTTTAACTGTCTCCAAAATTTTATCTTTCCTCAGGAATGTCTACTGTTCGTTATAACTTTGTAAATCGAATTAACGTTAGAACGGTTAGTCTTAAAAATAAAAACCAAAATATCCTTTTTGCAGCAAATTTTCTAAGCTACAAACTCGACAGTCTATACTTTTTTTGCAAAAGCAGCCTTTAACCATGTATTCGCGACAAATCATGATGGAGACTTTTGACATTTTGTATAAAATCAAAATACCAAGCTTCCTACCAAAGTCTACCTTTCCAAGAGTTTTTTCCGAAGGAAAATATTTAATTTTCCTAGCGATGTCTGCGCATCTAAGCAGTAAACTTCCCCAGAGCCCTGAAATATTTTTAAAAATTAAATAATAACACTTGATATAAATAAATTCACGAAATAATTCAGCATAATATGTAAACCTACCCATTTTTAATAAAAAATAATAACATAAAATACAACAACAATAAACTGATAAAAAAAAAAAAATATAACGAAAACAAACAATTACTTTTATTACAATTAGACAATTACAATTATATTTACACATTTTAATACAATTACAAAAAACAAAAAAAATTAAATAAAAAAATGAATATAAAATTATATTTTTATTCGGTATATTTCTAAATATTTACAAAAATCATCACACAGAGAATGTGTTTGTTGCTAGACAATATCTGTTTGCGGTAATATCGCACACATGTGGGATCACTGATCGCGATCGACCTCTACGGTTGTTCTGGCTATTACACAGATGCTGTGTACACTGTAATCATAGTGTTACTATGAAGCTTCTTTATGCAAAAATATAGGGTGGGCCAAATAAGGCCACCAATATTAAACACAAGTAACTTTTTTATTTTTTGATATAATTATATTTTTCTTTTTGTAGGTTATAACTGAATTCTTGGAAATTTATTATGGATCAATTGGTCAACGATCAATTGTTATGACGGAGCGTAAATATCGACAATATTTTAATTCAAGATCGTCCCAATCTTTAAATATAAGCAGTTTTCAAAAATTTGGAAAATACCCTATTGTGCAAACACAACTACCGCAAGACCACCAACAACGACTACGATTTTTAAAGATTGGGACGATCTTGAATTAAAATATTGTCGATATTTACGCTCCGTCATAACAATTGATCGTTGACAAGAATAGGAAAAATCGATAATTTTAACCCGTTGTCTTGTACTGTATGGTTCCATAATAAATTTCCAAGAATTCAGTTATAACCTACAAAAAGAAAAAAATAATTATATGAAAAAATAAAAAAGTTACGTGTGTTTAACATTGGTAGGTCTTATTTGGCCCTCCCAGCATATCCAATTTTGTTGCTTTTAACTGTTTTTCTTGACCTATCCTCCTTAAGTCGTTGACTGAAGCTTTCTTAATTAACTATAACGTGTACATTTTACTATCATATCACAAAATAGCTCTACGTATTTATAATGATTATAAAAAAAATTCTTTAACACTTTTACTCATCCCGTAAACATTTTAATAATTTATATTAAATTATATTTAACGAACGTGTAACTATCAACGAGCAAGGCAAATAATATTCAGCAGCACTTCGTTGTTAACAATAACGTGAAAATGGACGTATATATGTACATGAGAAAGAAATAACATTAAGGAATAATAATTATGTTAAAAAGAGTATAACAACATTATAAGAAAATTTGTATTTATACATTTGTGAACAGAATAAAAAAACAAATACAAGAAAAAAACTTACAAAACATTACACGAGCAAGATGCAGGTACAATGGTGAAATGAGAAATGCGAATATTGTTAGAACAATTGGACGTTTAGTTGGGAAACTTGACGACAGTATTGTAACGGGGATAGATAATGTACAAATGCAGAGTGATATGAGTAAGAATTTATGGAAGTGGGCTATATCTATAGAAATTTAAAAACTATTTTTACTTAGATAGTTCACAGAAAAGATGCACAGTCAAGAGGTGTGCCGCGTGCTCCCATTCTTCTATAAAACAGCTAGATCATAGGTTCTTAATCATTTTGGATTAATTGTCCCCTTTTTAGAAATAAAATAAACCGACTCGTGTTCTTTATATTACCTAATAATGTGTATCGCCTAGTTTACTAGCTTTTTTCGAGCATAGATATTTTTTCAAAAAATGATTTTTCAATGGCGTCCCTCTTACGTGTAGTATTTGATATTATATATTGAAAAAACAGTAACAAATGCATTTTGATATGGAAGTTTTAGTTCAGTGGTGTTGATTTTTGGAAAGTAGTATTTGGAATGCGGCGACACAATTAAAAGGTTACCTAAAAAAATTCGATGTAAATATTATAATAGCGAGGATGCTTATAGGAAGACAAAACGCATAAAGAAACAGCATCAAAACTTCCATTTTATGGCTAGAGGGCCGTGGAGAGAATTGGCAGGCCCCAGGAATAAAGCATATTTCTTAAAAATTTCTCCCCGAAAAAGTAAGTGACGAGCAAAAAAAAGTCGCTTCATTTTTTCCAGTATTCCTTCCAACAATTATGGGCGCCCTCTCCCAGCCCGGACCCGGGGGCTACAATCTCGGTTACTCCACCCTCTCGTTGAGCCTGACTCTATATAAAAGTATTTGTTTTGGTTATTTCCATGTTATTTTAAGAAAGAAAAAACATTTTTAGTTTTGTTTTTAGTTTCTCGTATCAACAGAGTGTATAGGAGTGCTGCAGCTATAAGAAGGAAGAGACGGTAATCAAACAAATTTGAATAAATGCGATTTTCATAAAATCTCGACATTCTAGGATGTAAAAAAACCAGAAAACCAGAAACTAAACCCTCTAAATTACTGAATATCTCCAAACCTACTGGCAATAGAGACATTAAATCATTGTCAAAATAATCGTATATACGGGGCTTTAAGGGTAGCCAAATTTGGGCGCATTTTGTCTACAGTACCTAATTTTGTGGAGAGCTATCGGCATTTTCAACATTTTGGTAAAATTAAAAAAGTTTCAGTTTTCTATTTTCTTAGGATTTTGATTTTGAAAATCAATCAGAATTGTACAAAAAGTATTACAGAGAAACCTCATTAAATACAAAATTTTTTCCATAAGTCACGTACGTGTCTTCGGAAAATTTTCAAACAGATTTGTTTCCCTTATCAGAACTGAAAAATTTTGAAAATGTTGCAACAACGTAGGAGTCGTAGGATATTTCAAATCGAAAATCATTTTTTTCAGATTATCAACTATTTTTTTAGGGGAACAAGGGGCAAAATTTCGAAACATTTTTTAAAAGTATAATTTATTATGGAAACAATTTTTTACAACTGTGTTTCCAACAATTTCCTGTAAAAATGCTTTCACCTTCCCCTAAAAATGTAAACTTTTAAACAGCATAGTTTTTTTTAACAAATATTCATAAATCCCTATTTATCAGTACCCTACTTATCCACTAATGAACCGAACACCTGCACCTCGGTAGGTTTCAGATAAAAACGAGACAGGAAAATTCGACAAACACCTTATCAGATTTTATTTTAATTAATAGAAGTAAATGACAACATTTCTATAACAACCGTCCAATTATCTATGGATGTTACTGTAAATTGCCACGTAGTTATATATTATAAAGAACACGAAGGATTGTGTTAGGGATTTCGCTGTAGCTCGTACGTATATATATATATATATATATATATATATATATATATATATATATATATATATATATATATATATATATGTCTAGTTACAAACATTACGTTTTGCATAATAATTAAGTTGCAAACGGAAATCTCTCTATTACAGGAAACATTCTATTTCCATCGTTTCCTGCTCAAAACATTTAAACCAGTTAGTTACTTTTGTATTAGTATGATGGATTCAATTCTTCTGTACGGACGTCGCGCTGAATACAAGATAAAAATAAATAAATAAATAAATAAATATATATATATATACATATATATATATATATATATATATATATATATATATATATATATATATATATATATATATATATATGTATATATATATGTATATAAACTAATTTTTACAAAAAAAAGATAAACAATATATATTTTTTACCAACTGGGAAATTCTTCTTGTTAATTATGTATTAAAGCAGTTTTTTTTTTTTGCTTTTTGCTCTTTATTTTTTAACTGTATTTCAAAAATTTATTCACAACAAAATAAAGCTATACTGTATGATTACTGAAGGACCTAGCCTCTGAATAAATACCGCGTTGATGTGCTCCTCTGCACAAACTTTTAGGATAGTAAATCTAATTATAAAGAACAAACAGTTCAAAAATGACGACGAACCCGCAAATTACAAGTGATAAAAATCACCACATGATAAATTCAAAAACAAAGTCAAATTTAACTAGTTTCCATCGTTTAAACGGTCATTTTCCAAAAACAACTGACTCAAATCGTAGTCAAAAATCATAACGTTTAAGAAAAGGTTTAAAAAATTCTCAAAAGTGAATTTGTAGGGGTATGAAAATAACAGAATCAAGATATAACCACATAGTTACGAAAATTATGTGGCTAAATAAAAATTAAATTAGTAAACTTCAACCTTTAATTTTAGGTGGTTTGAAAACAAAGAATATTAAAAAACCACACCCAAACATCAGACAAAGAAGTTTACGCAAAACAATAAAACTGACAAATTTACATAATACATTTTAAATAAAAATGTGAAAAACCGTTGAACAATAAAAGAAACGTAAAATTTAGAAAAATCCACCGACAAAATTTTGAAAATTAGTAACAAATGCAATTACAAAAAGCAATGGAATAAAATAAGCAAATGACTGACGCAATTATGTACTTCAACTGGAAATGTTAAATTGATAGTAAATCTATTTTAGAATGGTGTTTGCGAAGCAAGTTGTTCAGAATTAAAAATTACAAAAATTAGTTTTTCACGAATATCTTTCCTTCTAAAGGTCGCATGATAATTTTGATTGTGATAATAATCAATGTTTATAATAGTATGATAATTAAGGTAGAAAAGAACCCAACTAAACAATTCCAATATTCCTCAGTCATTAGCATGGTGATGCCTTCAGAAACTGGGTTCAAAACGATTTGTAAAATATTTCTACAAGCAGAATTTCTTTTGAAAATCATTCTAGAGATGTTAATACATCAGCTGATAAAAAAATTAACATTTTTTTTCAAAGTGCTATAACGTTTAACAGAACGATAAGATGACAGAACAATAAATTTGAAGTTATCTCAGTAATGAAAACGTTATCAAGATAAAATTTCAGGCATATTATCTAGACAAGCTCAAAAATATCTATAATACGTTTGAGCGCAGCCCTTAATTTCTAAAATTGTAGGTGCCGGAACATCTTTATTAAATTTTCCCAAAAATTTCCTCAAAAAAGAAAGCGACGAACAAAAACGAACAAAAAGAAAAAGACAAAATATAAATACTAACGAGTTAAAAAAGTTTTTGCCGTTTTGACTTACCATATTCTTTTGTTCCTTTAAAATTAAAGCTAGCGAGCAAAAAAAGACCATTGTTGGTCATCGGCTTGCCTTATTGTGGGTCTTTTCTCTCAGTTTTACAGCCTCTAATGACACTAATCAAAAAATCCTGCAACGTGCCAGCAAAACATCAAAATCCCTAGAAGGCGCCGGAACTAATTAAGCCCAGCATTTGAGGTGATTCCTATCATTTTTAATAGGTAACCAGAAAACCTTCAAATATGGGGGTAAATTGTGTCTGGGTTTTTCATTTTTCAAATCCATAACATTCTTTAAAGTTTTCTTGACCTCTTTATAACATCATCCACCATTCCATTTTGAAGTGATTCACTCTTTTACTGTTTTAAAATCATTTATATAAACTTGGTGGTATAAATCATTTCAAAGGAAATCATTGAGGTAATTTTTTGCGTTTTTATACTATTTGTTTGTTTGTGTATTTATCATACCGAAAAGTGCGACGTGATTTAAATAATATTATTTTTCTTTAGGTACCTACTCTAACGACCACCATACAAATGAGAACACATTTCAATTTTTTGCACGCAACCATAATACAGTTCTGTTGTTGTATTGCTTATTATCTTTCCAGTTTCTTTTCCTTTGTCTGCGTCCACCAGAAACGTAACAGACAGTCAGAGATACTAGAGTGTAGAGTAGAGAGTCCCATAAGTATGTATTCGGCTCAGTGTGCTTCGGTTTGCCTCCAACAATAACATGTCTTTTACTATTTTACGCCATACAGAAAACCATTTAATTTAATTTTTATATGAGGATTTTTTTTTGTTTTTTATTGTTGTAAACAGAAAAAAATTTCACGTTATTCTCTTTTTTTGATGCTGTAAAAAGTACACTTTTATTTAAATTAATTTTATTGTTTGAATTTCTTCTTAAATTTTGTATATTTTTCTTATTTTTATTCATCATTTTCCTTCTCGTCTTTGTCTGTTTCTCGACATTTTTCTTTAGCTTGTTATTTTTGTAACAAATTGGAGGAATACCGTCAACGACAATACATTCAATTCACTCCTCATAAAAGCATATTCGTGTTATATTATCATAGGTGATATTGCGAGACATAGAAGGAGCCTTACACATAAGTGCAGCAGGTTCGGAAATATAGGGATGGCTACGCTGACTTTAGACTTAAGTCAGCAGCGTCATTGATTCTCAGTAACGGCTGTGGTAAAAAAATTAATTCCTTGGCAAAAAAAGTAGCAAAAAATTAGCAAAATAATATAGTCTAAGTCGGATCTCGGGTATATAACTTTGCAACACCCAAAAATAAAATTATTTGCTTTATCCTATTGTTACGAACTGTACTTACATATATTGTATGTACGTATATAATATGTATCTATGTATGTGTACGGTTTCTTTTTTTGCATATTTTAATTTGCATAAATAATTTTTCTCGTTTCGTCTTTTGTTTTGATGTGTAAAATGAAGAGAAATTTAAAATGTAAGGCAATTATCTTTACACTGTTATTACAAATAAGACAATTTAAAGATGATTCATTTTTTGACAAAGGGAAAGAAAGTTTTATCTGCAGACTTTTACTTGAAATTTATTTTGTAATAAATATACATAGCATGTCTTTAGGAAATTAAATTCGTCATGTTTGAAGTATATTATTTAATTTGATAAATTTAATTTTATGAATCATTTAAATTATATTAGATTTTAAATATTTGGCAAATCAAACAATTAGAAATTTCTTCTTTGAAAAAATTTTTCTTTTCTTCTTGAACATAAATATAAAAGGTAGCGACAAAAATTTGTTTTTTATGAGAGATAACTAAAAATTATATAGTACTATATCTTCGACATTTTTTTTTGTTTTCGTTTATTGATTGAAAGTACTAGTAAAGATTTCACTAGAAATGGAATGACTACTTTTAAATATGACGTATAACAGAGTTTCTGAAAGTTAGGTGTGCGTACATCTTAGGCTAGGTACTTCAATCAAGCATAGGAAGTACACGAGCAGATTTATAAGAAATGATGGAAAAATTAATAAATTATAGACAACTATTACCATTACTTACAAGAGTAGAGTACAGAGGTAAAGTCCCCTAACAGCCAATGTAAATTCAAGTTTAACTATTAAATAGTCTTAAACGCTATCGGAAATATTTACTGATAAAAATATGAGAACTGAGCATAGGTATAAGAGACTTTTCGATTGATTTTTGAGGAGTTAACTTATTTTTATCATTTGTTACAATAGTTCCTTGAAAAACAGATTTTCAAGCTAAATACTAAAACTGATTATCACTCCGAAAATAGACAGAACTAATCACTTCATTACAAATACTTTAATTACATTACAATTGTTTTTTTTTTTGCGTTCAAAGATTACTGAGAAGTTAGTACAGTTTTTCAAAAAAATATATACGGATATGCAGAGCGAAATAATATCTGACATAGGAAGATCTATTCACTTTAGCTGGCTTTAACCTCAAAACCTACCAGACAAGTGCTAAAAACCGCTCGTAATCTTCGATATTTTATTTACACAAATATAAACGCAGATAATAATCAGAGTTTAAAACATTAAGTCAGGATTTCGTATTTCAGTAGCTAGACTTTTTCACAACTTTCAGGATATGATATTTCCCGGCTTTTATTTAATATTAAAATAAAAATTTTTTTTAAAAAACCGACTTCAAAAAGCAAAAAAATAAATAATAGCACGCATTTTGAAGTCAGGCGAGCTGTCGTATAAAAAACTGCGATCGAATGTTCTTGCAAAATCCATGAATTTTCCAAGATCTACATTTTTTTATACTACGGACCCCGCCTGATTTCAAAATTCGTGCCATTATTTATTTTTTACTTTTTGAAGTCGATTTTTTAAAAAAGTTTTTAATTGACACGTTTTAGTGACACGCTTATTAGCCCTGATAATGTTAATTGCTTAAAGGAAGAAGTAATCCAAATTTCATACGTTTAGGTGGAATAGTTACAAAAATTTCATTGTCCAATAGTGTCCAAGTAATAGTGCTCAAAGTAATAATTACTATAAAAATAAAAATCACTGAAAATCAACCAATTTTTCGAGTCATTATAGTATATTGTGCAATAAGTGCGGGAAATTGTCGATTGCCCACGAAAGCGAAGTTGAGCGCACGAACGTAGTGAGTGCGCTCATTCGCTTGATTGGGGCAATCGATAATCCTGCACGAGTTGCACATACTATTTTTTATTACGAATTTCACATACTTTTTTCTATTATTATCACTATTTTTGACATTTTTATTACTTTTTAAAATAATATTTTTAAGTGTTCGCCTTTTTTTTCTGAATTAATTATCGTTTAAATTACTTTGTTGGTGGTTTCTATAGAAATAATTATGAAATATTTATTAAAGGAAAAATTAAGAGGTGTCTTTGCGTGTTTTATTGTCAATTTGCGTGTGAAAAGTTACTCTGCACACGCAAAATAGTATGCGGGAAGAGTACAGTGGGCAAACAGCTATTTTGCGTACAGAAATGTGTGCGCCAAGTTAGTACTTCTCCCGCATGAATAATAAAAAATAATTTTTAAATTAGATATTATCAGAAAACTATTTCTAGAATAATTAGATCAACATAAATTTAAAAATATGTTTTAAAGTAAATAATTTTGCATAATTATTATACAAATTTTAAAATTGCCATAATTATTCATATCATTGAAGATGGTTAAAAAATTACTCAACCAATGTTAATAAAATATCTATGGAACCACCTGGAGAGCTTTATCTACTAACCAAAAAAAGTGGCTCAGAAATGTAAGAGAAATCGGTGTACATGCATAAAAAAACATACGGGTTGAATTGAGAACCTCGTCGTTTTTGAAGTCGGTTAATTAACCCTTAATTTGTTAATAATATGATTATCTAAATCGTTTTCTTTCTATATGAGTTTAAAAAAAATCAACAATTCCTAGAAAACGAAACTATCCCTTAAATAGCATAAGATCCTGACTGACTGACTATTACAAAATGGTCAAATGCGGATAAACCACCTCATACAATAACAGAAATCACGAATTCATAAAGATTTCGTTTTTAGAACTATGAAATGCTGATAAAAATACCAATAAATGTTTTTCTAGGTGGACTGCTTTTTTTTAGAAACCCTACCCAAACAATTGTCATGAGTTCAACTCCTTTACAATGATCGATCCACCAACAATTTTGTAGACTGTTGATCCGAATTTCATGAAGTAAATAAATTTTATCATATACTTCCACAAAATATAAATATTAACTCAACTAAAAAAAGTCACCATATCTGTCAGTCAACCGCCATTATCAGCGTCCTAATTCAGAATAAAAAATATTTCAAATAAAATAAAGCAAACATAAATGATCATATTGTTTATTTTTTAATATTGTCATTTATAGAATTAATGCATTAGCGCTCCAGTTATATCCAATCATATATGGAGACTAATTTCAAAAAATCCTCTACTAGTCAAGTAATTTACAAATAGTTGATTTTGGGATACCTATCTTCGTAACAAGGTAACTGAATTTGGTTGGAAAATAAGTTTCCATGACGTTCTTGGAAAGTTGACCGGTAAGATAAAATTTCATAATGATAATAATTTAATCCATTTACGAATCTAAAATGTCCGATACGATGCACATTTCGTTAATTAATACAGTTGACGTTCTCAGTAATGCTTCTCTTAATAATGCTCGTCTGCCGTCACCTACATCTCTGTAGAGATCTCCGTCACACAATTTGGGTTCGGGTGAGATTTTAAATCGGTCTATCTGAATAATCTGCTCAAGTAAAAGGTGAATTCAAATTCTGTTCTATTAAACAATTTTTGGCCGATTCAATTCGTTTTTAAATTTTAATATGTAGCTAACTTTGAAAAGTCTCTAATCATAGATATACCTAATATTGTATTAGACGTTAGATATATCTAAGCTTTTTCTAAAATACGTTTACAGGAATTTAGTGCTGCACAAGCATAAGAAATTCTTCTGTTATGGTCGAATACGGCTGTGATATTATTCGAAAAGAGTCAAAATTAACGTTATTGTGAAGAATACGAAATTCGAGTTTGGGGCCATTTGGGGGAATTTTACTATCTTTCGTAACGTCATACACTGAGAAAAAAATACAGTAATTTTTACTGAAATTTTTGGTAAAAAATTACTGAGCTCTCTGGTAATGAGGACATAAGTGACAAGCTAAGTAAAAACTACGATAATTTATAGTAAAAATTTTAAATTACACGACGGCTCAGTAAAAATTACCGTATTATTTATAAATAAGGTTTTTTTTTATTTATTAATAAATAATTGAATTAAAATAGTTTAAAAGGATATTGATAGAAGGGTAAGCATTAAAATCAAATTATTAATATAGAAAAAATTTTTTGTGGTTTTTTATTATTTGTGGAAAAAAATATATAAATTCTTTATTTGAAATATTACATGATAAAAATTTTTAACAATAAGCACATTACAATAATTTGTATAAAAACATATTTCAATTAACATATCAGGTTACATACATATAAAAAAAACACAAGAATTAAAATAAAAACTAACCAAAAATTCATGAAACACAACAATTTTTTGTTTTAAATGGAAAGTCCAATACTTAAATAATAATGACGCACAACTGACGAACCGACCAACTTGTATGGGTTGTATGTCGTGTATTGTCCTAACAAGGTGCTCTCTGGACCTCAAGCAGGTTACGTGGTGGTTGCGCTTGCGTACTTGTTTTGTTTATTCTGTTCTATGCAATACTTGCTATGAAATACACAACAACTCAGTATAGATTATAATAATTTCAGTAAATTTTACACAAAATTAAGCAAATTTTCCCGGTGTCCACTTGAAATTTTACTATCCCATCGAATTTTACGCAGCTGTATAGGAAAAATTCTTAAGGTGTATAGGAAAAATTCTTAAGGTGTACAGGAAAAATTTTCAAATGAATCGTAAAAAATAATGTTTGAAACGCATTTTTTATATTTTTGCTTAATAATTTCCTACGGACTGGTCACTTAAGACTCGTTTACCGGAGGCAGCTCAGTAATTTTTACTGGAATTTTTTCTCTGTGTATCTAACAAAAAGAAAAAAATGTGACGACAAATTGACCGAAAAATATTTTATTCGTTCTCTTTATTTTTAATATTGTGTTATAGCGTTATTGATTTACGATATGTGGGTCCTATTGGAATGTCAAATCAGTTCTTTTCATGAAATGGCTGGTGCTATCACTTCATTGCTGAAAATTTGGTATTGTAAGATACAAGAAGTGTGTGCTAGCCTGGACGCAAAATTTTGTTAATAGTAGTCTTTAGCACTTACTTCTTATTGTAGTGCAGCAAACTTAATACGTTTAGTATTTTACCATATTAAACATTTGCGGATAAAATGTTTTTTAAAATTATCCTCCTAGCATTCTGTATAATATATGAATTTAAAATCGTACCTAATGCATTTTTCATTTATAAAACACAGAAAAATTAAAATATAAATCAAAACATGTTGGGTAGATGTGTACTCTATTTAATCATAAAAAAGTCCAGTGCATATATCATATTTAATCCAATTAATCACTAAAATTGATCTATCAATCAATTTCAATATTATTACCAATTTTTTTATTTTTTTATTTTTTTTTATCCCAGTTTTTGTAAAACGAAGACATTAATATTATGTTCGAAATAACAATCATTCAGTTGTGAATGTATACAAATATTTATGACTATTTGAGTTCAATAAGTTTTCAACTGCAAATTGGACGGAACAAATGTATATAAGAAAAAAATTTATTACAATTAGTGGCTTAAAAAAGTTTATTTTTGTAAGCGTAGTTTCATTTGTGTACGGTTAACACTTTCGTAGCAATAGTAACATAACTGTAAATTCATGAATTGTTGAGCTCATTTTAAAATTACTATGAAAACAGTGAAACTTATAAAGAAACAATGACACATTTGTAAATTATTTTTCATTCTAACGTTGTAAAAGGTTGATTTTACAAAACAGTCTAAAAGCATCGACAACTTCAATTATGATTATTATATAATTCTTACAGCCTCAATATTATTAACATTATCAGTATTATTGTACTATATATAAAACATAGATAGTACTCGATATAGTTTCAGAAGACCTTATTTAAAACTTTCTTATACCCGAATCCAGGCTTTCAGAAACCAATCTTTGTGACGTAAAAGGTACATATATATTTCTCTTATTCTTCCTGCGCTAGATTATGCAATATTTTCATATTGCGGTTTATAATATTTGTTCCTTCGTCCGTCGAATCGTAGGTACATGTCGTATAGTTGTATATATATATTTTGGCTTTAGATTTTAGAAAATATTGTAATTTCAGATTTTACATAAAAAGTTAAGGCTCAATTTTCTTGTTCGAAGATCCATTGTTGTTCGGAAGGGTGAGACATATTCACTGAACCGGATCTTAGATATTGCGGACAGCTATTGCAAATGGTTTGAATAACCAATATAATACCCGTCGAAATAACATTTTTGTTTATTTTTCAAGATATTTTATCAAGGGCAGTAATAGTTCTCTTGTTTCCATAGACAGCATGCCACTGAACATATGTATTATACGGGATGCTTCTCAAAACCGTTTCTATAACATGGATGGTGGGAAACCATTGTGACCTACCTAGGAATCCTCTATAACCAACCTCTAAGTTCCAGCCACACCAACAATATTTTTTTTTAAAATGTAAGACCCAACTTGTGATACATCAATGGAAAGCTCTTTAAAAATGTTGTTGAAATACCAAACATAAGGTTAATTTATCGATTATTATTTGAAGAATAGGAAAATTGAATTTCAGTAAGTTGAGATGAATTTTCTCTTACCTACTCAAAGTTACAAATATCAAATTAAACCAGCATTTCAAATAAAATCATTAGAAATTACAAATTTTAAGTCAAAAGATACTAATATTATTAATTTTTCGATTTTTATTTTGAGGGGGGGCGGGGGAAATTATAAAAAATAGTATTTAATCAATTTATTCAAATTTAATGTTATAAATGTCAAATTACATAATGCACTACAATAACCAATAGAAACTAATCTAGATCAACCCAAAAGGACTATTTTCTAACCCCATTATTTTCTAACCTACTGAAACTTATTTCACGTATTTGTCAAATAATAGTCGATAAATTCACCTTATGTGTTTGGTATTGATGAACAGTATTTTTAAAGAGCTTTCCAATAATGTACCACAAGTGGGGTCTTACAAATTTAAGAAATAGAGTTGGAGTGACAGGAGCCTTAAGCGTTGGTTATAGAGGATTCCTATGTAGGTCATAATGATTCCTCCATGTTATAGAAGTGGTTTTGAGAAATTTTAATTATCTTTTACAGTTCCAAAGATATGACGCCTGGCTTTCTTTTAAATTGACACCCTGTATCTAATAACATAATGGGAACTTCAATGTAATTTAAAATACCATAATAACTCATTTAATTAACCTACTTATATGAACTACGACCCTCACCTATATAATAATCAAATTGACACAATATCGATAATAAACCCCTCAAATAAGTACTATATAATTATAAAATATAAAATTATTATATAATTTTTAATTGTATCGTATTTCATTTCAATCAGGCAGGCAGCCAGGCAACTCCATTCAATACATGTGTTAGTTAGTTGGCTACGTGGTTATAGGATGTATAGTTATTATGCATTAATATTACAATCAAATAACAGTGACATTATAGTCATACCTATTAGTTTCTAAATGATTTATATGTACGCATATGTGGAGCATAACAGTTAGTGTTTAGTACATTCACCGCAAAACTAAATGCGTGAAATTATTAACTAAAATAATTTTAATAACTATAAAAAATTTTATCCTAATTATTATATAGGTGTTCTTGCTTACAATCATATTTTTGCCAAGTCGCGTCGTTAAAAAAAATATTGCTACTAACATTGGAGCGTGGCGTTACCTCTACCAAAAACGGAACCCAGTGCAAGTTGAAATAAATTTCGTACAAAAACATAACAATTTATTGCATTTTACTTACTTTATTGATATATAGAACCGCTGTAGCCTTATTAGTTTTAAAATAGAATCGCGACCTTACTATTTTTGGTACTGAATCGCTGTAATCGTACTACTTTTAGTATAGAGTCATACTAACCTTACTAATATACTTTGGTACAAAATCGCTGTACTCTCCTACTTTTGACTGTAGGTATTGTAACGGTTGGGCGCTTCTAGATTATATTGAAAACTTGATTTTGGCGCCATAAAATTACGATATATTGTTGTTGGATGCCATTAATTATATCTGTCCCTGAATGCGTGGCTTACTTGTGAGAAATAATCCTCCGGAGACCAGCATTAGGCGTGGCGGTTTGTGTCGACAGTTTTTCGTTGATAAAATAGTTCGTCAGTTGATGGTTTAATTGGTATTTTAAATAATAAAAGTTGATTTCATTTTAAATATTTAATCTTTATTTTAAGTACTTTTATTTTAAAAATTGTTTATAAAAAATTTCCTTACAAAAATTTATTTATATTAAAATTAATATTAACAGTAGGTTATTAACTTATTAAATTTACGTATTGTTACACTACTGTATTTCTAATAATGAAAAATTGTGACTCACATAAAAAATAACGTCTGAACCAATCTAAGGTCAGTTAGTGAGTGTTTGATGCACAAAGCATCGTATATCAGGTTGTTGGTCGTTGTTCGTTGGTCGCTCTGATAACAAGTCCTGGCCAACCATTTTTCAAACCATTTTTCAAACCAGTTATTGTCCACGTTATAAAGTATATTTTCTGAAAATTTCATCAAATTTCACTTAAAACATCCCAAGTTAAAACCAAAAAACCAAAATTTACCAGTATCTCCAATTTTTATTTTTTTTAAGGTTATGTGTGCAGATAAAGATTTCATACCGTAACCGCTGGTAGACTGTATCGTAGTGAATAGCCTCAATTTTTTTCGTTTTTTTAGACCTACACATACCGAGATATATTCATCTATATTTAGAAAATACGACTAAAATGGTCGATTTTTCACAAAATGGCCGATAACTTTCGTAGCGACGGTTGCAAGTGGTAGAAAATGTACATTTCGTATAGTCTTCGATGTAATTAACATGCTACAAAAAAAAAATTCGAGGGGGGAAACAGTTCCTTATGTTTTGTTTATTCGACTCCATTATTTCGCTACTTTAGTAGTCTCAGAAGCAAAATTATGCAACAGTATGACAATGCAATTCAAGATAGAATCCAACAAAGTTCAACAAGTAGCTTTGCTCATGAGGTTAGAGACTTTGAAAATAGATGGCTCTAGTTGGTTTTAGCATGTTTAAGTCTAATCATTATTAGTTTTTGATAAAATGTCGTTACTGTATCGAACATTCATTTTAAGTGTATTATACCTACACCATAAAACGTAACTCATTTACATTTTCAGTGTACAGATTTCAGTGTACAATAGCAAGTATCTATCGGGTACCTATCTATTGTAAATGGGTATGTTTTCTACCTGGGGTACACATATGAAAATAATGATTATTATTAATTTATGACACATTCGTCATTGAACTGTCGTACACATGACAACATTCTGTTTGTCATAATAAACTCGGGATGTCTGTACTCGTGTATATGTATATTGTTATTGTTATTATTATTATTATAGAGTCATATTGATATTATTGTATCCTCGAATATAACCGTATATTTGATTCAAATTTGTACATGTAATCATTATATGACGTCACTGGTGAAATTTAGAGTAAACATTCACATTGTACAAAATCGTAGCCTTGAAAAAATATTTTAATTAATTTACATGGATAATCAGATTTGTTTTTTTCTGCTACTCGGTATCTAACCACATATATTATGATGTTTGAATCTATAATATCAAGAAATAGAAATGAAAAACAAATACATTTTCTAGACATAAACGCAAATAGGGATAGTAACAATATACTTAACACTACGTGGTACAGAAAATTATACTGTTCGTCTAGACTGATCAATTGTCATTCGAAACATCCTTTTACTTTAAAACGTAATATTGCCCAAAATTTAATAAATCGGGCGTTCAGGCTTTCGCATCCCATCCACCGCCCAAAGGCACTGTCTCTGGCCAAATCTATTTCAAATAAAAATAATTACCCCCTCGACCTGGTAAACAAACTAGTAAGAGACATCACACACTTATTTTCAAACAACCAGTCGTCTCACGCTGACAAGACTACCACCAAAAAGACATATATTAAAATTCCATATATAAACAGTCAAGTACCACCACTTTCCCGTTTCCTTAAAGCTCACAACTACAATACTAACTATAGTTATCCTAATTCCATAAAAGATATGCTCCATTCAAAATTAAAACCACCAACACCTACCAACATGAAAAACAATGTAGTCTACAAAGTGGATGCCAATTTTTCCCAAGTGTATACGTAGGACAAACTTCAGGGCTACTTAAAAAACATTTAAAACAACACCAATGGGACATCAGAAAAGGAGAAGAAAAAAACTGGCCTGTCCCAACACTCCATCTCTATGGATCATCGTTTTGATTTTGACAATGCGAGGATTCTACAAAAAGAAGAGAATTATAAAAGACGATGCAATATCGAGAATTTGTGGACTGCTACTGAAAGCCACAGAATGACACTTCGTATATTAACAACTATGAGTCCATCTGTTGTACAGCACGACAACTACTAAAATAAACCATGTGTTACGCCCATAAGGAAAAATCCAGGTTCTTTGTTCTAGCTTATTAAAACTCATTGTGTTGCTTTATATTCAATACATCAAAAATATCCCTCTTACCTATATTTCAATATTCAAAAAAATTTATAAATTTTATAATTCTTTTTAATTTAACTTTTTATACTGACGACATTATAGTTTTTGTTTCTAATTTTATCATTTTGATTTCATAAATTGCAATAAGATACTTCAATAATGTATAGCAATGACAACAATCTGGCTAAAATCTGTTGTAATTATAATAATATGTAAGTAAATTATATGTGGGTGGTTCTACTTTTCAGTTGCCGTAACCATAAAAAAAAGAGAAAGCTATTTAATACATTCCGTGTGACTAAATGTAGGAAAATTATCATAGATCCAGTATCTGCAGGCCAGCAAGTTATTATATTTCTTATTAAAACCAATATTTTTTTGCGAATTACTGGATTCAGACGGAATTCTTTGTGACGAAGTATACGTAACGAAGCATACAATTTTCCAACAAGATTGTTACTAATCGTGAATAGCGATCATTGAGATTGAAAACTTTAGTTTATCGTAAAGATTACATAATTGCAAATCATATTTACGCAAAAACGATTTGAAATTCATTAAAAAACGTAATAGTTCCAAACAATACCTAATGGGGAGATGCCGCAATAAAAGTTTGATGCCATTTTTATAAAAAAGTTAAATTAAATTTAAAGTTAAATGAAGATAGGTCATCTAAATAGGACTTATTAACTTTATTTAAATAAAATAAATCACAGTTTCTTCATTTTGTATATAGTTTTAACCTTCGTTACTGTGGAGACAATCTTAATTCTTGAAGGACTTTAAAAGTAGAACCACCCATGTACTTATAACTAACTTGAAAGTACACACACCATCTATGAGGAGCAAGTGATCTAAATACACACACTCATGCTTAAGAAAGTATTGTACGTGGTGTGTGGCTCGCCCCTCGCATTTGATGTTTTTGTTGCACTTCTTGGTGTGTACACAAGTGATTTTTTTCTGTAAATATACGTATAATTGTCTATTTTTCCTCTGTTTACTCGAGAAAAGTGGACGTTTTCCACTATGAATAACTGTGTACGCGAGTACATATAATTTGTATGTACGTATCTTGAGCTGTTATTATATATAATAGTTATTTGACCTATAATGGTAACTAATGAGATCTACCGCATTTGTTAATATATGATATTTGTAAGGACTGTCCATACACAACACACCACAAAGTTTATGACCTTTTCACTTAAACAGTTTTAGTATTAACTAAATAAACTGATCTTACCTTCAATTATGAACATAACATAACATCAATATGATTGTTGATGTTAATACTTCACTTCTAAGTTATTATTAGGCTAGTAGTAAATGTGACTAATTTTAAACTACGATAAGAGAATATAATATGGCTTGGAATATTTTAAATAATTTTAATTACAATTAAATAATCTTATTTACAATAAAAAATTTTAAAAATATTTTAGAAAAATTTTTTAATATCTAGTGCAGATGTTGCAACCTGCCTCTGTAAAGCCAGATACTACTCTCGTAATCCAAAACTGTATATTGCGGCTCTTTTTAAATTAATAAATAATTTACATATTTTTGGGAAAAGACATTTTTGAACATGAAATATTTGAATATGAAATAAACATTTCTAAAAATTAAGAAATCAACTAGAAAGTTTAAGTTTATCGTTTAGTATGAATTCCCCAACAGTAAGTAGCCCCATTTTCCCGTTCCCTGTCCCAGAAACCATTTCAAAGCAAACTAAATCACGCCACTCCCAAAAAAGTGAACTTGAAATTTCTTTAATCCCAGTTATGTATGCACCCACCTATTGGGCCGTATGTAACTGCCAAAGAAATTAACCCTAGAATCATACGTATACGTCAAAACGACGAACGAACTTCTCTACCTGCTCCAATACTACAACTTGTCGGTACCTGCTTGCTGTGAGATTTCTGTTATCTAATTTATTTGTTGTTATAACACATAAGACGTATTTATTTTGTTTATAGTCATTGTCGTTTTGTTTGTATTGAAATAGTGTCTGTCAAAAGGACGTCGATGTATGATTACGCGATGTTTTTTTTTAAACATTTTGTACTTCACTTATAAAAGTTTTCCTAAATTTTTCTAAAAATTATTAAAGACATGTATGTTATAATTAATTTATTCAATGATTATGATAATGTGAAGGATAATTACAGCTGTTTGACTTATATAGACGACATAATACTGAAGTTTTGAGTCGAAGATATTGAATCGAAAACTAAAGAATGCGTTTCAAGTGACTTAATAAAAGATTAACAATTTATTTTGTGGAAAATATTTTAATTTTTATTATTTTTTTAAATCTTATTCGAAAAATTACTAACAAATTTTAGAAAATTTACAAATGTGCCTTATGGGGAAATAACTACATATCTATAGGAATATTTATGATTGAGAAATCTCACATTCTGTAAAGTCACACATGTCCACTGACTCATAATAGTTCATAAATTAATTATTTGAAACACATGTTTTATGATACAATTGATGTATTTATCTATTTTTTAATTTTTATAATGAAAATATGCTTTGATAAAAAGACTAAAAAAATTAATAAATTTTTCCAAATCCAATTTTTTTAAATATTTTGTTCGATTTTGTAGTATTGTTATGTAAAAAAATGTTTTTCGCAAATAAACTCTAAAACTCTCCGTAAAAAGTCCATCCGTCAAAACGACGTCGATGTATGTATGATTAACTTTTCTCGTAGACCAACGTATGATTCTAGGGTTAAGAAGACTAAAAATGTTCAGCAACATGACTGGGGGATATTTAATAGACTGACCCTGACCTGTTCTTAAAATAATGAGTTAGAAAAATCGTCAAGTGCATAATAAATACGTGTTAATTCAGCGCATCATATATTGAACATTTTCGTACATTTTTTATAATTTTTTAGGAAATTTTTTGAAGTTGCTTTATTAAGGCGTTACGTTACTTTGAAATGTCTACAAAATAACGAAATAAGGTAATGAAATAAGGCACTGGAAGAAAAACTGACCAAGCTGAGAAATTCCAAAATGCTACGCGCAGCGGGGCGATGTTTTAAATGTTTTTAACTGTTCGAACTCGTTTCAGAAATAGGGTTCAAAACGATTTTTAAATTTTTTCCCACAGTTCTTAATTCCTTTTTCCAATGTGAGGTAATGCCTTAACTTTATAAAATTTTGTTTGTTGTGGGTGAATTTGCATTTTCAATAATTTGAAAGGAGAACATACATAGATATTGAATCGATTTGTACTATTTATTATACAATACTCATATCATGTTTATTATAATGGCACCAACAGCCAACATCGTTAGAAAGAACGTCTTAGAATGATCTGTAGCATGCTCGTTATTATCATTACAGGTGGATATTTATAAATATTATATGCTAATAGTGGGAGCTTGGAAGCACTTGATGGTAATTGTGTGTGTTACCCACTTACAACGGGATCAAACGGGAATCGGTAAGGTTGATGGTGGTAGACACTTTTGCTATTGGTGGCAAATATAATTTATTGATATAGAATGTTTATGTATTTATTTATCTGGATATCTTAGCAAATTTGTGCCCATGAATTTGTAACGTAGGAGTTCCATTTTGTCAGAAACCAAGAATCCCCCTAATTGTTAAATTGGTGTTTGCATATATTAATAAAAAACGCCGTGAGCAGCGGAGCCCCATCACGGAAGTCGAATTTTTCCTTTCATCTTCGGTATTGAGTGTTTACAAGCGAAATATAATTGAAAGTCCACAAGCGATTTGTAATTTTGGTGGTTTCAAAACTGATGATGAGTGTCCGGTTGATCGGGGCTTTAAAAAAAGGTTTTAAGTTTTTAAGGGCTGAAACTCAGTAAATTTCAATTTTGTGCCGATAGCAGTTAACAGGGAAAAAGCCAACACAATTCGTACGAGGGCATTTCTATCCATGCTTATCCGCCAATTGCCTTTGTGTTTTATTTTTAAATATTAAAAAAGGAACTTAAATAGTAAACTGGAAGGCTTTTATGAAGATATTTTTTCTTTCCAAAAAAATCCAAAATTTCTATTTTATAAATAATAAAAATCCAAAATTCCTAATTTATAAATAAACAGTGACTTTAATAACATTTTCAAATTACTTAATATTAGATTAGATCAGATTAGATAGAATTCTGTATTTAACTTTCGTATTACAGGGAGGTTGGTATAAATAATATTAATTTTAAAAAAATACATGCATAATAATAAGTAAAAATTTTAAATTAATAAAATAAATTAATACTATAAAACAAAAAACTAAAATTAATATTTAAGTTAAAAACAATTATCAATATTAGAATTAAAACCACAATTATTCAAAATTAAAATTTCAGTCTTTCACAAGCTTTTACTCATTACAAAATTTTACTCATTTAATATAAAGCTTCTTAATTTTAAAGCATTTACGACAAATAAATATATTTGTATCATTTTATGCTTGTGGATGGTTGATAGCAGATCAGCTAAAACATTTTCAGAATAATTATTTATATAAGCTGAAAGAGAAGCCTGGCGTATTGGTTGTAAAATTGGGCATCTCAGCATGAAGTGTTCAAGATTTTCATTTTCTTTCAAGTTGCACATTTTACAAATTTCATCTGTCGACCAAGTGTAAATTAAACCGTTTACCACAAATCGCATTTGGAATGTACCCATTAGCCTCAATTGTGCTACTACTCTTAATTTGTCTATGCTTACATTTAACTTTATATATTCGTTATTATCAAAATTTAGATATTTGTATAAGGTATTATAACTAGAACTCAGTATTCTACTTTGATCTTCATAATAGTATTTTTCGTTAAATTTTGACAAAATGGTTTGTTTATGGTTCTTCACTAATTGAGAGTCTTGCCGTTGCCACAAATGTCTAAAACCCAAATCATTGAGAATTTGCTTCAGCTGAGAGACCCAGTTGTATTTAACAGTGTTATGATCTTGTTCGTCTAAATGTAATAGACGCCTATAACACTGTTTGAGAAGTCTTTGCTCTGGCAGTTTTAGAAGTTTTTCCCACCAATTCAAAATTAATTTCAGAGCAATTACTGCCAGACTTGTCCTTTGCATTTCACTTCTGATAAGGTAATGGGGTGTCGATCTGGGTAAACAAAGAACTGACTTAAAGAAAGCACTCTGAACCTTATCCAGTGAGTTAAGATGTCTTAGTGACCATATTTCGGCCCCGTATAATAATGTTGTTTGCACTATTGTTTCAAGTAATTTAATTTTTGATTGCCATGAGTTACATTTAGTTTTGACCAGAATTGATTTAACACTGCCAATAGCCAACTTGGCTTTTTTTATTGCATTTTCAGCTTGTTGTAAGAATAAGCCCGAATTGGAAAAAATAACACCCAAATAATTAAAATTTTGCACTTCTTCTATTTTTTCCTTATTTATATAAAATTTATTTTTTTGTGCTCTACCTCTCTTGCGAAATGTCATTATTTTAGTTTTATCTATATTTATTTTTAGTTTGTTTATATCACAATATTTAAAGAAAATATTTAAGCTATGCTGGAGTTCCAACTCGTTTTTCGCGACTATTGTGCAGTCATCGGCAAAGAGAATATGCGATATGTAACTGTTATTTAATTTTACTCCCATAACTCTGTGCTCCTCAAAGAAAGTTTTTAAGTCGCTGAGAAATAATATGAATAACAGTGGACTCAATGAGTCGCCTTGCATAACACCAACGGTTAGATTAATTTCTAAATTTTGTGTTAACAAGTTTAGTAAGAGTTTTCCTGATTTATATATACTTTCAATGATTTTAATAATTTTACGGCTTACTCCTATAGATCGTAATTTTTCCCAAAGTAAATTGTGATTCACTGTATCAAACGCGCGTATAAGATCTACAAAACAACTATACATTTTCCCCTTACTACGTGCAACGGAAATGTTGATTAATGTGTTTAAAATAAAGATATTGTCTTGACAACTTCTGCCCCTTCTAAACCCGGCCTGGTTATCAGGTAGAATATTTGCGCTTTCTGCCCATGTTAACAAGCGATCACTTAATATTTTTGTAAATATTTTCATAATTGAATTCAACAAAGCTATACTCCTATAACTGGTAGGGTCTTCCCTGGATCCTTTTTTAAACAATAAGACTAACTTACTCCTAGACCAATCGGGGGGTGTTTTTTCTTCCGATAGAATGACATTGAACATTTTTAGTATTAAGCGCAAACAATTTTCGGGTAAATTTTTTATAAATTCATTCGGTATACCATCTGGTCCTGGTGCTTTGTTGTTTTTAATGTTTTTGATGGCATTGTTTAACTCATTCAACGAAATATCTGCATCTAGGTAGGGGTGTTTTACATCTAAAAAAACAACTTCCTTAACTAAATTAACTGGATAAATTAGTTCAAAGTGCTCCCTCCAAACCTGATCGCCAATACATGATAAATCTGTAGTATTTTTTATTTTTCTAAATTTATTTATGGCCTTCCAGAATTCCCCACTATTTTTTACATCAAATTACTTAATATGTATGTATTTCATTTGTTAAAAAATTGTATTCAATTTTTTTTAAATTTTTTAAATTTTTTTTTAAATTTTTTAAAATTACTATTCGCCTACTTGTATTTAGAATAAAAGTAATGCATTTAAAACACATTTAACAATAGCATTCAATTCCGATATAAAAATGGAAGAAGTGTGGGAAAAGGAATGTGGACTCCCTAAAAGGTACTAGCTGGATACTAACTGAATACACGTACAAAATTTCAGCCCTCTGGGTTTCCTTAGAGAGTCTCTAGACGTGTTAGAAAACAAGCAAAAAAATTAAGGAAATATTGGCGTAAAAATCGTGGGGGTAAGGGTTAAAAGTTGAAACCCCCAAAAAACAGTGTCTGGCTATTAGCTTAACCTGTACAAAAATTTCAGCCCTCTAGGTTTATTTGGGGAGATTTTGACCCGAACGAAACTGTTAAAAAACAAGAAAAATCATGTTCTTTTGGGTATAAAAATGGTGGCGGTAGGGTTTGAAAGTCGAGACTCCCAAAAGGCACCCCCTTGATACTAACTCAATCCGAATACAAGATTTCAGCCCTCTAGGTTTATTTGGGTGACCTGTGCGAGTGGTACAAACTTCGAAAACGTCGAAAATGCATGAAATTGTAGCTTGAAAATGAGGGGGGTGGGGGTAAAATATTAAAACCTCCAAAAAGCACAACCTAGGTACGAACTTTATCAACACACCAAATTTCAACCCTCTACGTTAATTCTGGGGGGCTGGGGGCCTGTTAGATCCAGCGAAAATCGTTTTTCCCCCCTCTACTCCCACCAAATCATCCTAGGAAGCTGAATTTTGGATATGTTGTAGATAATTGACCGAAACATTATTTAAAACCGGTTTGGAAAAGTTTTATTGCTTTTCCGCCCCCCACCACCCCCTTAAAGGTCGGGTCAGAAAAAAAATTTGCCCAAAATTTGACCCCACTTTGATAGTATGAGGTGCCTCGAAAATGAGCCCCATTTACCAAATTTCATCTCTTAACTTCCATAGGGGGGCCCTACACAAATTAAAAGGTGGCGGGAAAATATATATATATATATATATATATATATATATATATATATATATATATATATCAGACATTTTTTTTTTCTACATATTCGTGTTCTACGGGTCCGAAAACGGATAGCGCCCCTACTCTCGACTCTCGCAGCTCTTATCGTATAGACTGTATAAGTCTAATTTTTCGGAGAAAATTCGACTAAAAAGACTTTTAGTAAAATATTAACATTAAATACTTCAGACAATTTCATATTATAATTATAAATATTACATTAGTATTGAAATGATGATTTTTCTTTTTTGGGTTGAAGAATAATTTTCTTTTTCGTTTTGACTGCCACCCAAAGTGATGAGGATTACAGGATTTGTGTGAAAATTAAATTAAAATTTTTTCCAACAATTCCATAAGAGAAATTTATTTTGTTGTTCAATATATTTGGGCACAGTTAGCGCCATTTTGTGCGAGACTCAAGATGTATGTTCTTGAAAATGGCGCCAACTGTGCCGAAATATATTGAACAACAAAATAAATTTCTCTTATGGAATTGTTGGAAAAAATTTTAATTTAATTCTTACACAAATCCTGTAATCCTCATCACTTTGGGTAGCGGTCAAAACGAAAAAGAAAATTAGTATTGAAATATGGGCACTTTCTGATGTCGATACGTACACAAGTAAACGTTAGCTACGGAATATTCATTATTTTAACTTTGAAATTCATTTATTGTTCACATTAATCTGAATCTGTATTTAAATTACTAATAGGTAACTGTTTTTAAAACAAGTTCCATTTTGCGTTTCATCTTGAAACAACTAATATAATATACAGCAAAGATTCTTCTTATAATACACCCGGATCAGATAGAAATGCAATTATACTGCTATCTCTTTTTAAATACAAATTCAGAATATACAGGTTGATAACTATGACTTGCGATTTCGATGTGTATAAAATACAAATGTATATGATAACTGTTTGCAATACATTTTAGTGCAAAATATTTAATAATCAGTTAAACATTTATTCTTTTATAAAAAATAAATGTATTTCGTATTAAAAATGCATTTCATATTTAATACATTAAACATCCGGTATACAAATTATATATTCGTAGTACATGTTTAAATGAATAAAAAATATATTTCTTTCTGTCTTAAAAAGATTACGAAATATGTTTCTTTCTTTCTCGCACGTGCATTATAAAAAGAATCATTGCTGTATCTGACTATCTGAGTTAAAAATTCAGATCTCTTTTTCATGTTTATAGATAACGCTAAAATAATCTTTTTTCATGGAATTATATTATTGAAATGTTACTTTTAACAATCAAGAGACACTTTTTGAATTTAAATGTTCCAATCAGAAAGAACTTTTAAAAGAAGCGAAATTGTTTTGAACTCACGAAATATCTAACCTTTTGTTAAATTGCAAACCGATTATCTATTCATAGAAGTACAGCCAATAAACAACATGTAAGCAATAATGAAATCTTCAAAGTAATGTTAATTTAATAAATAAATTTTTCTTCAATAATAAAATAATTTTAATAGGTGTCTTTGGTCAAATAATAATATGTAATTAAATTAGGGTATGCAATCTCAATAAATTTCGCATATATAATATTCAAGACAGTAAAATCATGCCGAAATGAAGAAATAAATTTGTAATTAATTATAGGTATGGGAGTTTTATCAATTGGAGTTAATCATATGATATAAAGGGTACAGCGAAAAAACGATCAAAGTCACAAAAAGTAAATTTTTCAGGGGAGCGTTTTTAAACTTTAAAGTGTGAATCATGTATTAAGTATAGGCGCATTTTTCAACATAAAAATTTTTTGCCTGAAAACCACGCATAGGATTTGGTTCAAACTTTCGGTGGTTATTGCTAATGTAGTAAGCTAGAAAACGCCATGCCAGCAGAAAATAGACGGCTAGCCGTTTTCGCGAAATTTGACATCGAATTATGTATTATATGCGCATTTTTCAGCAAAAAAATTTGGTTCTTCCCCTGCATATCACGGACTATGTTCGATTTTCACGTGTAATATTAGCACGCGATCAATATTCTGCATACTGCCAACATAACTACATGGATTTTGGCATTTTTTTAACTTTTTGTGACTCTGATCGTTTTTCTCCTGTACCCTTCATATGTTTAATAAAATATGGCCATTACAAACATCTATATATTATCATCAATCCCTATATAGCAAAGAATGAAGCTATAATATTTTGTAGGAAATTTGACTTCTATAAAGAGTGGTGTAGCTAGGCGTGGGCGATAGGCGTGCCCTCGCCCACGGCCTCGCACTTAAAGGGGCCTCGCAAGTGACTGTTTGTTTTTTTTTGTTTTTTTTTTTGATTGTCGACTAATTTGTAAGAAAGAAATTTCAAAAAGAAAATTAAAGGGGACCTCGCAAAAATTATCTTGTCGACTGCCTATTTTCGTCTTGCCACGCCACTGTCTATAAACTATTTAGGTGGGTGGTTGATCCGAAACCGTGGGTAAATGTAACAGGATTCACCTGTATACTCTGAACACAAAAAGAAGAAGATGCTATGTGATATATGTCTAGTAAAATATTATATACCTATATATTGTTGATATCATTTGTTAGTATCTGGATGAATGATGTGTGGTGCTATGCGGTGGCTCGTCTCGTCGATAATATTGTAAGTGATCGCAAGTCATACGATGAACATTAAATGTAATAAGTACATTGTAAGTAACATCATATAATATTAGTTAACTTTGCTAGTGATAAATAAGCAAATAGAATATTTTATATACCGAGTGTTAACTGTCAAAAATTTTGCAGCTTTTATTATTATTCGATTAAATTATTGTTAGATCACTAATGATTTAAAGTGTTTTTGCTCAAATTTATTTAGAAAATAGTCGACTCACCTTAATATTTAACATAATCCTAATATTTTTTTTAATGATGACTCTCGGTTCTCGTGCACAAAAATTTAAGTTGATTATAATTATTGATAATTATGGATTTTTGGAAGTTCTATTTTAACATTTTTTTATGAGTATAAATAAGAAAATTTTTAATTTTTAATTCTTTTACATTTCGGTATATTTATTTGACCGTCAAACGGGGCTATTTGAAAACGGTGGGGCTATTTTGAACAAAAAAAAAAAATTTAAACTCTTAAAGAAGAGTTTTAAAAAAGATTTAAACTCTTAAGGAACATCCCCTATTAAAGACACATTAACGTTATGAATCGTTCAGAAATCAAACAGATATAAGAGCTTTAATCTTTTTCATTCTTTTTGTTCCAAATAGCCCACCGTTTTCAACTAGTCCCGTTTGACGGTATTTAATTTAATTATATTTAATATTATATTTTATTCACTTTAATTTTACAATGTTTTATTGTATGTTCAGGTTACCCGCCCAGTGGAATAATTTTAAATTAGGTATCTTTAGTAATTTAATTTTTATCCACTGTATGACATATCTTGCGGTATATGACACAACTCATCACTAATTAAGATTTTATAAAAGTTTTTGGTTTTTCACCTAAGCTCTCAACTATTAACACCCTGACGGTCATTGACGTCAAATGAAACCTAACTAACTCATACACCACGTCGTACGACGTTAACAATTGCATATAAACTGTATTAGCTGTCAAAATAGTGTACCAGTTGGCAGTGGTGAATTTACAAGCAGGCTGAGTAGGCTGGAGCCTAGGGCGGCAGTTTTAGGGGCGGCAAATTTTGGCAAAAAGAGCGGCAAAATTTAGAATCTGAAGTATTTTTTTTGCTTGGTATTTACTTTCTTAAGAAAAGTCTTAAAAATTTATTAAGAATTTTTTTTTAGCTTTTCTAGGGTCGGTATTTTTCATGGAGTCTAGAGCGGCACTTAGGATAAACCCGCCACTGTCAGTTGGTCATTTCGTCATAGTTCTTCAAGATCGGTGTTAATTTCAATCAACTTTTTACCCCGCTGATTAGTGTTAACCACCTTAAGCAAATCATTATCAATAAGCACTATAAATAAATGTTACTGAAAGTAAAATCTTCAAACGTGTTTTTCCTTTCGGTGAACTGAGACTTAAAAGTTATCTCGTGATTTTATAAATAATTTATTCATAAAAAATACAGGGCCGACGAGAGGGTGGGGTAGCCGGGCTTGCAGCTCCAGGGTCCGGACTTGTCGAGGGGGCTCGTAGCTGTCGGTAGTGGGCCTGAGGAAAAAAGTTAAGGGTTCTTTTTTGCTCAGTACCTACTTACTTTTTGGGGAGGAAATTATTCAAAAATTCGGCTTACTCCCTGGGCCCGCCATTTCTGTCCACGGTTCTGATAAAATAACTAAGAAATCAGTTCCATATTTTCTGTTTTATAAGATGGAATATCAAATTTTTTTTTCATTTTCTTTACAAAATCTAGTAGAAATAAATAGAATCTGCTACCAAAAAAGAACAAACTGATATGAAATTTTTCGTTAATATTTGTCACAACTTACATTATTTTATAGTGAACAGACTGTATGTACGTTAACAAAAGATGTGAGTTCATCTAACACATTTCTTATATAAGAAAGAAACCAAATGACTTCACTACTTCAATTGATCTTATGTTTTGATGGTTATAATTGCTTCTCAAACACATTGACAGTTCACGTAATTGCTCGAACGGAAATAGAGTTATCAATGAATATACAGGATGTTTGATTAATAATAAATCATTTTATGGAATTTTATTTTGCATTATCAATATTATTTTGCATCGGTGTCTATTAACTGTCACTTTTACAACAATAAGATAATATAAGATAATAAATGAATATATTTAGTTGTATATGCTAATATCTGGATCACTTATCAAAAATTGTGTTCATTCTTCCTCCATTTTCTCGATGCTCCAATTAAAAACACAAAGGGGAGAAATGAGAAAGAAGGTTTTACCCGGAACAAAAGTAAAACCTTCTACCGGAAGCACCTAACAAAGCTCTACTAAAATGAAATAAAAATTAAATCAGTGTAAATCATAAAACTGAAATATAGGTATTTTTGAAAATGCAATTTAATCGAAATCAATAACTTAAAAAATTCAAGCCTCTTTATTTATACTAATTTAATAAAGAAACAAAAGTTTGTATGCCCAAAATAAACTTAAAAGTTACTGAACCGATTTTGAAAATTTTTTCAAGAGCTAAATTATTCCAGATTAACATAGGCTATATTATATAAGATTATGAGGTCCTGCGAGATCCTGAGGACCCAAGAAGAATTCAAAATGGACTATTGAATCGATTTTGCAAATTTTTCGCTGTTAGAATTTTAAACTAATCCAAATTGACATATAGGCTATGTTATATGAGATTATGAGGCGTTTTGGACCCTAGGGATCCAAAAAGGGTCGAAAGTGAACTACCCAATTGATTTCGAAAACTTTTTCATTATTACAAAATTAAATTGATTCAAATTGATAGTAGTTATGTTAAATAAGATCCGCTAGTCTTGTAAATTCCAAAAGTTCCAAAATTTCAACAACCCATTGGATTTGGAATCTTTTTTACTGTTGGGAAGCTAAACAATTCTAAACTAACACGGGCTATATTATATTAGGTTGTCTAGGATTCTGGAGAAATTTTTTGTCAAATACTATTGAATCATAGCAGAAATAAACTTGAAATAAGAATTGCCCGTCAGGGTTTAAGAGACCGAATAAGGCTTAAAATAAACAGTTAGGCGGAACTTGGGTAGTAAGATCATAATGATTATGGACTACTAGGTAGTAAAGCCATAGTGATTATGGTTATACTGGGTAGTAAAATTATAGTAATTATGGACTACTGCTTAGTAGAATTTTAGTAATTAAGGATCACTAAAATCGCAAAGTAAATTTTGATTTTTTATAACGTTTGGGAGGAATAGTCTTTTCGTTAAGTTTTTTGGCAATCATTCATAAATACTTTTGTATCAACTCCTTATCAGTTTCTGACCCCAAACTAGCGATGAGACAAACTGCTATTCTGCAATCGCAGTTGCAACTGCGACTGCGACTAAAGAATATCTGCGATTTTAAACTGCGACTGCGATTTTTAGTTGCGACTGCTGTTTTAGTTGTGACTGCTATTTCTAACTGCTACTGCGATTTTTCAAAATAATGCTATGATAGATAGTTTGTGTTAACATATAAATTATATAAACAGTTAAAATTTGATGACGCCATTGAGTTTAATAGTAAGGATTTTTGGAGTTAGGTCATCGGTTAAAAAGGAGAAAATAAAAAATAATAAATAACAAGATTTTTTAAAATTTGGCGCTACCATGGTTTCATGCAACAGCACATCTTCAGGCGCTCTATATTAATTAAAAAGATAAACAAAAACATGTCAAATACGTAAAAACACTAAAACAATATATAAAATGAATTGAAATAAATTACCCAAGTTGAAAATTAGAGAAAGTTTGAATAATAAATTTTTGTACTTACAAGTATTAAAATCAGAAAAGATGATGTAAGATTTTTGTTAAATTGTTACGTAGTTATAAAAATAATTATTTTTTAATAAAAAATAAAGTTAGAAAAAAACTTTTTTAAAAAGAGGTTACAGGCACAAAAAAGATTATTTAAATAGCATGAAGGGACTGCAAAAAGGCTGTTTATATAGGTTTATGAAGTTGTTTTGGTGTGTATGTTTTGAAAATGCTGGAGTAGGCATTATCCAACTGAATTGAATCAGTGCATATGTTCAATTCAGTTGGATAATGCCTACTCCAGCATTTTCAAAACATACACACCAAAACAACTTCATAAACCTATATAAACAGCCTTTTTGCAGTCCCTTCATGCTATTTAAATAATCTTTTTTGTACCTGTAACTTCTTTTTTAAAAAAATTTCTTCTAACTTTATTTTTTATTAAAAAATAATTATTTTTAGTCGAATTTTCTCCGAAAAATTAGACTTATACAGTCTATATGATAAGAGCTGCGAGAGGCGAGACCAGGGGCGCTATCCGTTTTCGGACCCGTAGAACACGATTATGTAAAAAAAAGATGTCTGATATATATATATATATATATATATATATATATATATATATATATATATATATATATATATTTTCCCGCAACCTTTTAATATGTGTAGGGCCCCCCTATGGAAGTTAAGAGATGAAATTTGGTAAGTGGGGCTTATTCCGATGCACAACAATACTATCAAAGTGGGGTCAAATTTTGGGCAAATTTTTTTTCGGACCCGACTTTTAAGGGGGTGGTGGGGGGCGGAAAAGCAATAAAACTTTTCCAAACCGGTTTTAAATAATGTTTCAGTCAATTATCTACAACATATCCAAAATTCAGCTTCCTAGGATGATATGGTGGGAGTAGAGGGGGGAAAACGATTTTCGCTGGATCTAACAGGCCCCCAGCCCCCCAGAATTAACGTAGAGGGTTGAAATTTGGTGTGTTGATAAAGTTCGTACCTAGGTTGTGCTTTTTGGAGGTTTTAATATTTTACCCCCACCCCCCTCATTTTTAAGCTACAATTTCATGCATTTTCGACGTTTTCGAAGTTTGTACCACTCGCACAGGTCACCCGAATAAACCTAGAGGGCTGAAATTTTGTATTCGGATTGAGTTAGTATCAAGGGGGTGCCTTTTGGGGGTCTCGACTTTTAACCCTTACCCCCCCCCCCATTTTTATACCCAAAAGAACATGATTTTTCTTGTTTTTTAACAGTTTCGTTCGGGTCAAAATCTCCCCAAATAAACCTAGAGGACTGAAATTTGGTGTACAGGTTAAGCTAATAGCCAGACACTGTTTTTTGGAGGTTTCAACTTTTAACCATTACCCCCACGATTTTTACGCCAATATTTCCTTAATTTTTTTGCTTGTTCTCTAACACGTCTAGAGACTCCATAAGGAAACCTAGAGGGCTGAAATTTTGTACGTGTATTCAGTTAGTATCCAGCTAGTACCTTGTAGGGAGTCCGCATCACTTTTCCCCCCACTTCTCCCATTTTTACATCGGAATTGAATGCTATTGTTAAATGTGTTTTAAAAGCATTATGTTTATTCTAAATACAAGTAGGCGAATAGTAATTTTAAAAAATTTAAAAAAAAGTGAACTTACTTTTATGACAAATGAAATACATACATATTAAGTAATTTAAAAATGTTATTAAAGTCACTGTTTATTTATAAATTAGGAATTTTGGATTTTTAGTATTTATAAAATAGAAATTTTGGATTTTTTTGGAAAGAAAAAATATCTTTATAAAGGCCTTCCAGTTTACTATTTAAGGTCCTTTTTTAATTTTTAAAACTAAAACATAAAGGCAATTAGCGGATAAACATGGGCAGGAATGTCCTCGTACGAATTGTGTTGGCTTTTTTTCTGCTACCTGTTTTCGGCACAAAATTGAAATTTACTGAGATAGAGCCCTTAAATACTTAAAACCTTTTTTTAAAGCCTCGATCAGCCGAACACTCATCACCAGTTTTGAAACCAACAAAATGACAATTCGGTTGTAGACTTTCAATCACATTTCGCATGTAGACATTCAATACCGAAGATGAAGGGGAAAATTCGACTACCGTGATGGGGCCCCGCTGCTCACGGCGTTTTTTATAACTACGTAACAATTTAACAAAAATCTTACATCATCTTTTCTGATTTTAATACTTGTAAGTACACAAATTTATTATTCAAACTTTCTCTAATTTTCAACTTGTGTAATTTATTTCAATTCATTTTATATATTGTTTTAATGTTTTTATGTATTTGACATGTTTTTGTTTATCTTTCTAATTAATACAGAGCGCCTGAAGATGTGCTGTTGCATGAAACCATGGTAGCGCCAAATTTTAAAAAATCTTGTTATTTATTATTTTTTATTTTCTCCTTTTTTAAACCGATGGCCTAACTCCAAAAATCCTTACTATATAAATTATATGTTATATGTCACATTTGGCATATTCTTTATTAACTATAAAAAAAATTCCAAATTGGACTAGTTTCTTCTATTACATAGTTTTCAAGATCCATTTTTTTTTTTTTAATTTTAAAAAGTTATTGATTGTTGCTTTGAATTTCACAGAAATATACGAACACTTGAAATTTAGGAACGATACTGATGCTTTTTTAGAAAATTTTAGATAAAAAAGACAATAATACAATTGGTAGGTAATTAAAAACTAATAAAATGGTATATCTAAACTACTTAGAAAATTTATAAATATATCTGCGTTTTGGTGATACAAAAATATTGGTATTTATGAGGATATACATTGATGTATGTTATATAATTATTAGGTATAATCAGTACAATATACATACATACATATGTACAAAACGAAGGGTGGTTTAATATGTACTATTATAGTACCCATCCATACACCTAGAACAGTCCACAGAAAATTGACAGAAAATAATTTGTGTTCAAATACAAATACGACACAAAGTCGCAGTCGCAACATACATAAGCAAGACATAACAGTTCATAACTGTTGTATGATGTAGAAAACAGAAATAGCAGTTTTAAAAATCGCAGTCGCAACATTACTTGAGTCGCAGTTGCAGCCTGGGATATGCGATTTTATAATATTTGCGACAAAATCGTAATCTGCGATTTCACATATCATCCCTACCCCAAACCCTTTTTTCAGAATGGGTGGGAAGGAGACAAAAAATTATTTCGGATGGCATTCCTACTTTAGAGTTGTTTAGCAAACTATACCAATCACCATAAATAATATTTCGTACAGAATTTCGAAAAATCTAATTTAAAAGTGATTTAATCCACAATTTAGATATTTTTACATAGAAGAAACCGTGGGACACAGTTGTAAATATGTATAGAAACAGCTTGTTAAGTTTTACGAAGTAATTTGAGTCTCAGTATACAACATATTCGAATATTGTTACTTCTGATACAGTTTATCTGTTCGAGTATTTCAAATAGGAAATACCATATTTTAATAGTCCTCAGGGTACAGTGTTAGTTATTTTGTATTTTGTTAAGATACAGATATATCGAAACTATGTGTGCGCCTAAGGGCAGATTTAAAATTAGAAATAAAAAGTGTTTAAATCAGAGAAGCGGAAATATTGAAAAAAGGATTTAAAAATGCGGAGGAAAATCTCTTTCGGCTGTAAGTCTACTGCTTAAAATATAATTTTGGAATATTATCGAGTGCTTGTGAGACATTACTACGTATGACAAACTTTTTGTTTGCATTTCAACACACGCAGTATTGATATGTTCACTTATCGTTCAGCTAAACTGAAACTTTAAACACTCGATTTCCTTGGTATAGTATGACCAAAAACCACATGTAAATTAAAAATCACAAAGTGATTGAAAAAATTATCCGGATCAGCCGGAAATCGAACCCAGGATCTCCTGGTAACTAGCCAGGCGTGCTAACCTCTACACCAACGATCCTATGCTCTGCCTGCTAGTTGCTAGTGATCTGCCTGGCTAGTTAGTTACCAGGAGATCCTGAGTTCGATTCCCGGCCGATCCGAATAATTTTTTTCAAACACTTTGTGATTTTTAATTTACATGTGGTTTTTGGTCATACTATACCAAGGAAATCGAGTGCTTAAAGTTTCAGTTTAGCTGAACGATAAGTGAACATATCAATACTGCGTGTGTTGAAATGCAAACAAAAAGTTTGTCATACGTAGTAATGTCTCACAAGCACTCGATAATATTTGAAATTAAAATTATAACTGTTTCTCGAATCAGAGAGAGTACTAATACACATAGGTGATTGAATGGGTGTCCGGCTCGGCCGCTTACTGAGCATGGGATCGTTGGTGTAGAGGTTAGCACGCCTGGCTAGTTACCAGGAGATCCTGGGTTCAATTCCCGGCCGATTCGGATAATTTTTTCATTCACTTTGTGATTTTTAATTTACGTAGCTGTGCAGTGTGCATTCTCTTATGAATTCTAGTGTTTTTTTAAAGGCTTTTATTTAACTTGCAATGTTAGTATGCGTGTTTAAATCAAATCTTGCAACCAAAATTTAGACAACTTCTAATTGAGCTAGAGGTTTCAAATTTTGCGTATAATTTGGATGAAAATGCATAAAAAGTACTGTATAATAAGTTTTGTCCTAAAGTCCCTCAAAATTAGAATTGCTGATTTTTATAAATTATGTTGCACATCGCTTCAAACTTCACTCAAAAGTTATTTTATACATTTTAGTTCATTTTTGAATAAAAGCTTGCTTTAAAAGACTATTTTTTTACTTAAATTTATAGGTTTTCATATTAAATGGCATTAGTTAGAATATTATTTCGTTTGTTATTCATGAACTTATGGTGAGTCTTGTTACCCGATAATACCTTATAATAGTAATTTTGGTAGTTACTAGGAGCAATATATGTAATTACTTTAATTATAGTTAGTATTAATATGTACACACCAATGTATAAACAACTGGTGAATAGAATCTGGTTATTAGAGGAAATAAACTTATTAAAAGCCGGATAACCGAACAAATTAATTAATAATTTTGAGTTTATTATTCATCGACGAAAATCGGTTATTTTATTAAATTAAAATCAACTCTAAATTAACTAACAATAAGTATGAGATATCTATCAATTTTATACAGCTATTCTAGGAAAATATTAATCACTCTATTAATTAATATAGCCGTTTAAAGAATATTGTGGTCTAAATTCACAATCCATAATGAACTTTCATTATTATATTTGTTAATAATTTAATAAAATCATATACGCAGGCTGTTTCAAGCAACCAAGAATATATTAATTTTAATATGCGGAAGAATTGTTATGATCAAACGTTGCTTTATTTTGTTATTGTTTGATGTGTAAGCAGGAGGTTGTTTCTATGCATATTTACAATTATGTCCCAGGGTTTCTTCTACGTAAAAATATTTAAATTATGGATTAAATCAAACCTACCATGAAGAGAAATGGTAGGCCTATGAAATAAAGCAGGCCTTTTAAAAATTTCCCCGTAAAAATATAAGTAACTAACAAAGAAAGTTCTTTTTATTTTTGCCCGGGCCCTCTGCCGGCAGCTACGGATCTAGAAGCTTCAACCCCGGCTGCCCATCTCTCCCTGTCGGGCCAATGTTAATCAAAAACTAGAATTAAATTAAAAGAATGTTTAAATGTAATTATAACCAATTATAAGTTTATTGAAATAATTTTATAAATAAAAGTTAAACTAATATTGAAATATTTAATGACAGATAACACTACTTATTGTTAAATTGTTAAATTTGGGATTTATAGTTAAATCATTGTATTGTCTTCAGATTTATCTTTTTATACTGAAAGGCTACAAAATTGATTGCGAGACTACGAAATTTTCAAAATTATTGATTTGTATTAATTCTACAAGGAAAGGTTTTGGAATGTCAATGAAACCTGGGGTATGTGTAGTACAAACCTCTCATATGTCACCATCGCCATCTAAGGGGTGAAAACACCCCTCGAAATTAGAGTAGAATTTCAATTTTGCTTACTAGCTTGAAAACGACGGCAGACAGAGAAAAACTTTAAGTTGGCAAAACACTTTATTTTTAGAGAGCTTTCTATCGATGTGGATAAGTCCAAGGTCGGACCTACTAGAGAGGTTGTTCAGATAATATTGAGGGTAAATTTTGAAATTGGGTGAATATGCTTTGATATATTAAAATTTGATTAGCATATATGAAAACTACATGAAAAATACTAGTTTAGTTGTTTTTACTCAAAGTTGTAATTTAAAGTCTAAGATCTCAAAACTGGACAGTTAATTTGAGGTGCCAGTCGAAATTTTACTGCCAATCAGCTGAATAAAAATTTTTTATAAGGTCTTCAGCAAGTGCATTACTTTGTAATTAATAACTGGCTAAAAAAATTATACTTAACTTTTACTTTAAATTTTATATAAGTAATATTAAAATTTGATTTATGACTAACTTAACGAAATCTTACCCTAACTTGTGTTTTCACCCGAGTCGACAATGACCAAGTTTCATCAAAATTGCGAACTGACAATCTAAAACCTTTCCTTGTTAGATACAATTAATACAAATCAAAATTTTGAACGGTTACTAAAAATTACAATAAAAATTCTAAGAGACTGTTAAATGTAAAGCTTTTTATATATATATATATATATATATATATATATATATATATATATATATATATATATATATATATAAAAAGATGTCTGATATATATATATATATATATATATATATATATATATATATATATATATATATTCCCGCCACCTTTTAATTTGTGTAGGGCCCCCCTATGGAAGTTAAGAGATGAAATTTGGTAAATGGGGCTCATTTTCGAGGCACCTCATATTATCAAAGTGGGGTCAAATTTTGGGCAAATTTTTTTTCCGACCCGACTTTTAAGGGGGTGGTGGGGGGTAGCAAAACAATAAAACTTTTCCAAACCGGTTTTAAATAATGTTTCGATCAATTATCTACAACATATCCAAAATTCAGCTTCCTAGTGTGATTTGGTGGGAGTAGAGGGGGGAAAAACGATTTTCGCTGGATCTAACAGGCCCCCAGCCCCCCAGAATTAACGTAGAGGATTGAAATTTGGTGTGTTGATAGAGTTCATACCTAGGTTATGCTTTTTGGAGGTTTTAATATTTTACCCTCACCCCCTCATTTTTAAGCTACAATTTCATGCTTTTTTGACGTTTTCGAAGTTTGTACCACTCGCACAGGTCACCCAAATAAACCTAGAGAGCTGAAATTTTGTATTGGGATTGAGTTAGTATCAAGGGGGTGCTTTTTGGGGGTCTCAACTTTTAACCCTTACCCTCACCATTTTTATACCAAAAAGAACATGATTTTTCTTGTTTTTTAACAGTTTCGTTCGGGTCAAAATCTCCCCAAATAAACCTAGAGGGCTGAAATTTTGTGTACAAGTTAAGTTAATAGCCAGCCACTGCTTTTTGGAGGTTTCAACTTTTAACCCTTACCCCCACGATTTTTACGCCAATATTTCCTTGATTTTTTTGCTTTTTTTCTAACACGTCTAGAAGCTTTCTAAGAAAACATACAGAGCCGAAATTTTGTACGTGTATTGAGTTAGTATCCAGCTAGTGCCTTTTAGGGATTAAACATTACTTTTCCCCCCACTTCTCCCATTTTTACATCGGAATTCAGTGGTATTGTAAATGTGTTTTAAATGAATTACTTTTATTCTAACACACAGTAGGCGAATAGTAATTTTAAAAAATTTAAAAAAAGTGAATTTACTTTTTTAACAAAAGCAATACATACATATAGGTAGTTGCATACATACATATTATATTACATATAGATAATTCTATATGTATACATACATATAAAGTAGGAATTTTGGATTTTTATTATTTATAAAATAATTTTTTATTTTTTTTATTTTTTATTTATTTATTTATTTATTTTTTTTTTTTTTGAAAGAAAAAATATCTTTATAAAGGCCTTCCAGTTTACTATTTAAGGTCCTTTTTTAATATTTAAAACTAAAACATAAAGGCAATTAGCGGATAGACATGGGCAGGAATGTCCTCGTACGAATTGTGTTGGTTTTTTTTCTGCTACCTGTTTTCGGCACAAAATTGAAATTTACTGAGATACAACCCTTAAATACTTAAAACCCTTTTTTAAAGCCTCGATCAGCCGAACACACATCACCAGTTTTAAAACCAACAAAATGAGAATTCGGTTGTAGCCTTTCAATCACATTTCGCTTGTAGACATTCAATACCGAAGATAAAGGGGAAAATTCGACTACCGTGATGGGGCCCTGCTGCTAACGGCGTTTTTTATGATTACAATCTATCTAAAGTTTTTTGCAGATTTTAAAATGTTCGAAATGTGACTTACGCATTTGAAAATTATAATAAATATTATTATCTTAATCTATTTATTTTACAAGCTTTATATTTCACGTAAATCTTAAAAGAATTATATCTAACAGAATAATTTATTTCGCATATTTGAATAGGTAGGTATATAATTAATTTACTAGCAATCTTTAAATTAATTAGCTTTGTAATTCGTAATTACTTTATATGTATATTTCCATTTCATAATCCGTGTGCTTACATACATAAGAATACAGTACTATTAAAAAATTTACCTTTCCATTTCATTGTCGAGTTCTCCTTTTTTATATGTAATCAGCGAAGGACAAAATGTTCTTGTGTTTTAGGCATATAATTTAAAAGTATTTTTGGGAATAAAAAAATATCCACCTTTTCTTGAAATTATCAAAAGCGTCTGTATCGAAGAAATAGTTTTCTTACGAAAATTTTCAATTTTGTGTACTTATTGTTTTAAAACATAAGAAAATTTTTTTATCTAATTAATTTTAGATTTTATTTTGTGAATTAATTTTATTTTGCAAAAATCGACAATAATTATGGTTTTACTTGCGCAAAAAGTGTTCCGTATTATCATAGTTAACGGCTTCCAAGTAATAGCATATGAGGGTAGACCGTAGACGAAATACTTCCCCTAACAGATAAAAGATGTGTTAAAAAAAATATTTTGTCTGCCTTCATATTATGCTATTATATCAAATCCATAACAACAACTAAAATAATACGAAACACAATTTTGCGCAAGACGACGTGACAACAGGATAATTTCCACTGGTGGAATAGTTTGCCTATATTTGAGGAGTGACATCACATTTTGTAACATTAGTGTATATATTAAAATATTAATGTTTCCAAATAAATTCTCTCTGTTTCTATGATATCTATTCCATTTTAATTTATTGCTGCCTGAAATGCTTGCTTCCTTGCCTTGTTGCCTGACTGACTGGCTGTCTATTTTCTCATTGACTTATTGTCTGTCGTACAATGTAAACATAATATTATAGATAGGCATCATCGCAACAGCATCGTCGTGTACCTACGGTTATTATACTTACGTCTTGTCGTACAGATATCATGCGTTTGACGTACCCTCATATATATATCATATTACCATGAAATTGAGAATAAGATAATTAACGTTCAAATTTACACGAGTAGTAATTTTGATTTTCACAATCAGATAAAAAACATCTTATGTAAATGGAAGGAATATTAAGATTGTTATATTATTGTATATAGGTACATATGTACGTTGAATATAATAATATTTCTAAATTTTGAATGTTAGATAAAATTAAAATATGAATTAAAATAAATTTTATTATACGTATTGGAAATGATGCCTATAGAATTCCACACATTATTAGGGTTCTAAAGTAAAATTTTAAAGCCCGTAAGAATTCATCATGTCTCTCTGTCCGTCCGTTTGTCACACTTTACTTTCTGTCTCTTGTTGTGAAAGTATACAGCTTTACAATTGTGTTCCGAAAAAGAAATTTAAAACTTTTGAACATTTCCAAAATTCGGTTTTTGAAGAAAAATTTTTTTGTCATAAATGGAAAGAACATATAGAAATTTTATAAGAAAACTCTTTTTATTTTTTTTTAAACGTAAAAATTAAGAAGTTACATTAAATTAAGGGGGACCACTAGTGTGACATTTTGAAAAAACTGGAAAATTTTTTTTTTGCATGTTTTAATAATCTATACCTTTAAAAATAACTTACTAAAATTTCAAGTGCGTATCTCAAATAGTTTTTGAGTTACAGATATCTGAAGTGCGAATTCTGATTTTCATTGTTAAGTTTGAGGTATTGACAAATGTATGAAAGTTAATAATTCGGGAGTTTCTGGACGTGGCTGCCAGTCACATGTTGTGGAGCAGCTAGACCCTGCCACATTTAAACGACTCATCTAGTTTTACTATGACCGTTACAGTAAGTACATCATAAATAATTTTAGTAAAAATTCTCAGTGGTTAAAACTAAAAGGTAAGATAAAGAAAAACTACATTTTCCAAATTTGCTGAAGTTATAATTCGAAGATAAATTATCCAATCCATTTAATTCTTGAAGCTTCTTCTATATATATTTCTTTGTGCCATGAGCCTCCAGTTTTCCGATCGAATAAAAAATTTTATCTTTGTAGGCCAAAAATCATCAAATTTTCGCCCAAAATTTGAAACTTTTTTTCTAAAAACTCCGCCATATTGTTAAATTTCAACTTTTTTTCGATTGAGGTTCACGGCACGGGCAATACTTTCTAGTTTAATAGGCTTTTTGGTTTTTTTGATTTCAAGCACTGTGAAGGTTGCTATCCACTGCAGTAGTGGGGTAACTTTTTTTTGGAACGGGAAATCTCGAATAACTCACTGAATTTTTAATTTTTTTGTCCAAAAATTTTATCTTGAATTTATTATATGGCAACAAATATATCCTTAAAATATTAAAACATTCCATTCAGTAGCTTTCTTTAAAAATCCACCAGAATTCGAACTTGGCACGTACCTTTAGTTGACTACTTGTTACTTTATCTTAGTACATGCTACTTTGTGGTAGGAGCAACGGATATTAGGAAATTTTTATTTTTACTAATTTTAAAAATAAAAAACTTTGAAAAAACGTTAAAAAAAATAATTTTTTCAAGCAATCGCTATTTTTTTGACTTTTTAAAATTTCTTTATCGTACTTGCTAGCAAAAATTTAAATTAAGTGTTCTCATATGAGAATACATCTTTTAAGAATTCAAGTCTAAATCAATGGAGTCAAATTACTGGAAAATGAATAAAAACTTGTGATGTTACTTATGTAATAAAATGAAATAAATCTTTGCTGGCTAGTCTATACCTATTCAACATTCTTGAAGCAAACACTTTAATTACCTTAAAGAAAATAGTTAAAAATAACTGAAAGAAATTTTTTTTCCTTAAGAGGAATAAAGAGAACCCAAATTATCGCGTAACTGACCCTCATATTATGTTAATCCTCATATTATACATTACTTATATATGTACTTAAGTGCCCTGTATTTTATCACTAAGATTGTGAATATTACCAAGGAACCTTAACTTAGCCGTATTCAACACGCACTTAGTTGATCATTCAATTAGGTGTTCATGGAGAAAGGAGAAAGCCGTCGCGAATAAATTTACGATGGCTTTCTTTAAAGGTTATTTAATCATATAAATTTTGATAATATTAATCAAGTATTTTTTCAGTTTGATTGAGACCGTTTTAAAGTTTCTATTCTGGGAAACCCTGAATCTTCTGTATAATAATTTATACGTATTTGTAGCATATTATACATAATAATAAAGTTTTTCCCTTAATGACTCACAAAAAATATAAAATATAAAATATTCGTTAGACAGTTAGTCGAAACCGGTTTTATTATTACATATACATATAATCCGGCCCACAATACGGCTCAATATAATGTTTTAATGTAGATTATAGTTTTTATATTTATATTTTTAGGTAATGTAACGAAATAGAACCTCCACCGTCACGGGCAGTGTATTTCGTTCATATACTTTGTATTTTCCGTATTAATTTTCATGATTTTCCGATTATCAAGAGTAAAAATAAGTTTGGTAAAATAATTGGTAATACACCAGGTAAGTAATGTCAATTGCATAAACTGTGTTGTCTTGTATTATCTTTACTTCTAAGGCCCGATTTACATTAACGCTCCGCTCTCACTCCGATATCACTACGCTCCCGATTCGATATAATCTTTCTTGTGTTCACATTACAGTGCTGATATCATGCTGGTACCTATTCTTCTCTATTCACATTATAATGCCACTCTTGGTACACTCCCAGTTCGGTCTCAGTTCGATACAAATATATTTTCATAACAACTGAATGCAAGCAGAGTGGAGTGGAATCAAAAAAGTGTTTACACTATAGGTACAAGCCATAACAAGTCTGATATCGCTCCGATAAAGTATTACCTGAGTGGTACTGATATTGGAATGTCATTGGAGCGAGAGAAAACCGTGACTGATATCGGACCGATATCAGAGCGATGATGTGAATACACCCATTGCTTATTGTGTAAGAATATTTTCTCGAACCTGGAGCGGAGTGATATCGGAGTGAGAGCAGAGCGTTAATGTAAATCGGGCATAATGCTTAATTATAAACATAGATATCAGAACGTGTATGTATCACACAATAGATGGAGTACACATTATCTTTTTTTGAAGCTAATCGCCACGTTGGTAAACACCACGTTAACACCTTTCATAACCTATAAAGTGTCAGTGGTAATAAATATTTTTTAACTTGTATACGATTTTTGTTTGAGACTATTTATTAAAAAATATTCTAACAATATTTATAGTAATAAATATAACATCAGTAAATACAGAAAAATTTTAAATTAAACCTTGTTTAACCACCATATTGGTCAACACTTTAACCCTTTTTTTGGCTTCATTTTCATATACTGTGAATATATACCTGTACTCCCTCAATCACTTCGATACTCAGATTATAAAGGACCAACTGTAGTTGTGTCGATAAGGTCCATAATCGCGCTAAAATGTTATTAGTGTGTTTGAATAGTTAATTTATGACCATGTTGTGTTGAATTCTTAGAAAAACAGGACGTTATTTAGAATGTTCTAGAAATAATTTTATACGTTAGATTTTTAAAGATAAATTCATACAGGCATTGAAATTTGAAACTCGGTAAATTACACATCGAAAATCGGTTCGCGTGCCACGAAGGCTGTAATACTAAAGAAAAACTTATTGCAATCACTTATCGAAATTCGTTTATCGTTTTATGGAATATTAAAAATAAATTAAATTATTATTTACGCAAATTATTATCGAAATTAGTCGTCGTAAGATATCATTCGCAATCCAAGTTGAATAAAAGTTGTAGCAAAGTATTGTAAAGAACTTTTATTTCCAATTAATTAAATAAATTAATTAAAACTGAAATTGTGCTGTTGATTATTTGGTGAACTTCGCCTTCGACTTTTGGGTTAGAATCCGATCCTCTGCAAATCTCCGAGTGTTAACACCTGCACTCAGCGCGAAATTGACATTAATTGTCTGGCATCCCGAAATAAGGAAAAAAATTCGATCGTCAGAAGGAAAATTCATAAAAATCCCGCCAGCGGAATTGCCCGTCATATTTAACGCGTTGCAGTAAGTAGTGAAAATCTTAACACTAGAACCCGGGACACAGTTTTACCAGTGTAATATTCTAATGCTCTTTTAATTAAATAATTTTTTTAGCTTCCCTAATTCATTTCCTCTTACTGTATAATAAAACGCAAAAGTCAATAAAAACAACGAAGTTATTAAGTATATGGAAACAAAAGTTAATTTATAAGAAAATTACTTTTTAATGCATGTGAAAGATGTGAGAATATTAAAGTCAATATTACACTTGACTTGTGAACAAAAAAAGATAAATTGAAATTTGATGGAATGGCAAACATCTTGTTGGTTTTTTTTCTCTTTGTGTGTGTCTATTAAAAGTTTAACGGGAAGTTGTATCAAGACAGTTGCTCAATATTTTCGAAAAAGTTTCTCTTCGTTTAGTTTTGAAACCAATATTGGTGACAAAGCTAAACTATTGTCTTCTTTGAAACCTCTAAAGTGTTGCTTTAATCTTGTATATAATAGATATTTTTTCTCAGTATTTCCTCTATTTGTTTTCCATAATTCTTTATAACCGGTTTCCGTTCAGAAGATGGTAGCATTGCCTATATCACGATTTGTCTCTTTTAAATACGTAATCTGTGACTATAGTGTGTACTTTCTTCTTATCATTATAACCTTATATTCCTTTTTTCTTTGTCTCTGTTAGTAGGGCCCACGATGATTTAGATAGATAATACAAACTTATACCTTGAGAAAAATAAGAAATTTTACTCCGTCATTGTTAACATTTAATGAATATATTCAATTTTTGAGCTAAGCTACACACCTCAACATTTTTATGACGACACTTATTCAAGTGGGCATTTAAAAAAATGATATAAAAACATTTTAGTGTAAAATATAATGTATAGGCAAAAATATCATGTACGAATTTAGAATAAGAATATAATAATTATGAAACTGAGAAATTTTTAAAATTTTAACAGGATGTCTCTTTTTTATTGTACATGACAAAAATGTAGAACAGATGTGTAGGTATAGATAAAAATTTGTAAAAAAATAATATTTCACCCTTATAGCTACAATTCATTTTATTTCTATTTGGAACACAGCGGAAATCTAGGAATTTGTACATTTTAAAAAGTTCCCTGCAAAGACGTAACAACAAATTTTGTAACCTGAAGTGAATCTGACCTAAGCGCCTTTGTCTCAAAAATAGTTCTTTTCTAATAAAAATTTAGTTTTTCTTCTTTTGCACCCGTATTTTACCTGTTGGACTCCTCTTCGTCGTATACTCTGGAGCGGCTGCTGCACTTGCTCCATTATAGTTGCGCCTCTGGTACCATGTGTTTTAACTACTTGTCTACATTTTTGTATAGTTTTGACATGACTAATATCGACGTCATAAAGTTGGAGTATGACTTCAATTGTAAAGTAAGACTGATTTGAAATAAATTTTAAAAATCATTGAAAACAAATTCTTACTTGTAGTATTACCCATTTGCAGAACCGGGTGAAATTCCAGGCCGAGATTCCAGGCGCAAATAAAAATACTTCATCGCTTAGAAAAAAGAAAGAAAAAACGTAAATTATTTCACTTTTTGTTACTTATGCGAGATAAATACTAACTTGGTGCACGCATTTTTCTTCCACAAATACCTTTAATTGCTTTTTCTTACTCATACGGGAGAATAATAACTTGGCGCACACATTTTTGTACGCAAAATAACTGTTTGCCCACTGTACTCTTCCCACATACTTTTGCGTGCGGAAAGTAAACTTTCCGCACGCAAATTGACAATGAAACACGCAAAATTTACGCCTCTTGATTTTTCATTTAATAAATATTTCGTAACTATTGCTATAGAAACCACCAATAAAGTAATTTAAGCAATATTTAATTAAGAAAAAAAGACGAACACTCAAAAATATTATTTTAAAAAGTAATAAAAATGTCAAAAATAGTAATAATAGGTAATAGAAAAAAGTATGTGAAATTCGTAATAAAAAATAGTATGTGCAACTCGTGCGGGATTGTCGTTTGCCCACTCAAGCGAATAAGCGCACGAACGTAGTGAGTGCGCTCAACTTCGCTTTCGTAGGCAATCGACAATTTCCCGTACTTATTGCACAATATACCTACAATTTTGCATGCATAAATCACATTTTGCGCACGCAAATTCACAATGAAACACATTTAATTAAAACACGCAAAGCCATCTCTTGATTTTTCATTTAATAAATATCTTTTTATTATTTCTATAAAAAAACACTGACAAAAATATTCAGCAATATTTAATTTAAAAAAAAAAATTAATAAAACACGTATACTCAAAAATTCATAATATTATTTTAAAAGTAATCAAAAATGGTAAAAATAAGAAAAATTATGTGGAACTAGTAATAAAAGATTATATGTGCAACTCGTGCGATGTTACCGATTGCCCACTCGAGCGAATGAGCACACTCACTTCGATCGTACACTCAACTTCACCCTCCATAACTTCCCGCAGTTATTGCACAATATACTATTACATAAATATAAAATAATTTAATTATGTTGGCAAGTTATTTATTTTTTTATATCGTCGAACCTCGGCTTTCTTCGACGATATAATAATTTCGTTGTGTGACCAAATGATTATTCACATTATTATTATTACTTATTGAAATACCAGGGACGGAAAAATTATGTGGGGTCGAAAAGCCGAAAAATAATAGCCAAAAAAGAAAACTATTAATGGAATTTATCATCTCAGATCGACATTTTATAGTTCAGATTATCATATTAACGGCTAATTTTAATATTCAATCTAAAAATACTGAAAAATAAGCTGATAAAATGGACACCCCAGTAAAAAAAAAATTCTGCGCCCTTTATTATATTATAAATATGTATCTTTTATTTCTTTTTATATAAATCCGTTGTATATATTTCCTATCTCACTTGCACGGTACATAGGTAAACAACACTTTAGTTTATACCAACATAACAGATAAATATTACTACATATATGACAAGTTTTATTTTTGTTATAAAGCGAAGTTTACATTACGCATATTTATTGTCAGTTAGTTTAGAGACATCTTTAAATTTATTACTAAGCACTTAATTTTCTATTTTAGCTTTCAAATATGAAAGCTAATAATATAAAAAATATTGAAATAGATCGGGAACCATTTTTTGGATACATTTTACATGTTTAAAAAGCAACTTTTTAATTTATTTTTAAGAAGCTTAGATTGTGTTATGTAAATATGTACCTATATACAAAACTGTATATAGGTACATACAGTGAACTGAATATTTTTATAACCTTAAAAACCGTCAATTTTTCTTGTAATTTAGATTTTAAAACAATTTATTAAATATTATTGTTATTTGATTGAGAGAGAATAATTCTGGTAAGTATTGCGCATACGTATAACACTGAATAAATAAAATTAAAATCAAATTTTAATGAGTTATTAACCTTTACAGAAAAATGTAGCATTATTTCTCGAAGATTTTGAAGAAAATTATTCAACTAAATCCGAAATATTTAAAGAAAAATCTAGCAGCATTCAAGGCAAAGCAAACTGGACAAAAATATAAGAATTTTAGGAAGCAAAATTATCTACTTATTGTAAATACTAAATAATCACTTATTATTACACGAAAGGTTTGCATTTTCTCGAATAAATTTAGGTTTGTCTAACGAAAATTTGTTGCCTAGCAATTTAACCTAAATTCTTTATCAGTTAAATTTACCAATACGAATTTTTGTTTCATTTTTATCGTGTTTACCTACAATGAAATGTTTTGTACCATTTTGCTTTCGAGACTACGAAAGTAGCGAAAGCATTGTGATCACTTTTGAAAAATAAAAAATTTTTTCCCTCCAAAATAAAATTATTTACGCACATTTTACGTTTTAGAGCTTCTTGAACAATTTTCGTGCGGTGTCTGTCCGTCCGTCCGTCTGTCTGTAGGTCGCCAGTTTTCACTAAGTGGCATAACTCCTGAACTATTCAATTGTTTTTAATGAAATTTTCAAAAATTATGCAGTTTGGTTTCTAGATGGTCCCCTATGAATTTAATCGAAATCGGAGTAATGGTAGCTACGCCGCTACCATGATATTTCCATTAATATACTAAATTACACCAAGTGCCATAACTTCTGAACTATTCAATTCTTTTTTTATGAAATTGTCAGAAATTATGCGGTCTGGTTCCTAGATAGTTCCCTACAAATTTCATTGCATTCGGAGTAATAGTATCCACGGCGCTACCATGAAATCCAATTGAATGTCAGTATCTTATTTACTGCTAGTCCCACTTCGCTCAAATTTTTAAAGTATTTTAGGGGTTAGTTTCTAAAATATTTTTTCTATTATTTTATAATTTAGCCTTTAAGTTTTTTGAGTTACAACAATTTTTTATGAACTTTAAGGCGATGGTATACCGTCAGTTGGGGCGAATGTAAACGATTTTTTCAGTTTTTTGGCAATAAATTGTTTAGAGTTTATCTAAAAAATTCTAAAAAAATAATTTAAATGCTTTAGTATCACGAGCATATAGGGCAGTAATAAAAATATCAAAATTGGTACTGCAACATTTTGTTTTTTTTGGTTATATAGTGTCTAGATTCGCCCCAATGTGTGGGGCGAATCGAGACAGTGCTTTATTTGCAATATAAATCACATTAAGTCATGCATATGAGTAAAATCGGACATAAAAAGATAAAAATAGCTGAATTTCCAATCTGAAAATTCGCTAAACTAAATAACTGCATCAGCGAATGACTTTTGATGGATGGAATAAAACATTTTGGATTTAAATGAATTTTATTGCGATTTGCCTTTGAGTCTATCATGCAAGGTCGATTTGGGAACATGGAAATATTCAGCAACTTGTCTGAGCGATTTTTTTATATTTTTAATATCGGAAAGCAGGGGCGCAACAACTACATATCTAGAGGGGGTCCAACAAAAATTTAAATTATCAAATTTTTTGATAACGCAGTTCTCCAATAACAATGGAAAATGTTGTAATAAAATGTCGTCTCCGAAAATTTGATTTTCAAATAAAAAATATTAGTAAACCACTAAAAATTTTACTTTTTAATAGAAATAAAATAAATTGAAGGAAAATTTCCAGGTAATTTTAGGGGTGCGGACCCCCCTGGTTGTTGCGCCTCTGTCCAAAATACCCCATTTTATGTTATCTTCATTACAGTTTATGTAGTTTATACCCACTTTCTTTTTATACTGACGCAACATTGTGTATGAATTCGCCTCACCTATAGACAATTTTTAGTCGAATTTTTCCTTGAAAAAATTAGACTTATACAGCCTATACGATAAGAACGGCGAGAGGCGAGAGTAGGGGCGCTATCCGTTTTCGGACCCGTAGAACACGAATATGTAGAAAAAAATGTCTGATATATATATATATATATATATATATATATATATATATATATATATATATATATATATATAGATATATATATATATATATATATATTTTCCCGCTACCTTTTAATATGTGTAGCGCCCCCCTATGGAAGTTAAGAGCTCAAATTTGGTAAATGGGGCTCACTCCGATGCACAACAATACTATCAAAGTTTGGTCAAATTTTGGGGAAATTTTGGATCCGACCCAACCTTTAAGGGGGTGGTGGGGGGCGGAAAAGCAATAAAAATTTTCCAAACCGGTTGGAAATAATGTTTCGGTCAATTATCTACAATATATCCAAAATTCAGCTTCTTAGGATGATTTGGAGGGAGTAGAGGGGGAAAAAACGATTTTCGCTGGATCTAACACGTCCCCAGCCCCCCAGAATTAACGTAGAGGGTTGAAATTTGGTATGTTGATGGAGTTCATACCTAGGTTGTGCTTTTTGAAGGTTTCAATATTTTACCCCCACCCCCCTCATTTTTAAGCTACAATTTCATGCTTTTTCGACGTTTTCGAAGTTTGTACCACTCGCACAGGTCACCCCAATAAACCCAGAGGGCTGAAATTTTGTATTCGGTTTAAGTTAGTATCAAGGGGGTGCCTTTTGGGGGTCACGACTTTTTACCCTTACACCCACAATTTTTATACCAAAAAGAACATGATTTTTCTTGTTTTTTGACAGTTTCGTTCGGGTCAAAATCTCCCCATGTGAACCTAGAGGGCTGAAACTTTGTGTACAGGTTAAGTTAATAGCCAGCCACTGCTTTTTGGAGGTTTCAACTTTTAACCTTTACCCTCACGATTTTTACGACCATATTTCTTTGATTTTTTTGCTTTTTTTCTAACACGTCTAGAGACTCTCTAAGGAAAACTAGAGGGCTGAAATTTTGTACGTGTATTGAGTTAGTATCCAGCTAGTGCCTTTTAGGGATTCCACATTACTTTTTCCCCCATTTCTCCCATTTTTACATCGGAATACGATGGTATTGTTAAATGTGTTTTAAATGCTTTAATATTATTTTAATACAAGTAGGCGTATAGCAATTTTAAAAATTGAAAAAAAAAATGAACGTACTTTTGTAACAAAAGCAATACATAAATATTAAGTAATTTAAAAATGTTATCAAAGTCACTGTTTATTTATAAAGTAGGAATTTTGGATATTTATTTATAAAATAGAAATTTTGGATTTTTTTGGGAATAAAAAAAATATCTTCTTAAAGGCCTTCCAGTTTACTATTTAAGGTCCTTTTTTAATATTTAAAAATAAAACACAAAGGCAATTGGCGGATAAGCATGGGTAGGAATGCCCTCGTACGAATTGTGTTGATAAATTCTCTTTAAAGCCCCGATCAGCCGGACACTCATCATCAGTTTTGAAACCACCGCAAAATGACAAATCGCTTGTAGACTTTCAATCACATTTCGCTTGTAGACATTCAATACCGAAGATGAAGGGAAAAATTCGACTACCGTGATGGGGCCCCGCTGCTCACGGCGTTTTTTATTAACCAATCTATAAAAAAAAATTAAGCACAATACAGCTTTCATTTTTGGTACATATATTGTCAAAAAAACGCCAAACATTTTGTTGCGAGTCCCTACTTTATATATATAACTTTTTTTTATACAACAGTTTCTTTAAAATATTTCAAAACGCGCGTTATTTTTAAAAATTATAAACAATGCGCCTGTAAAATAACAAAATACAAAGATGTCACGTTCACCGCTTTTCTTTGATGACTAACTCATAACTGACAAAATTCAGTAGCATAAATTGATCTATGACCTTGTGCGGTCATAACACTGACGAAGAAATATCGAGAGGCAGCTCTGTCTAGATTCGCCCCTACTGTCTCGGTTCGCCCCAACTGATGGTACATATAATATATATATAATATACGGCATATTTAAAGTCTTTTACGAATACGAGGAAGCTGTGTGCCACACCCCATTGGCAGCGTATTTTATAATGTTTAGATGTAAGGTTTTTAAAAATATGTATTTTTGTTGCGTTATTTGATTGGACTTTTTTGAAAACAATTCGCTGCTCTAGTATTGGTCTGTTCTATATCCACTTTTTCTACTTTTGAGATATTGCGGTTTGAAAGTTTAAAAATTCATATCTTATTTATTTTACATTTTATTACCAAATAGAAAATAATTTTTTACTTGTAAATAAGTTAGTTGTCATACAATTCAATTTCATAGAAATCTGACCTCGAATTTCGGAGTAAAATGATAATTAATATCCTCATGATTGCAAAAATTGAACTATAGATCCATATTCCCTTAGTATTGTTTTGTACTTTCAGTTTATAATTCTTGGTTTGTACTATAAGCGTGGATATAGAACAAAACAAGATTATTTTTTCCGTCTGTTACATATAGGAATGGGAAAATTGTAATACATAAAATGACTTTAGCTTAAAAAAATTTTATTCTGTGTTTGATTTAAGGCAGTTGGTCGATAAAACGATTTTTCTAAAGGATTTTAACGAAACTTCTCTAGATATTTATTTAATTCAATACCAATAATACGAGCCCTTACCGAAAAAAAATTGACCACCCCAATTTTGATAAAGACGATTTCAAAGTTTTGTAATTTTAACACGGGCTCTTATGGGAAAACTCTATTTTTTTTTTCTTTTGAATAAAATGAAAACGTCTTAAAGGAATTTGATAAAAATTTAATATATTATAAAATACAAAGTTACAAACCATATTTAATAAGCAATAAAAATTATTCGCCACGCCGTTTTTAAATATAATTCATAAACATCATTTTACAACGTTTTTACAACGCTTTTTCAATAATGTTTTTATATCGCTACAACATAAGTGCGCAGAAATTAAAAACAAACAAGTGGTCTACAAGTATAATCACTGAAGAATATTAATTAATACGTTATTAAATTTTTGATAAAAGAAAATTTTTATTTTGAGATATCCTTTTGTACCTGACTATCTCAGAGCAACTACGTTAACAAAATTTAAAGAAAATTAACACAAACTTATTTTCTATGTGTGGAAGTAAATTGAAACATAGGCAAGAACTTTTTGGGAAATATCGCGTTAAGAATTGTATAAAAATTAATTCTAGAAACCGATTACTATTTTAATGTGGCGTTTTTAAAAAGATGTTCAAAAAAACGAGTTTCTACTGGTAGCATATAATTGAACATTGATTTATCTCTAATTGTCTCTAGAATCTAGATACCTCTGACTTCGTTTCGATTTCAGTTAGTTTTTCAAGAAATAAAGAAGTAAAGTTATCAATTTATCATTTAATAGATTCGGTCATCCGAATTTGGATAGGAATACGGTTTTTCCGTTTATATTCATCATTTAAGCGTATATAAGCATTAGTTTATCTCGTCTTATACATATTAAAGTTTAATTATCGAAAACTTCATATAATCAAAATTTTTATACAAATTTGCAATTTTATGATAATAAAAAAAAACCCTTAGATGTTACTTGGATAATTTCAATTTTTGTTTTCATCTTTTATTAAATTAAGATTTCTGAATAAACTTAGATTTCTAAATAAATTAAGATTTTTAGGTAAACTAGTTAACTGTTCAATTTTACATGTAAAATTTAAAATATAATTAATGTATTGAACTTTGCTATGGCAACTTTTAGAGAATTTATGAGAATTTGTTTTTAATTTGTGGATGACTTTCCATAAACATTTTTAATGCCTTCATCATTACTTTATACGCAAGTTTTAACACAATAGAAGATTGCATTGTACGAAATTATAATACAGTAATTAACGTAAGTTATGATGGCTTGCAATCATTACAATATCTTAATGAAAAAATAAAACATATCTACATTATTCATGCAATATAAGAGACCTTTTTATGGGATATGGAACACACCAATACTAAAATTTTTTAAAATCTAAAATTTAAGTATAGGTTTGTTCTATGTGCCACAAAAAATGTGAGTTAGTACAATCCAATAATAAATTTTTGTGAAATCGGTGGAGATAGTACAAAATAATACTAGAAAAACATATTTATAAACGTAATATTGGCATTTTGAAACTAGAAATTGGTAGAGAAAAAATTGCTGAGTTCAAAAATGTATCAAACTCAATTTTTTTGAAAAGTGGAGATAGAACAAATCAATACTAGAGCAGCGAATTGCTAAACCTTTTTTGTTTTGCAGAAATACACACAAAAAAGTTATTTTTGTAGTTTTTGTGACATTTATTTATGGTCCATTTCACTTAAATTTAACCATGCTTCGTCACTTATGAATTTAAATAATTTCCGTTTCCTTGGCTTTATCTCGTTCTCGTTCATCATCAAAATTGCAGTTTGTTTTTAGAAAAGAATAGACGATTGATTTATTTTCAGTATAAGAATTATTTAATTTTTTAACTTTAACTCATGATCAATTGTATTTGAAATAGGGTATAATTATTTTTCATAGAGCGCAACCGAGTAACGAAAAGGGTTTCACATATATTATTGTAACTTATCCACGAGGAAACTGTGTGCTACACCCCATTGGCAGCGTATTTTTCGTTGTAAAAATCTATTCTAACTTATTTTTCCACGGCAAAAATGAAAAAACGCTGCCAATGGGGTGTAGCAGACAGCTTCCTCGTACTCGAAAAAGACTTTAAAACAGTATTCTACCAAATATATATACCTATATATACCGTGAGATTATAATTTCACCGTAAAGTTCATAAAAAATTGTTGTAATTCAAAATACTTAAAGGCTAAATTATAAAATAATGGCAAAACTATTTTAGAAACTAACCCCTAAAATACTTTAAAAATGCGAAGTGGGATTAGCAGTAAATAAGATATAATATAAAAATCTCATGTCACAATGTTTGTCTAGGATAAACTCTGAAACTACTGAACCGATTTTGATGTGAGACGATATTACTTAGTGCGTGTCAAACACGCACTTGACGAATTTTTTATTATTAATATAAATATAAATTATTTGGAAATCTGAGCCACCCTGGCTCGCAGGTTCAGAATAAAAGCCTAAAGATAAAAATTTGTCAGATAAAAAAGAAACAATGCTATCATTATATTCGTATATTAGGCGTTTTCTTGACTAATGTTTATTCAAAGCTAGCTGTTACCCACGGCTTCGCCAGCGTGAATTTCATAATTTAGTAAAGGTAATCTCTTTTAAGTAGTTTGCTAAAATATTTTGCCCCTATTTTCTTATCATAAGTTGAAATGATAGGCTTTCTTTATTCTCACTCATTTCCTATAAGCATTATACTTGAACATGACTGACTCATTGTTCGAGACGCTAGAATAGTAGGCGTTGAAACTGTAAACCTTGACCTCTCCCCCATTTTTTGCGTTTATTCCCTATTTTACTTTTTAGAGGATAATTTTCAAAAAGTGTTGAAACATGTATTCATGAATTTATTTTTGACCTCCTTTGACTATGCCCTCCAGTTTCCTTCGCGTAAAATTATCCTAACTGTGAGTAAAGCCACTTTAAATCAGTTATTCCGAAACAAATCGTGCAAATTTAATTTCAAATCAATTCTTTAAAATGCTTCGCTTCGCTCGCCAACCATTTTAAAATTCTATAAAAGGTTAATTTCATATAATGCTTCGCTCCGTTTCGCAAATGACTCGACAGTAACCATATTAATATATCTAATTTTCACACTTTGAGATCTTTCCATAGATTCCCATATTGATGGTTTTAAAATTAATTCAATTTTAGATCCTTTTCAGGATCCGGAATTCATGGCGGATTTTTTAAAATTGTGTTCAGTTCATCCGTAATTAAAATTTACTACTATCCTTTTCTAATGTGAAACTTTTGTAAAAAAGTTTTGAAGTTAACATTTAAATTTTTAAATATTATTTTTATCGTAACCTAGGTAATCTTTTGTTTTTCTTTCTTTTGTTTCCGTTTATTGATAAATTAGTATTTTTGATATATCAACTTTTGTCTTGTATATGAGGGGCTCAGAACTATAGTGGTGTAAGTCAATTTTTTTAAGATTGGAGATATTAGGAAATTATTGTTATTTAATCCGATCTTTATTCAGTGCCAAAACGACAAAGTCATTACTTATACAATAAAATCGGTAGAGACCATTATTTTATTATAGTTCCATATACTTACTATGCTTCACTCATACTTTAACGTTAAATAACTTAAAACAACATATTTTGACTTACACCACTATAGTTATGAGCCCCTCATATATCAATCCCCCTAAAGAATATTGTGATAATTTTGACTGAGGATGTTGTCGATGTTGAGATGATGAAGCGTCTAAGGAATAAATTTATAATGTTTCACTGAAATCTGTCACGTGATTTTTGTGTCAGCCGTGCTCATAGAAAACCTAACTGATAATTTTATTATATAAATTCCATGTATCTTTCAAAATATCAGTTTTAGATATTAGGATATCTTACAGTAATAGATAGACATAATTATGATAAAGATACAGGTGATTCATTTGAAAAAAAAATTTGCACAATAAACAAAAAATTTTTAAGAAAATGCCTTATGTGTGACCACCCTGTATCAAGTCGAAAAGCTGAAATGTCACTGTCACATAGAATATTAGTAACAATTTCCAGCGAATTAAAATCTGCTGTCAAAAACACTTCAAATAACAAATTTAGTGTCAACTTCCGGTATAACCAGAAGTGGCAGCAAGTTAAAAATATTTTAATTAAAATGTTCTTAATTGAAAACTTCTATGACCAAATCTCCAAAAATCTAATTTATTTAAAAGACCAAGAACTTTTAATGAAGATTCTATTTGAATCATCCTGTACATAACCATTTGGGAGATTAGATTAAAATGTTGCTAAGATTGATCGGGAGGTTAATATCTTTATTCCCTGTTAATTTCAAATCGATAGCTTTAAGAGTTTTTGAGTTAAATCTGTTCGTACAAACAGACAGACAGACAGACATAAATTTTTTTAAAGTTATATTTGGTATATATGTCGAATTTGCTAATTAAAAATCATACTAATGCCCCAAAATGCGAAAATCACAGACAGACCCTTCTATTTTATTTATAGGTATTGATTATTAAATTTACACGTAATTTTTCAAGTAATAAAAACAAATTTAGCGATGATCCCTGGTATTATTTCTATTATTATCACTACAATATTATTCACTTTCATACATATTATACAATACTTATATTTATACTGAAACCAACCCAACGTACCATGTAAGTATTTTATTCAATTCAATGTTATGTGTATATCATCTACATACTTGTTATATTATGGAAGACATTGCAATATGAATGCATTTTATGTTCATATCCGGTATTTGCTATCGTCATATCCGTGTGTGTATTCTCTACTATATATGTTCATTTTCAAAAAATGAAGGATTTAAATTTTCCACATAGATTTATATTATACATTTATTTCATACATACATACGTACATCATAATATATAATATGAAGATTGAAAATACGTAAGCATTATATGTATTATAGAGGGTGGAGAAATAAAAAATCAATTTTTTTTTATTTAGATTTATCCCCTTATACGATTTTCCAGATTTTAGAAAACTATATTCTAAAATTAATTTAAAAAATTATTATGGTGTCAGCGCCGAAAATTATTTGAAAAATTTTACTGAACAAGTTCCGATTAATATTTGTACCTACATATTTTTATACGTAATATTTATAGGGGGAAACAAAAATACGCTGCCAATGAGGTGTGGCACACAGCTTCCTGTACTCGTAATAGATATAGATTTTCTGCTTAACTGCTTTTTAAATTTTTGTGTTTTATCATATTATTAAAGTGAAATGAGAATAACTTTAAGGTACAAAATTTCCAAGTTTTCCATCAAATATATACATTGAAATTATCTTTTCGTCGAACAATTCATGAAAATTTGCTATAACTCAAAATATTTAAAGACTAAATTTATAAAATAATAGTAAAATATATTTTACAGACTAACTGCCAAATACTCTCAAAATTTGAGTGAAGTGGGATTAGTAGCAAGATATGGACATCGCATCAATACTAAACAATGGGATATCGTTACTGAATCAATGATTACTGTGGTTAGTAATTTATTCTAATATTCTATTGATAAAGTAAACCAATGGTACTAATAGTCCGTCGGGGTGCCACGGCAATTTTTCATAGTATGTATACTATTTATATCCGACTAAAATTAACCATACTGGAACAAGTTGTTTGCTTGCTTCCAAATATGTATAATAATTTCAGAATTATGATTTAGTTATAATAATTTATGATGATATTAAAAAGAAAAAATCGCATATATACACTGTGTCTATTAAGACGGGCCCGCAAGTTTTTAACGAAAACATCGCGTTCTTGAATAAAGAAATTTGAACAAGAAACAAAGTTAAAAATTGAATGGCTAGCTAATCTAAGGGTCGAATATAAAATACAGCCTTTCACCGTAAAACGGTCTAATTTTACCGGTTAACATGTTATGATTATTGTAATCCTATGTGAGTTTTTTGAGAGTTGCCATTTTTATTAACCAGATCTTTATGATAGAAATGGTACTGGAAAAGGTCCTTTTCTTGGATGTAATTGAAATGTAAACAAGAAAAACACTATCGGTTGAAGTAGCCTCAAGTACATATGCATATTTTTTACCGTCTAACTGATAAATTAAAGAAAAATTAAAAAATTAAACTTGGGCAAAAAAAAATCTTTTTGCTCATTTATGTTGTTAATTAATGCATTAGATCAGTTTTATCGAAAAATTAATATATAGTACCATTTAAAAATCTATAAGTTTGTATTATAGCTCGAAAACCATAAGAGTTATAAAGCTCCTGACTATAGCAATCGGTTGCCCCCGTCGATATCTACGACTCTTATTTGAACAATTTTTCGATTAAATCAACGGTTTGGCTGTAATAAAAATGGAAACTCTCGAAAAACTAACACAGTATATGATTTTTCCAACTATGATCGTAAAACTTTGAGTTAAGAAAATATTTAAGCTGTAAGTATAGGAAAATTCTCCAATTTTCTTTTTTGCTACCCTGCCAAGATTGTCCCAATTTCACTCACAGAATGGAGAGTTGTTTTAAAAAATAATATTCCAACAATATAATTTCTCTCTTTAAGAGTTTGGGACGTATTTGAACAATTCATAATATACTCGTATAACTTTAATCGGCAAGTATACGGGCTAATTTCACCGTTTAATAGTGGAAAATAGCCAGCCAAAAGCTTGTTGATGGATGCATGTATTCTGTCTACACATCCATATACAGAACTCGATTGTATTACGTACAGTTTTTATTTTACAATGTTCTGAGATCTTCCCTATTTTCGTGACGCTTCTCACAGCATTTGTTTCGAATATGTACCGATTTGTAAGACGTAATGCAAGTAATTATGGTAAGAAATGGCAACTAGGGATTGTAATACCAGTAAACCGGTTTACTGGTTTACCGATAAATTACTAAAAATATCTTAAAATTTTTACCGGTAAATCGCTGATTTTTTACCGGTAATTCGATAAATTGAAAATAATATATTTGGAAATTTTTGGAAGTTCATTTTATTTCATAGATGAATGATCAAGTTGATTAAACGTAAAATCGTAAATGTACACAATCACATTACCCTTTACTGTGTATCCATAATAAACTATTCTATGATACAATAAAATCGCACAATGCAATGGTCAGTTTTAAAATGCATATACCTATAGGGAATAAAACGTTCTTTTTGTATTTACTTACATATTATTTAAATCAGCTGTACTTTTTCCAAAATAATTAAACATTACATTAAATTATTACATTGTAAGAAGCGGTATCTAAGTAAATTTTTTATACAGATAGGTATATATAATTGATTCATATTTTATAATTATTTAAGAAAATTTTAAATTATTTTTTCAATAAACAATAACAATGGGCGGTATATTTCTATGAACGAAGCTGTAGATACCTACAAAGTCGTAAAATCAAACAGATTATCATTGTTACCTAATTTTTATCTTATTTTGTAGAGGGTAAAAGCTCCTATACTCGAACGTGATTCAGTACTCGAACAGTTTTGATATTTTACATATTAATGAAGTTATTTCTGGAAGAAACTGATAAATATCAAAACTGTTCGAGTATTGAATCGCGTTCGAGTATAGGGGCTTTTACGTTACTGTGTATAATGACCTTAATAAAATAATTTTATGTTTTTATTTTTTTTATTTATTATTTTTTTTAATACTTATTCTTATATTTACCATGTTTTAAAAAATCCCGGTAAATTACCGGTAAACCGGTTTTGCTAAAATAATTTACCGAATTACTGGTAAATGAAAAAGTCGGTAAATTTACAATCCCTAATGGCAACTATGTAATTTCAGTAGTACACATTCTTCGCCAAACTAACGAATCGTAAAACTTTTCATTACTTATGTATACCCGAATTCACAGGAGATCATAAAAGCTCTAGCGTTTGAGCTTAACAAATGGTTAAGCTTACAGTGAATAATTTTGTTTTTTTTCTTTCCCGAATCCCAAAAGTTGAAGATGTGTAATGTAGGGTCCTTATTGTTTAAGTATATTTATATTTTCAAAAAATCGCCTATATTTATATACAAATATGAATTTTGTGAGCATTACTGACATTTATGACAGCAATCAGAAAGCGAGCGAGTGAGTCACTTTCCCACATATATGTATTATGATTATATTCGTGAAATCCTACTATGTATACGCTACCACCAGTGCTACGTACGTTGTCATCATATAAGAAGTTTGGATAAGTAGAAACAGTAAGTAAACTAGCGTGATGTATTTATGTATGTTTTATCGTGTATAATATGTGTATAGCGTGTCCTAAAAAGCGTGCCGTAAGCAAGCTGTTAAGGAGAATGTTAAGATACATACACAAAACAAACTATATAATTTTGGTGCTCAGTCTGCAAGTGAGACTGAGCAATGTGTGAGACGTGCTGATATCTCACAAATTATGAAATTGTTATCCTTCACGCCGCACAGTGGTCCCAACCTCCGAAAAGCTGGCAAAAATATGAAAACATTGTTTGATTGTGGTAAAATTCAGTATATGGAAGTTTTTGGGGTCGCTGATTACGAATATGAACTCCATTTTTGAAAAAAACAAAATGGCGGGTCACTTGGTACAAAACAACAGCTATTCCCACAAAAGTCGGTATATGGGTCTATACTCACAAAGTCCGCACTCTAAATTTTGACGAAAATTAAGTATTCCAATTTTTTAGTTTCATATTTCGTGTGGGAAACTTTTAAAGAGTCTTGTTATAGGGAAAATGAAAAAAAAAAATACAAAATTCGGAATAGTATTCGCCGATTATTCGGCTGTCCGACCAGCACCTTGGCTGAATGTTCAATACATAAGTTTAAATGTTATAGTACATCATATTCATATTGTTTATTTTATCATATGTTACATAATGTAATATTTAACATAATATCGTATAATTTAACCTACCTTACCCTAAAAACCGTTGAGGCAGCTAGTGGCAGCCAATTTTTTAATATGTTTTAAAAAAATATACTATTAACAGACTAAAGTTGATTTCACGGCAGGATGTAGCAAGATTTCTTACCATTTGCTTTTTTGCTAACAAGTTTTTTTTAAAATCAGTCGTCAAAATTATAGGCTAATAAGATCAAAAAATTGGCTTAATGGCATGTTGCGAATATTATTTTTGATCAATAGATTACTATTGTACTGACTTTCAGAAGAACAATCCATTTTACAGAATTGAAAAATATTAACTAATACGATTTTTATGCCTGTTTGAAAAAAGTTTTTTTACACGTACTTCACGAGATCAATTATGACGCTCCCGACGGCTACAAAAGAATTGATCCTACAGACTGACAAACAGGTCTGAAAGCGTAGCCTGCTCAAATTCTAGTAACACATACTAGACATACTAGTACAACTATTCCGATAGTTAAAAGTCCCAATATAATAAGGATAATTTTTGGAAAAATAACCACCAAATGTACTACTTTAAAAAATTTTTAATTTTAACTTTTTCTTTATTACGACGTACGTTTCGGCCTATAACCGCCCTCATCAGGTCTGTGTTTTATAAAATATAAACAAAAATAATTTAAATTTGTATATAAAAATATAAAGAAAAGAATAAAATACTTACAAATAAATATTAAAATTATAAAAGTCACATACCAATTTAAAAAATAAAACAGTTATTTATAGATAAAAACAAAATATTTATAAAAACAACAATTAAAATTAAAAGCAATTAAAATATTAAATTACTTTAAAAAAAATTACTTTAAAAAAAATTTTTTAAAGTAGTACATTTGGTGGTTATTTTTCCAAAAATTATCTTATTATAGATATTCACCACCTAAAAACTTCCCTTTATAATAAGTCCCAATATAGTAACTTTTTTTTCGACTTATTACCAGCTTTCCGGGATTTGGAACCACTGTGTGCCGTAAGAGGACTTGGCTGTTGGATGCTTAGCCAACAAATCTTAATTGGGTTCTAGAAAATAAAACTTCGTACATTCCTGAACATTGTTTTAAGCGACAAAAGGAACATCGGTTTAGACGGGGGAACACCATGAAAGCGTTTGCTAGCAGCAGTAAATCATCGTTATTTTAAATTTTTATTGTTAAATAATTAAGTGAAAAATTTTTAACTTTTTGGAAAAATCGAAAAATTGTCGTTTTTCTCGATTTCATTCGATTTTGAACTTTGCTTATGAAAATCGATGAAACTTAGATGAAAGTTACTACTTCCGACAACTTCTCTTAAAAATGCACCCTCCTAACGTTCAAAAACCTACTTACATTTTGATTTTTTGGAACCACTGAATTTTTCTTTAGGATTCTTTTGGACTATTATTCATAAATATTTGAGCGTCGGCCCCTTATTACTTACAAGAGCAGGCAGAGGACCACGTCTATAAAGGGGGCTAAACAAAATGAAAAAACGTTTTTTTTTTTCGTTACCGTCGGTATTTTTGAAGAAAAAAATATTTGGAAATTTTTGTTGTGGGTGAGAGCCCGTCATTTCATTCGTCAATCCTATCACTTACTAACAGCTACCCCCACCTTTCTGTAGATTCCAAATAAAAACAAGACGAGAAATTACTGTTACTGTGTTGTCAGCTTTTTTGATTGATAAATATAATTAGACAATATATTATAGGTACTTATCTTCAATTAAGTGTCTTACTTTTATATTCTCTAAAATGTCATACTTTTTCAGTAACTATATTTCTAGATCATCCTGTGTATCCATTTTCAGATTCGTTCTTTCAAACTATTAGTTTGACATCATGTCATCAGTTTTACTACATACATTATACATATTACATATTATGCGGATATAAACATATATACATACATACATACATACATACATACAATGTAGAATAACATACATACATAGGTATACATCCGCACATTATAAACGTACATAGATATGTACGTGAAAACATTCATACGATCAAGTAACATTGTCAACATTATAATGTTCATGTTGGTTTTTAAAATATTATATGTACCGTAAACGCGGATTACTTGAGCCCTGTCGTGTAACTTGAGCCCAAAACGGAAAAAGTAGTATTTTCTGTTTTGTGCTTATATTAGTCACCAGTAGAAGTAAGTTAGATGTTTAGCTAATAGGTAACAGCAGTAGGTTTACGGTGTTTAAGTTTAAGAGGCAAGGTTGCTTACTCTCTGTATGCAATTGATGTCTTGTTACGTTGCTAACATTTGACTGTAAAAATAATTGTGGTAGCCCACAAAGGAAGGTAAGTGTATAATTTTAATATTTTTCTCATTACTAAACTAAATTCAGATATGTTCATATGCCAACCATTTCGTTAATTTTTTAAATTAAGGTTTTAATAAATCAGTAAAATAACCTTAAAATTAGGGTAACTTGAGCCCATTATAACTTTGGTATAAAATGGTGCAAAACTATAGCAGAAATTCGCAAAAGTCCTAAACCGTTGGACAAATTCGTTAACCAGGCACGTCCGATGCCCAAAACATGTTATTTTTGGAAATTTTCATGAAAAAAATTAACTTTTTTCCAAAATTTCTCCTTATTTAAAAATTTTTACACTGTTGGAACGAGGAGAGAAAATCACACCAAAAAGGTCTTTTATTCTATGACAACTAGTTTCCGAGAAAAACTAATTTTTGTAAACGAAAATTCGCTACGTTATGCAGTATTGAAAAAATAAAGTTCCTTATATGTTTGTACAATGTTTTAATTAGTAACCAACATTCTACATGGTCTCAAACTGTTTTCAAATGAAAATCACCTAGAAATTTAGGTTTGAGCTCAAGTAACCCGATCTTGAGGTTAACTTGAGCCCAAAATTTAAAAAGCTATAAAATTTATGAGCCATAAGAAAAAGATCCATATTATATAATATACTAACCGTAGTCATATATAGATTAATATACTGAATTATCTATCCCAAATAAATATAACAGTTACGCTCAATTTTTGAAATTATCAGATGATCTGCAAATCTGGGCTCAAGTAATCCGCGTTTACGGTATGTAAGTTTAACACTTTCATTAATTTTATTTAGCCAGGTAAAAAAGTGATGAAAATACAGTTAAAGATTAAATTAAAATTCACATAGAGATTAAAAAATTATCAATCTGGTTCGGCCGGGACTGAAATTCGGACCTCTTGGTAACTAGCCAAGCGTTTTATCTACTATAGAACATCGAACCGATGCTCGATAGGAACTCTAGTTCGTTAACCAGTCAATCAAATACTTTTTTTTAAAGCGAGAAGCAAAGTTGTATTTTAATTTCAAATATCCCGCAGGCACTCGATAATATTTGAAATTAAAGTACAACTTGCTTCGCGCATCAAAGAGAGTATGTGATTGACTGATTATTTATCGAATTGGATATTTGACTGTGGTCGTAAAAAAGGCTACTTTCATTTTTAAATGATTATTTGTGTTATAAGAGTACTAAATATTGTAATTTTACAGATAACATCGCTCAAAATTTATAAAATTTACGTTAATGATGACGTAATTAGAAACATCAATTTGAAATTGCTTACGCCATCGCTCAGTATTTTTCAAAATGTAACTGTAGTAACCGTAATAACAAAATAGTTGCCATTATATTTCTCGTATTTTATCTGTATTTCATTGCGTTTGGTGTTATTTTGTGTTATATATTAATCGGGACTCGGATTTATAAAAGCTGATAATTATAATCAGCTGGGAATTGATCCTTTAATGGTAGCAAGTTTCTTTTCAATTAACAGTGATTTTTATTCGACAAAATTTAAAATAATAAAAATTTTTGTGTATGTATAAATAACGTATTGTGTTTTTAATTTTTTTTCCTTTTTAAATAGATGAAAACGTACACAACATAATTATTTGAAATAATTATTATTTTTGTCTTCGATCTGCAAGGGAGTCGTATGGTGAAGATGTCAAAAGATATGTGTCATTGAACGTGAGGGAAATTACACATTGTTAACGTAAAATTTGTCCTGAACCTAAAATTCATCCAAAATCCTAGAAATAAATAACACGAAACAAGTAACTAATCAAATATGAAATGTTATACAATAGTTTACTGAAAAAAAAATTGGAAGAGTGATTACAATTTTCTTTTCTTTTAGTTTTGGCCAATGAAATTTGAGCCAATGCCATGTGATTTAAAGTTATCGAAACTTGTTCATATATTTCGATTTCATGTCAAACATAAAATTGTGAAAAAATGACAACAAAATACTTAAACAGTGCTTACTATATATGATATGGGTCATTTGACAATGCTGAGCGGTGACGTCATGTTTTGCCATGTAAAGAAACGATACTGTTTTAGCGGGAAATTTTTAATACATATAAAGAGACAATTTTTCTCGCCTATTATCGATGTATTTTTTTTAAACATTTCCAACATTATGTTAGAGGTATAAGAATAATTTAAAATACTTTTTAAAAAATTGTCAAATACCCAATCGTGATGAAAAAAATTAAAAAAATGTTTTTCAAAAATAGTAAAAATTTAAATTTCACAATATCCGTAATCCCTACCATAAAACAACATGTATTGCGAAGGTACATACTAAATTCAAAGTTGACTGGATAAATAGAATTCCACATAAAATGTCGACCAGCTTGAAAAATGTAGTTTCAAGAAAAATTCATTTAAAGTTTTGAAGTATAATTTTTTTATAAAAAATTCCATTACTAATAAAGAAAACAGAATGTTAATAATACGCAGAAAATGAATTAACATTTTTTGAGCATATTCTAATTTTTATCCGCAGTCCAGTACTCAAGATATAAGGCATAAACTCACATGACGCACGGGACATCGTACGAAACGATGTTCATGTCTTATATTTGGAGTACTGCATTTCAGATAGAAATTAAAATATGCTCAAAAAATTTTAATCCAGTTGCCCTGTGTTATAAATTTTTTGTTTTGTTTGTTATTAATTTCATTTTTTTTTTAAATATTTTTGGTGAAAAAATGTCCCATGCGTCATGCGAGAATCGCCCAATACTTGATACCTGAACCTATGGTATTAAAATGGTTATAACTTTGTAAATTTTCAACATTTTGAATTTGCTTTTGAGGATACAATTTTAAAGGACTATACTGAAACAAAAATGAAACAAAAAGAATCAAATTTTAAAAAATTTTATACTTAAAGACTGCCTAAACAAATAAGAATACTTTTGGGGGGAAATAACGATGGGAAAGTGGAAACACAAAAGGCAAAAGTCTTGTTTATAATCTGAATTTTTAATTTCACTTTTATTTAATCTTATTGTTTTATCTTAACCTCCTCGTTCCAACCGTTGACCGTAGTCGACATAAAACAACATTTCGTAGGGAATTTTTATTATCGCTTTAGAGTGGGTTGACAGCACTGACAGGAGTACCACTGTCTTCCTCATAGATAGCAGCACATTAAAGAATTTTTTTCAGTTGGGTCCACGTTCAACGTTCCACGTTGATATTCTACAGCAGTTTCAAAATAGGGCATCGCTACAAAGGGTAGTTCCCAGCGTCTTCGTGAATGTAAATAATTTTTTAGTACATTAAATAAATTATTTTTTAATATGTGGGGGTTAATATGTTATTATGAATGTCCAGAGAAGGAACTAAGATATTTGTTTAGAATGTTTCATGAGTTTGGTTGTCATAGTAACGCCACAAACTTTTATGTCTACTATAGTCGACATTTGGAAACCGGCTACGTAATAATTGAAAAAATATATTTATGTAGTAAGTACATTTCTGAAGATATTTTCAATCTGGTTACAGAAAAAACCAATCGTAGCTATACTGAAAAAAGGGCGCCCGCTAATTTCAAATAATGAGCAAACAAAAAGGCTTTTTGGTGCCTGCATTAAAATGTCCGTAATGGGACTTCCAAGAACAATAATGTACTATCAATACAAAACAATGGTTTCTTCCATTGCAATCTTATCCAGAGACCAATTTTTTGCTATCATGAGAAATTTAAAACTTGTTTACGACAATGAAGTGACTCCAGTGGAAAAGGCTGCTTCCAAATTTTGGAAAGTGAACCCTCTTATAAATGTGTAAGCCCTCATGTGTTCATTATCATTATAATAATTATTTTGTAGGTATTACACATGGTTTCCATTCATCTATTGTATTTTCTTACCCAACTATTTCCATAAATTCTTAAGAAATTAACATTGTTTTAGATGTCAATTGAGTAAGCGTTATTCCAAATGTCTACTATAGTCGACATCAAGTTTTTTCAGTAAAAAAAAAAAAAAATTTAAAAGTGGTTTTTTGATTTCTTTTAATAGTAATAAACACAAATTTTACAAAAAATCAAAAATTTGAAAAAAATTTTTTTATTTGGAATGAGGAAGTTATATAGAGTCGAATATTAAGAGACAAGTTAATAATTACATGATACTATATAGGGTAACTTTTAAGGTTACTGAGGTCTCTCGATTTATAAATGAAAAAAAGTGTAAAAAATATCCAAAAAGTTTCAATGTACCTAAAATTACAATTTTTTTACGATCCACTCTAGGCCGTCGTACCGCAATCGCTTGTAAAACAATTAAAACGTAATACTTCTTGGCTATAAGGGAATTTTTTATACCAAATACATATTTTTTTAGAAACAAAAATATAAAGAACTCTAATGCGGCCCATACACGGTTCAACTTGTTGTACAACTTGGCTGAGTTGTACAACAAGTTGCATCGTGTATGGGGCAGTTGTACAACCGTTATGGTTGTATCGGTTGTATCAACGGTTGAAGTAAAATCAAAATATTTTGATTTTATGTGGGCTCAGCAGATGGTCTATGAACATGTTGTACTGTGTGTGGCGCAGTTGTACAACAAAACGAGTATTTATCATATTTACTACGTATTTGAAGTTTGAATGGTTGGCTTGGTTCGCTTCATTTGTTGTAATTTAAACAAATTACAATAATAATTTTTTCCATGATTTAATTTTAACTAAGTTGGCCGTCGACAATAAACAAAAAAATTCGACAAAAATTATCTATACATAACATAATAAAACTGTAACGAGAGCAATTCTGTACATGGACTATTTTTTGAAAATTATACTGCTACTGTAAATAGTTATCAATGTAAATATCAAAACAGCGATTTTTAAAATTTTTGTCTGTCTGTCTGTTCACCCATCACGCAAAAACTATTGGAAGGATTTTAATGAAATTTGGTGTGATGATAACTTATTACCTGAGTCATTACTTATTATCCATAACTTATTACCTATCTAAGATACTTTTTACTCCGGAAAAATGCCTCATTTCCACGGGAAAATAGAAATATATATATATATATATATATATATATATATATATATATATATATATATATATATATATATATATATATATATATATATATATATATATATGTCCGCGCTTAAACTCTCAAACGAAATATCTTACGTTTATGAAATTTGGTGAAAACATTGGAAGTCCCAAACCGTTGGACGAGCTCGTTAACCAGACACATTCGATGTCCGAAACATGGTTTTTCCGGCAATTTTCGTGAAAAAAATTAGTTTTTTGTCAAAATCTCCCCTTATTCAGAAACTTGTGAAATTTTTTTATACCATTGGAAAGAGGAGAAAAAACTACATAAAAAAGGTCTTTAAACTATTGTTCTATGTCAGCTAGTTTCCGAGAAAAACTAATTTTTATAAACGGAAATTCGCTGTTACGCAGGATGCTGCGACAGGGGTATTTATAATATTAGCTAAAATTTAATTTTAACGAAGTTGTCCGTGTCAAAAATTATAAGTAACTGAAATTGTTTAAACATGTTGAATAAATAGTTGTAATAGTGTATGGCAAACAGTACATGTTGTACAACCAGGTACTACAACATGTTGAACCGTGTATGGGCCGCATAATAGTAAGAGATTATATCTCTTTGAATTTCATATGTACATTCTCACTTTTACATAAATATTTAAAAATTACAGACGATAATTCCATTGTATACCTTTATTTAAGGGGGGGGGTAAGGTTTTAAAAGCGAAAAAAAGGCATATTTTCATGATTTTTTTTTGGAGATCTGAATAATGTTGGCTTATTTATTTCATGTACGCGTTATAGTATGACATCTGAAGTATCTTTGAAAAAATTATCAATTATAAATATCGATAAATAAGTCCGTGACAGCGAATTTCCGGAGGCGCGTCGAAAAAAAGTTGTTTTGCGGTGAACATCATAACTTGGTACCGGATCATCCGAGACAAAAAAATCGAAATGCGTTTAAAAGGCGATATATTTCCCTAGGGAGTGACAAAGAGTTTTTTGTATTTTTTCGATTTTTTTATTTTTGGCAGCATTTTGAAGTGAAAAACGCAATTTTTGCTAAAAATTTCGGTTAATTTGTTATTATAAACTGGAAAAAAATAGCAAAAAAAAAAAAAGCTCGACCTGATTACCTGTTGATTTATGTGTAGAAACAGTGTACAAAATTTCAACAAAATTGGTGAAGTAGATTTTGAGTTATGATGTTCACGGACTTCAAAAATGTTGTATGCGAGAAAATGGATTTAAAGTTTTTTATACTCAAAAATCCAAAACTAAGCATCAATAAAATGATATAGTTTTTTATACTTACGCGGGTAATTATAGTAAGTATTTGTTTTGTATAAGATGTTTAAGTATAAAATTAAAGTAAATTTTATACTTACCAGGTAGGCGCGTCACGCAGCTACCAGGCAGGTATAAAAATCGAGCATGAGGGCCGGTCGCTTGAAATGCTGTATCTTCATTAGTTTTGCTCGGATTTACTTGAAATTTTGACACAACACGTTCGACATATTGTACATTCAGAAAAAAAATTTAAAAAAAAAATGCAAAAAAATTTTTTAAAAACCTTACCCCCCCCTTAATTATACTCTGATGGGTGCTGTGTACACATTGTACATAATACACATAGAGTTAAAAATATTTAAACTGAATGAATAGCGGAACAGATTAATTTAATAATGAAGATTGAATATAAATTGTAATTTACTTGAACTTTTTAAATTGGAACGTTAATAAATCGTCCTTTTTTATTGTTCCTCCGCGCACCTTGTGCGAATGAATACGATGAAGGAACGAACGGCAAGGCAGCAAGTGCCTCGCAATAGAGGTTCATTATTTTATAATCAAAATGACACTATTTAGCTTGCTTTCTTTTAATAATCCAAAATCCTTTCTTTAACACACGCTTCCTCTCACCATTAAACAACCAGCAACCATTCATTTAGCGTGTGTATGCAATGTTGTATAATGATGCTTTGGTTGCTGATATCGGGCTAAAGAAGACAATTTATTAAAATGCTGCCTGCCAGTGCAGGCTACCGCTCGCTGGTGTGTTGACTGCTTGTTATTAACGAGAATGGTAATAATGAATAAATGTGGAGCGAGCGAGTGCGGTAGTACGGGAACGGGCGGGAAACAAAAAGCGTGGTACATATAGCCAGTAAAATTATTGTTCTTCATATATATATTGCTGCCTAAACCAATTTACAGTGTCTAAGGAAAATATTGAGACATTTTAATCAAGTATTCTATCGTTTTCTTTTAAAAAGGAATTGGAAAAAAGTTTCCAAAAATATTTTTTCCAACATTTTTCACTGATATTGAAAGTTTTGAACGCTCTTTCTGTGAGTAATTTCACTTGAAATCGTAGTACAAAAAGTAAAAGTAACATATATACTAAGGATGTCCCACAAATTGTATCGATTTTTATATCTACTCGCGATATGTTTTATTATAATAAACACACCTAGTAATCATAGTGATATACAAACTTATTAGTTTAGGCAGTATTTGTTTTCATAATCCCAAAAACGAAAATATTAGGACATCCGGAAAGTTCGTGTCGTTTTCGAAGTCGCTCGAATGAATTCATATTTTTTCAAGTAGCAACCGCAAACGAAACATGATAGTGTTGCTTGTAATATGTATCATAAATCTTTAAGTCAATAATAATGAGCAATCTTATAAAAAATGCAGCTGACGCGACGAGAAATATTTGTAGTGACGATGGTGACGTTATGGTGACGATGCGCTTTCTAACTCAACTTGTAGAAAGTGGTTTGCTAGATTTCAAAAGGGTAATTTTTCTTGGGAGATGAAGCTCCCTCCGATCGACCTGTGTGTATTGACGATGAAACAAAGTGTCAAGAACTAAAACGAAACCCGAGACAAACTGTCAAGAATCAGTGGCAACGCTCGAGCATTCAAAATCCAAAGTTTTCGACTATTTGAAGAAAATTGGGATAGCCATTTACACCAAAAACGGAGCGAACTTTCCGGATGACCCAATAAATACGACGAAAATCGATGTTCGGGTACTTAAATGTTACTACTGAAAACAAAAATATTCAGCAACGTGACAACTTATAAGCGAATATAAGATACAACGACGATTTCAGCGGTTTCCAAATCGAAATTTGTGACTAGAAAATTAGGGGAAGGTCGCCCAAAGCGGGTACCCCTCTTAAAGCGGGTAAGCGCTTGTATATCGTTGTATCGAATGTTTTTGTCAGGTCGTGTGTATACCGAGATTAACCGAATATCAACCAATGACAATCAGTTGCACTTGAACGCTTGTATCATTTAATGTCCTAGTTAAGCTTCATCAAATTTTTTTGTTGGCTTTGTTAAAAATTTTGACGATAAATTTTCTGCGATTAGTCACAAACCTTTTTATTTATAATCTTTTTGGTATTACCATATTATGTTATCATCATTTGAGTTTTAATGTAGAAAAAGGTAGACATGTATCGGCTTTCATTTTGAAATTATTCTAAGTTAACAAAATTAAGTCTTTTTGGGCAAAGCGGGTATGGCCAATGCGGGTAGACAAAATAGAAGCATCTTAATGGAAACAACTGTTGGAAGGGGAAAAAAATAAATAGTCATCTTTTTACGACGGAATGAGGGAAAAGGCTTAAAAAAAATATTTCTGCCTTGTGTATGGTGATTTTGATGTGGAATCACCTGAAGTAATATATTCCAATATGGAGGTTGTAAAGAAAGTAGAGTTAATTGTTATAAATTTATTATTTTTCTCTTTTTTCAATTTTTTTTACTTAATTATTATTATTTTTAAATTTTATATGATTAAGAAAGTTTATATTAAAAAATAATAACAGTATTTAAATACATAATGTACTTACCCGCTTTGCCCAAAGGGGATTACCCGCTTTAGGATACCTATACGGGCAAAGCGGGTTTTTGCAGATGATTTGTATTTTCTTTGTTAAAAATAAATATCGTATAAACATTTCTTAAGTGAAGTTTCATTTTAAAGTTCGATAACTATTCTATCTGACAATATAAAAAAGATCTGCTTATCGAGGTCAAAAGTCACTTTTTTGGGCGTTTAATCTTAGCTTACCCGCTTTGAGCGACCTTCCCCTAGCTGTGTTCTGAACGTTAAACAGTGTGTGTGTTCAACAGAATTTACGACAGAAACTGTTGAAAGTTCAACAGTTGCCAACACTTGTAGAGTTCATCTATATTTCGAATTCTGAAACATTGTTGCTTAAATTTTTTCTTCTAATCCGACTTCCCCGATAAGAGAATTTTAGTAGAAGAAAAAAGTTGATCTAGAAAAACTTTTCATTAAATTTTAATATTGTTTTTTACACCTCAAAGTTTTGAATTTTTATCGAACTATTTTTGCGGAGTTCAAAAAAAGATAAAACTTTTTATAACCAAACATAAGAATTGTGCAGATACAATACCTTGCCTGCAATGAAAGATTGAAAAGCAAATTACAAAAGTCCTATTCGAAACCAAAAATTTTCTTTTTAGAAATTTTGTAATTTATTTTGTAGAGTCAATTTCTATATTATCCTACTAAACTAACGTCTAGGCAATAGAAATATTGATGATGTTTAGGAAATTGGTTCTACTTTTAAAAAAAAAATTTGATTCATATAATAAGGCATTTCAAGCATATACATATCTGGGGTTAGGTGAAGTAATTGATTTGTGAAACAAGCCACTAACAGACACAAGCTTTTTGAATTTCGTAATTCTTTCTTTGAAATAAGAATTAAAGTCATAAAAGTAAATTTATTAGTATGTATAAAGCCTCTTTATGACTAGTTAGTTTAGATTGAAAATAGAAGTGCAAAAAGTACAATTTTTTTGGGATACATCTCACTTCAGTGACTTGCCAATAGGATAATTATATTAGAAAATAAGTTTTTCTTTTCTTTTCATTTACATATTCTGGAACTGTTTGTTCCAATATTTTGGCGAGCCACTGTAGATATTGTTTTAAACCAATCTACACCCGTTCTTGTTATTTTAATATAATTTCTTATTCCTTTGTCCTTGTTGCTCAGCCATGCCGGGCATCTTCTCAGAAAGCCAACCAGTACGACGTGTTGTGACGTGTTGAATAAATAAATGAGGATTGTCGTCGCCGTATTTTACTTGCCAAACTTCATTATAATAATATAGAAAGCTACATATACAAGGAGTGGATGAGTCTTTGTTTAAATCGACTAACAGCAGCAGCAGGTATTATCAAAATAATAATCAGTAGTGCCGATTCGTTTTTTTTTCACCGCGTCTTGTTATATCTGCATTAATTCGCTGGAAATATAAAGTGAATTTTGGAGAATGGAAGCATAAAGACAGATGTGGATATAATATATGACGCTATTTAAGGTAAATTTTAATTAAGACGCATTTTACGTTTTACAGTTGAAATTGAGTGTAAAATAATTTTATCAATTCTATCAGGATAAGCAATTATGTAAATTACTAGATTATATTTTAAAAATTATGTTAATTATTATCGACATTGCTTAAGATTTGGGATAATGTTAATAAATTTAAGATTAAATTGTTAAAGGTTTTAGGTTTCCTAAATTATATTTTTAGGGTTTCATATCTAAAAACATAAAAGTCGCCCAGCGCCCTTATGTTGAGATTTCAAAAATTATTTGTCTATTCGTACAGATAAAAGCCATTTTTGTTACTAATTTTCTATTGATATCGAATGGAAGTTTATGATATTGATGTGTATCTGATTGTACAACGCCTACTCGATTTGTAATTAAATATACGTACAGCGAGCGATAAAGTCTTACTTTTCCGCTTTAAAGCGAAAAGTAGTACTTTGTTGCTCAGCAACTAGTCTTCGGTAAATACACGTTTTGGGCTATATTCACAGAGCGCAAAAGCCTACTTTCCACTAAAATTTTAGAGAAATAGTATTTTCTACAGTAAATAAGTAATTTCATAGTAGTCATAGGTAAAAATATTATTGGTGATATCAATAAAAATATTTATTAATACTTACAAAAATTACAAAAATTATTTTTTTTCCAAATACTTAGCAACTATGGTCTATTTCAGTTAAATTTAACCATGCTTCGTAACTTTGAATTTAAATAATTTCCGTTTTCTTGGCTTTATCTCTTTTATTATTGCATTTATGTAAATTTTAAATTTGCAGTTTATTTTTAGAAAAGAATAGAAGATCGATTTGTTTCGAATATAAGAACTATTTAATTTTTTAACGAAAACTCATGATCAATTTTATCTGAAAAGAGGTATATTTAAAATTTGTATGATTTTTTTACAAATCGTCCATAGACTGCTGTATACTGTAATAAAAAATTTTTTTTTGTACGGTTTTTTGTAAATTTTGACGGTTAGACAAAAAATTGTGCAAAACCCTTTCTTAGCGAGCGCCCAGGACCCAATAGGGACCTACATGCCAAATTTCAAGTTTGTAGGTATTGTAGTTCTGGAGATTTTGTGATAGGTGAATGAGTGTACGAGTGGTATTTCTCTTTTATATATATATATATATATATATATATATATATATATATATATATATATATATATATATATATATATATATATATATATATATATACTTTCGAGTCGTCGAGGGAGGAAAGTGAAGCACATAAAGAACTGATTGTGTACAAAATTCCAGAATATCCAATTTAAATGGACATATGGTCACATTGTCCATCAGTTACACCAAATAGGGCGCAAAATTAAAAAGCTGAAGAAATTTAACAATTTTTATTCAAGTACTGTTGAGATCTCTGTGAAAGATGAAACTAACGTTAAAATAATTTCCCGGGGCCTTAATGCCTGGGGGGCCGAAAATAGAAACTATTCTAAAACTGCTGGTATAGGTACCAACGGTACGGTAATTAGCCATGCTAATAAAATATGAAGATATTAATAGATTTAAGCGTTACTTTAGATAGATTGAACCGTTAGTTCATTTTCAAACAGAATAAAAATTACATTCGATACATGCGTTATATACTGATTTTATCTTGCTATATACTCTATGAAGGGGGAGTGGTATGTGATGTGGAAGTGGAAGGGGCGGGGGTGGTGGTAGAATCCGAAAATCTACATTACATGTGACAAAAGGCAAACAAACACGTGACAAAAGATTGAAATTGAAATTGACAAAAAGACAATATTACAGCAAAATACAATTTTAAAGGTTTATATAAATTATAATATTGAAAATAAAGTTGATCTGTAAATATCGGTGTAGTCATTTAAAAGGTGATCGGAGTTATGTTTACTTATTTCTATTGCTTCTAAGATAGTTAACTTCTGTCCTTTGCTTGCTTGCCTCGTGTAACACGGTAATTTCCTGTGAAGATAGTTATTTTAAAGTCATTGGGCGAGCAGGGTCAAGTGCAAATAATAAGTGATTTTGCAAAGAATTTGGGAATATATGATTGAACTGACCTATAAATTTCACCTATTCTTCAGATAAGTATTTCCATATTTCATTTTTAATATTAGGATAAGCGAGTCCAAGTCGATGGAAATTTCATCTGTATGGAATTTACTGAGAACAGCAGACGTGCCAATTGATGATAACTGGACAGGCCAGTTGTTTATGTCTTTATAGGATACAATAGTTATTTGTGTATTAAGAGCGCAAAATGGTACACTACCGCTCGATTGAGAATGTTATTCTCATGAGAGCGGCAATGTCATTTTGTGCTCGAATTACACACAAAATTTGTTCTAAAATCTTATAAAATATATTTTTCATTTAAAAGATACTTGAAAAATAATGGACGTTAATATTTACTTTAATGTTATAAATTTTGCAGCTTCAGAAATATTTGGAGGTGTACTTGCGAAATCACTGTCACTATTACATATTTCAATCATATATGTATAGATTTTTTTAAATTTTATATTCTTATTATTTATTAATTATAGTTATTTATTATTTTAAATTAATATTTTTTAGTTATTTTGCAATTTATTAAAATTAATATTTCACTTGATTAGGATAAAAATAATAATTTTAGAATCTGTTTATTTGTTACCATAGAAACCAACGCCCACCCGATTTGTAATTAAATATACGTAAAGCGAGCGATAAAGTATTACTTTTCAGCTTTAAAGCGAAAATTAATACTTTGTTGCTCGGCAACCAGTCTTCGGTAAATATATGTTTTGCGCTCTCTTCACAGAGCGCAAAAGCCTACTTTCCACTAAGATTGTAGAGAAATAGTATTTTCCACAGTAAATAAGTAATTTCATAGTAGTCATAGGTAAAAATATTATTTGTGGTATCAATAACAATATTTATTAATACTTACAAAAATTACAAAAATTCTTTTTTTTAAATACTTAGCAACTATTTAAAATTTGTATGATTTTTTATAAATCTAATATTGTACGGTTTTTCGTAAATTTGACGATTAGACAAAAAATTATGCAAAACCCTTTCTTAGCGAGCGCCTACGACCCAATAGGGACCTACACGCCAAATTTCCACTTTGTAGGTATTGTAGTTCTGGAGATTTTGTGATAGGTGAGTGAGTGTATGAATGGTATTTCTCTTTTATATAGGGAGACAGGGGCATGTACTAACAGATTTTACTTTTTTACACCTTAAACGGAAATGAAACTAGTTAGCGATTTTTTTTTTGTAAACGTTACGAATCATCAACTATCTGTCTATAATTTTTGATAAAAAAAACTTACATGTCCCTTGTACTTTCTATGAAAAAACCCATTTTCTTAAAAAATGTGTTTGTTAATACTTACCCCACTTTTGGGGCAAGTTTTAACAACGTTGGGGTAAGTATTAACATTAGAGTTTTAATATGATTATGATATTTTGTAGATATGTACTTATAGGAAATAAAACAAAGTATCATATTTAACGTGTTTATTATTAAAAAGGAATTAATTTGACATAGAAAATTCTTATTTTAGATTTATCTTTACTAAATTAGTTAAAGTTAATCATTATTTTAATTTTTTTCTGAGGCAATAGTTAGTCAGTCCTTATTAAGTAGCAAATTACGTCACTTTGACCTTGATAACGAACCAAAAATTGGTAAATTTTCAGTCTTCGATAGACAACCACAATCGTTTAGTATCTTCTATATATTAAAAATATTTACTTATTAAAAAGTTAGTCTTCGTCTTATTTAACATTATTATAATTCTTGAAATATATGATAACTCAGATCAAGCAAAACTCTTCATCTGCTTCACTGCAGAAAAGATATATAAATTAAAACCATTTAAATTTAACACTCACATATGTACACACACACATATATGCAAACATATTTGGCAATGTCACGAAAAAAATTTTGGTAACCTCGAAGCATGAAAATGACGATATTTGGATTTTGAAATCTGGATGAATACAATAACCTCCTTATAGGGAAGTTAAAAACATAGTCTTTGTTGCATAAAATTTAAACGAGGTAAATGTTAACATGTTAATACTTACTCCATGCATTTTGTTAATACTTGCCTCGAAGGTAAATTTTTTATAAATTTAAATTTTTAAAAAGAATACGTTGATAATGCGGTAAAATTTAAACAAAATACAATATCAGATGGAATATACTACCGTTTGAAATGAATTTAGTCTCTTTTAGGTATGGTTCGTTTCAGTTAAATTTAACTATGCTTCGTCACTTTGAATTTAATTAATTTCCGTTTTCTTGGCTTTATCTCTTTTATTATTGCATTTATGTAAATATTAAATTTGCGGTTTATTTTTAGAAAAGAATAGAAGATTGATTTGTTTCGAATATAAGAATTATTTAATTTTTTAACGAAAACTCATGATCAATTGTATCTGAAATGAGGCATATACAGTCATGCTTCAAATTAAAAAACCGTCGACTTAAAAATGTTCTTTCACCTAATAAAATCTATGTCTTACTCACAACTTTGTTTTGCGGCAACCGGCCGAAGACTGATTGGTCACAACGTGTCCGTGGTCATCTACTGATGACAACAACCGGACGTACTTAATTTTTTCGTCCGTAGTTTGGCGTAAAATGGCCTGTTAATACTTATCCCCGTTAATACTAGCCCCTGCCTCCCTATATAGATTTACAAATCAATTGTATTGTCAATATATATACTAGGGATTGTGTAGAATCCTTTAAACGTTGTTACGCTTAAATGTTATATTTCATAATACATGAGATTTGTGTAACACAGCAGTACACCCTGTTTCAAATACAATTGATCATGAGTCAAAGTTAAAAAATTAAATTATACTTATATTCAAAACAAGTCAATCTTCTATTCTTTTCTAAAAACAAACTGCAATTTTAAAATTTACGTAAGTGCAATAATGAAAGAGATAAAGCCAAGAAAACGGAAATTTTTTAAATTCATATGTGATGAAGCATGGTTAAATTTAACTGAAATGGACTATATATAATTAAAATAATCAAATGTATATGTATTTAATAAAAAGAATATCTACTTTTTTTCCTAGAGAACTTTCAACACTACTATACTATACTGATTTTGTAATATGTTAAATTAAGAGTCAATACCTTAAATAAAGACCGAACAACATGAAATAGTACCGACATAAGAATATTAATCATATTCATAGTGTTACTTTTTGAACTATTTTATAACTAACTCGTTCCAATTAATTTATTCAAATATATGTACATACATTGTGCAATGAATTAACAATTCGGTGACGAAGACTTTAATTCGAATTTGAAATACTTATGAATAAGCCGATTTTTGACGTAAAATGTTTGTTGTTAATTTAGTAGGTTGACGGTCATGGACACCGTACGGCGTCAAGTGAAAAATCACAATTAGATATTGTCAAAAAAACTGCCAACAAGTTTATGGGAAAAAAGAAGAAACTAAATGGTGTAACTAATCACACAAAAGCTCAAACAGAGACCTAAATATCATTTCAAAAAGCCTGTATTGTGACAGGCAATATTCAGTTAACAAACTTCTTTGAATCATTCAATAATGTTCGAAGTTTAAAATTAGTAATACTTGTACTGATAATAAAAACTCGATAGAGACAAAAACGTGCGTACATATAAAGATATATCTACTCTTAAAGTTTTATCTACTCTTCAATATTTTTTGTCTATACAGAAATCATAGAGTCTTTTACAAGTAATAAACTTCCCAAAAACGACATTCAATACACAAAAGACGAAATTCAAGAGGATAAATCAGGGTAAGCTAAAAGAATAGCTGGTATTTCTTATTTATAAACAGATTTTCTTTTATTCTCTTTGTGCGCGCTACGTACTCACCGTACTTTTAATAATTATCTTTGATTCATTCCACCCTCAATAACGTACATGGTTTTCCATAGCTACCAACCAGCCAGCCAGCCAGTGCTGCCAACATTAACTAACCACCGCAAGAAATAGGTAGACACCTACGTAAATAAATGAATTGGTGGCGGGCGGCCTCGGTGTTCGCTTCTTCATTACGAAATAATAAAATTCACGTTATTTAACATTTTGCCATTCATTTATTCCTCCTTAACGTTTTTATTATTAATTCAAATGAGCAAGAAATGTTCATTTATTCGCTTAGCAGGGAACGAAAGAAAAAATATTTAAAATCTTAATTCACTTTTACGGATTCAATTAACTTCGTTAATTACACTCAATTTTATTACCATTAATAATATTGTTAAATTAATTTCAATTTCGCTGTTTGTAATTAATTGATATTTTTTTAACGTTTTAATATTTGTTCCCTTTTTGATTGTCAATTCGGCGTTGGTATAAAGTTGGTAATTAATAAGTTTATTTCATTGTTTTACTGAGAACTGAAATTCTAAAAAGCCTATTTCTTTTTTCTTAAGAATAATTCAACCAGCGGCAAGAAAAAGGAGGTTATCAATTCGGCCCATATATACATATGCAATATATACGGTGAATGCGGGAGAGATGCCGCACATTTTGAAAACACTTAATAATTCTTAAAGTATGCATTTAATTGATTTGAAATTTGGTACACAATAAATGTAAATATGTATTGTTATTTAAAATTATTTATAAATAATTTTAAATTTTGAGTCATAAAGGATTCATAATTAACATTTTTGCGGCGTCTTTCCCACATCTATGGGAGAGATGCCGCATCAAAGAAGGTGAGACGTCGTATAGTTCATATTAAAAATTTTGCATTTTACACACATCTCCATACATGATGCATGCCATATGTAACCATTTTTGGCACTTTATACATCTTAACCAGTCAACTTTTTTTTTGTTTCTGAGTACTTTTCAAGACATTCAATATGACGGCTCTTCCTGATCCATTAATAGATCTTTTATATTTATGTGGTATAATTTACAGTCCAAAAAAATTGCATAATTAAGGTATATAAGTCTATATGTTTTTAACATGTAAAATGATGCGGCATTTATACCAACTTTAAATGCGGCATCTCTCCTTTTTGTTGGGATAGATGCCGCATGCTGCTATAGCAAGCATAATGCGGAATTCCAACCTAAAATTTTATGCAGCACTTTTAAAATATACCTAAATTAATAACAAAACTCATTTTCATTAAAACAATGAAATATACATTTTGATAAAATATTATGTTAAAAAGCTTACTTTTCAATAATAAAAAAGTTGGATGACTAATCATAAATGTTACCATATACAGCTTAAATAAGTAACTTATTTTAAACATATAATCCATTAATAGCGCTATCTCTCAATCAACGGACGAACTATGGATACTGCGGCATTTCTCCCGAAGCGGCATCTCTTCCGCACTTACCCTATAGTTGGAAATGGGTAATATTCGTAATAATATAGGTTCATTAATGCGTACTTTCGAACAAATGTATCTTTCGTCAGTGAGCAATACCTTCCTTCGTTCGCACAGATGGAGAATGTAAAATAATTCACTAGTATGTGGTTCATAAGACAGATGTAGGTATTTGACAGAAACCGACCTTAAAAGTGACTTCCATTTTAAAATGCGTTTCTACCTCACTTGATTTTTAAATTATAAATTTAATTGAAATAACTCTTTTGCATTGATTTAAATATCGTTCAACTTAGGTAATTGCATCAATTTTATCAACATCAGTTTAGTAATTTAAGACGTACATATACATACTTAACTCTCACTAGTGGTCGCATATAAAGTTTACAGTGTAATTTTTTTAATAAGAAATAAGGTACTATACCCTATTTCAAATACAATTGATCATGAGTGAAAGTTAAAAAATTAAGTAATTCCTATATTCAAAGCAAATCAATCTTCTATTCTTTTCTAGAAACAAGCTGCAATTTTAAAATTTATGTAAGTGCAATAATGAAAGGGATAAAGCTAAGAAAACGGAAATTATTTAAATTCATAAGTGATGAAGCATAAAATCTGATAAAACAACGACTTCCAGCACAATGATCAAAAACGAAAAAACCACCGTTGTGGATTAAGAATATGACACTACATATCCGTGTCATATTCTTAATCCACAACGGTGGTTTTTTCGTTTTTGATCATTGTGCAGGAAGTCGTTGTTTTATCAGATTTTATTTAATCTACCTGCAGTTGAAAATTTTAAGTTGATGAAGCATGGTCAAATTTAACTAAGATGGACCATAGTATTTTTTAATTTGAACAAAATCACCAATCGCAAGCAGGGCCGTGGGAAGAAATATGGGGGCCAACCACATTTCGGAAATTTCTTCCCAAAAAATAAATGACGAGTAAAACTCTCTTGCAGCCCGGGCCCCGGGACTACTACCCTAGCTACCTCACCCTATTGTTGGGCTTGATCGCAGGACCAATATCAGGCACCCCTAATCATACACAATATCTCAGTTCCTAAACATATAACGACCCAACTTTCTAAATAATGCTCTGAATTTTGTGAAAATGAAGATATCCTTGATATGCTGTTAATAAATAAGAAACTTTACCTTGCAAAAGACACAACTTTTATATCAAACACTCTTACGACATGTTTCGACCAATACGGTTATTATTAAACAAGTGAAACTACATTGCAATCATGTCATTTACTAAAAGAAAATGTATTAAAAACGATGTTCTAGAAAAAAACAAGTGCTCTCAACAGTCCTCGAAGATGGTGTTTAATGCAACAGTAGAAACAATTATTGTAACATTATCTTCTGGACTTTTTAGTTCGAATAATCTAAAGTGATATGACGATGTAAAGTGAGCCTCGTATACAACTCAAGTTATAAATTCTTCAAATATACACAATAAACCTCAAAAAATTATGTGGTTATTTAGAATTATATATGAACCATTTTTTGTAATACACAAGGGAATAGTATTCAGAATCTCCAAAACAGTAATAATGCTAACGTTACGAATTTGTATTTTAACCCAATATAAAATATGGTTTCGGGAATATACCATACAAATGTACATATCTACGTATTACTTTATTACAATAGATTTAAACTATAAAAGTGATTAACCATTTCATGCATACATACATATAAATGCAAGTACCTACTTCTGTGAAATTTAAATCCAATTTACATTATATGAATACAATTGTTGAAGATCTATCTTGAATTATTTAGCTGTAACTGATCGTAGTACTAACTGAAATGGCCATTCAATGAGCCACTCGTAATTGGAGCTTTATTGTTAAAATAATAATATTGGAACTGATCGTTGCATTGCATTGGTCACTTAACGATACCACTGTTTTACTGTACAGAGTGTCCAATATAAACATGGAATTCATGGGATCTGACAAAGAGTTCATTTCAAATAGGTTGGCCACTGTTACTACTATTGAACTTACGTAAGAAAACTGGTCAAGTTATTTGAGATGAATTCTAATACAGGTTCAGTTTAACTTGGTAAATAATTGTTAGTATACTAGATGAGTAAGATTGTACTTTTAAATTGAGAAAAATCAATACGATTTAGGATTTGTTGTATCACAGTTGTTTTTAATGAATTTTCTTAAGGAAATATCAACTGAACTTTAGTACAATGAATGTTGTCACTTTTCGGTAAACTTCCTCGCTCCAACTCTTTTGAGATCTCCTCTTTTTTTTTGTTGATAGGTACGCATTAATATCAATTTATGTTGTATTTTAAGCAATCTCTGTCCCAACATTCAATTTACATGGTTGTACCAAGTCAAACGGTTCATGTCAGCGGCAAGCAATTTCCTTTGATCTGGAGTGATAATTGGCGATGATTTGTAGTAAAGAATCCTAATAAAGAATTGCTATAAAATTGCAATACAGAGTTTTTTGAAAGTTGCAATTTTTGTTACGACTAAATCATTGACTTAATCAAAAACTAAGAGCTTTATAACTTCTTTGTATTGTACTATTTTTCGAGTTTCCTTGATTATCTCCAAAATTATAGGAGATAGATAAAAACACTTTATTAACCATAACACTTTGATTGAAGTGTACAATTTCATCGGAGGCTCTCAGTACTGGAGGAATTTTTTGCAGCTGAATACTGTACTTTTTTTGAATTTTTACTCTTATTCTTATTATAATTGTTAATAACGAGGACTGATACGATAATAAATATATATATCTAATATTTTCGTAGATATTTGCTTTTATGACATTTATAAAACAATTTACCTAGGTATCAGTAGGAACCAAAAAAAAGAAATTAAAAATGGTAGTTTTTTATTTTTTTTTAGGTTATTTTTTTAGTTAAATTTAGAAATACTCGAAATTTTTTAGTTTTCTGAATAATTTATTTTAAAGAGAAAAACTTAAAATTTATTTGATATTTACTAAAGACACAGCAAACAGAAATAATACAGTTTCTACTTAGAACTGAAAAGTTTTAAGAAAAAATAGGTTGAAATTCATATCCATACCATGTTTAAATTTGACATACTGTAAGCGCTGCACTTGCATTATTTCTACAAATTTGATAGCAGGGGACTGACTATTGGCATCAACAAACGATTTATATACAAAATTAGTATGTATAGAATACTTAAACCAAGTGATTATATTCAATGTGTACCAGGTGAATACAAACTAATTAGAAAATAATTAGGACCATACTATAATAATAATAACAGACAAACGAAGAATGGAAATTTAGTTTGGGAGCGCTTAACAATCTTCAAGCAAGAATAATAATTGAATTCATGTAAGTAACTACCGTAGGGAGGGCTGAATCGGGACAGGCGGGTAAATAAGGACGAAACGAAAAATGTGATTCATGAGCTTAATTTAAAAATACTAAATGTAAACATATATCTTACTTAAATTATAGTATAATCATTATTCTTTCGGATAAAATTAGTAACTAAGTTTGAAGTTGAATAAATGAATAAGTTGTTGTTTAATCGAAAATTTAATTATTTTGGAACATATCTGAAGAAGGAAGACTGCAGACTTTTACTTGTTTTTATTTTTTTAAGCGGAAATAATGAGAATTTGACATTTGGGTTAGACTGGAAATTAATAGTGACGGAAAAGGTGTGAATAGGGACACTGTATAGGTTAATAGGGACGTTGTACAAAAGTATAAAGGGACGAATACGGGGTGATTAGGGACGGATGAAGCATGTATTGGAACCTAGAAGAGAGCACTTTCAAGGTTATCAAGTCATTCGATATTTTTATAAGCACATTCAGAATAGCATTTCTATTGCTTTATAAACTTTATTTTAGATTCTACGTTTATTTCTACAGAAAATCATCAAGTATTATTTCATTTTTGAATGAATAAATACAAAAAATTCGAAATTATGTTATATTTAAATTTCAAGTTTGGTCGGCCCTACGGGTTGTCCCCATTCACCCTTTTATCGTCTCTTTTGACCCCAATTTTTCATAGAGAAGAAATTATATGATTTTTGTTATTTTTTCAAAAACCACCCATATTTTCAAAATTTTTTGGATACTGTGATAAAGTTACCATCCTTGCATACATTTTTAACATATTAAAGATTAGATTAGGTACTCATAAAAAAAAATACAAAAAAATACGGTGTGAAATCTGAATTCGTGCCTATTCACCCCGGTGTACGGTATATATGGAAGCAAATTTAAAAATTAAGTGATTCATTAGTAAGAAATTTTAAACAACATTTTTCGGATATGAAGATCAAAGTTCATTCAAAAGGAATATCATGAATTCTAGCTCTTTCCTATATATCAATTCAAAATTCGGCCTAAATGGCGACCTACTTAGTATCAAAGCCCTTCTTTCATTTTGATCTCTTTTTGAACTAGAGGGTCTAAAACCATTACCATAGGCGATTTTGCCCAAGAAATGAAATTGAACGATATGTATGCGATTGTGTAGCTTATTGTTAGTGAAAGAGTAGACCATACGTATAAGTTTGTTCTCAATATGTTTAAATTTCGCCGAGTTCTAATACCAAATACCAAAAAAATAGTGGTATTATTCAAACTTTTTTTTCTCGTAAACTAGTTATATGAATACTTCGTCTAGGAATTTCGATCGAGGGTGTAGAGCAGGCATTAGATTCTCATGCAATAAAAAATAAATATTCCATGATTCATTTATCCATTCAAAATATTTTTTAAAAATATAATTCAAAAACAAGTAGGACTTTACCGCTTCAAGGTCATTTTTGTCTTTATAGAAAGTACTATCTCACTTCTTTAGGAATGCATTTATAATGATCTTGAAGCGGCAAAGTCAGATTTGTTATACTAAACATGCACATACGTATACCATGAACATTACCGAATATATATGTTTTATTTTAGCGAATTTCGAAAACTCGAAATTCAGCTATTACAGTAGGTCTCATGACGCAATCTGACTCCAGGACTATGGCAGAAATATGTTTTAAGGTCCCCAGAATACGAAAATGATATTCACCAAAATTTATATATATATATATATATATATATATATATATATATATATATATATATATATGTATATATATATATATATATATATATATATATATATATATATATATATATATATATATATATATATATATATATATATATATATATTTATATGTTCCCACGATAACTCTCAAACGAAACGTCTAATACTTATGAAATTTTGTGTGCGGACTGGATTCTGAATTGGCTCGGCTAAGTTCGTTAGCCAGACACGTCGGAAGCCCAGAAGTAGGTTTTCTGGCCATTTTTTATCATTCGATCCTATCATAAGACAGTTCGATTTTTACATCGTTGAAAAAGAAAAAAAATTATGAAGAAAATGTTCTTATAATTTTCTTTCTATGTTAAGTAGTTTTCGAGAAAATCGTAATTTTCACTTTTGCCTTATTTTGCTCTCTTTGTCAAGTAATTTATATTTCTGTCTCAGTTGCTTATAACATATACAAAAACTTCATTTTTTTTACGTAAAACAAACGGTAGCTATTCAAAATCTATGTATTATAAATACCATATCTCTGTCTCATTTTTTTAAATTAAAATTAACCAGATATTTTAAGCATGTGTAATGAAGATTTTTTTAATTTTTTTATTGAATTTTAAATGAACAAGATAATGAAGGTAATGTCGTGATATAATATTATTAAATATTATAGAAAGGTAACATAAAAATAGTGTTTATATGCCAGGAAAAAAATTTTAAAGAATTAGATAGATTTTGAAAATTTTTTCACTGTCAAAGATCTAAGCTATTTTAAATATTTTAGTCAGATATAGATTACGTAATGTAAGGTCCACCAGGGCCCATGGGACCCAAAAGTGTGAAAAATAAACTAAACAACCGATTTTGAAAATTTTTTCACTGTTAGAGAGCTAAACAATTTTAGAAAGATATAGATTACCTTATGCAAGGTCCGCTAAGGTCCATTGGATCTAGAAGTGTCAAAAATACAATAAGCGACCGAATTTGAAAATTTTTTCACTGTCAAAGAGCTAAGCTATTTTAGATAGATATAGAATACGTAATGTAAGGTCCGCCAAGGTCCATGGGACCCAAAAATGTCAACAATAAACTAACCGACCGATTTTGAAAATTTTTCACTGTTAGAGAGCTAAACTATTTTAGATAGACATAGATTACTTTATATAAGGTCCGCTAGGGTCCATTGGATCTAAAAGTGTCAATAATACAATAACCGACTGATTTTGAAAATTTTTTGACTATTACAGAGGTAAACTATTTTAGATGGATTTAGCTTATATGTTGTATGAGGTCGGTCAGAGTCCTGGGATCTTTTAAACGCCAAGAATAAACTAACCGACCGATTTTGAAATTTTTTCGCTGTTAGAGATCTAAACTATTTTAGATAGTTATAGATTACGTTATGTAAGGTCCGTCAAAGTCCATGGGACCCAGAAGTGTCAAAAATAAAATAACTGACCGGTTTTGAAAATTTTTTCACTATTGTAGAGGTAAACTATTTTAGATAAATACAGTATGTCATCTGAGATCCACAACTGTCCTGCGGATGCAAATGCGGCATAGAAAACTACATAACGGGTTTTAAAAATAGTTTTACTATTAGAAAGATAAAATATCCTATATTATATAGGATAGAAATAAGCTACCGAACCGATTCTCAATACTTTCTCATTGCTAGAGAATTAACTTATTTTAGATGGATAGCACTATGCTGTACAAAGTCCGCTCGGGGTCTTGGGTCCCAAATATACCGAAAATAATTTACCTAGCCGATTTTGAAAATTCTTTTACTCTTAGAAAGCTAAACTAGTTTAGAAGGGTATATGCGCCAAGCACCTTATGCGAAAAAGCGCCAAAATTTAACTACTTAACTGATTTTGAAAATCTTTTCACTCTTAGAAAGCTGAATTATTTTAAATGGATACAGGTCTTAGATGAGATCCGCCAGTGTCCAATATTTCGAAATTCGCTATGTTATGTAGATGCTGCTACAGGAATATTTTTTCAATATGTTCCACCCTTTTGAAAAAAATGAAATTCAGGAGGATGAGAGAAGTGCTTGCGAGCTTTGTTTTGGTAGTAACAAGGAAGTGGTCACTCTTGTACCAGTAACTAAAAAAATCGAATGAATTTTTTTTTCATATTTTGTAAAGGGTATTTAATGTCCATTTTAAATGGAAAAAATATATAATAAAATACTGGACATAGCAAATAATACGAATTTTGTTACACTGTTTTATCTATAATAGTTTACGAAAAAAAAAGTTTGAATAAGACCACTATTTTTTGGTATTTGCTATTATAACTCCGCGAAATTTTAAGATATTGAGAAAAAACCTATACGTAGGGTCTACTCTTCCACTAAGCTACACAATCGCATACATATCGTTGAATTTTATTTCTTGGGTAAATCCACCTATGGTAATGGTTTTAGATCATTTACTATAAATTATTGTAATTCAGTTTAATTTACACGATAATTACTGTAAAAAACAATGAGTAAATAGAAATTTCAAATTAGAGATAATCAGCAACACCGATAAACCAATTGTAAATAATTTGAAGTTGACTGTACCTATATAAATTTGAATACAACATTCGTTGAGCTAAAATTTGAATTATAAGGTAGATGTTATTCAGAAAAAAAATATGAGCTTGCTGTATACAAAAATTCGACAAATGTGTGTCAGACATGCATTAAGTCAAGATTTCGCAGTTCAGTAGCTCAAGTTTTTATTTAATATTAAAACTACACTTTAATTTTTTGATAAAATGATTATCTAAAATTTTAATTTTTTAAATAAGTACGTAGGTGTCGGCGTAAAGTTCGATAATAGCTATTACAAGCCAAGTGCGGATAGGTTACTCAGCGTGATGACAGGCATGAGAAATTTCTATTTCGTGGTTAGAATTACGAATTTCCAATGAAATGATTATTATGTATTGTTATAAAAAATCCTTTCCAGTGCGCCTACCATAAGATATCGTGATGGATACAAATTATAAATTACTTTTTCTTTTTATACGTAAAATAATTAAAATACTGTGTTCGTTACACTGTCAACTATTACAGACCTTTGTTACAATACTACTGTTTTTATTACACTCCAACTGTTACATTGGTTACGTACCTTCTCAAATCTTGTCTTGAAAAAAAATTAAACGAGGAAACAGCAAAATACGCTAATATATAATTACCTATAGATTCTATTTCATCACTTAATACATAACTGAAAGTATTTATCAGCAATGCTATATTATATAATCATTATTGTTAAAAAATAATACGCTAAATAATGCTCTACGGTATAAAAATGTTTTTACATTTTTATACAAAACAATAATTAATATAACTACCTGAAAAAACCTAAAAGTTGCCTATAACAAACAAAATAAAACATTTACTATACCGAAACTGTTGAAAAAGTTCATTGTGTACAGTTAATTGGCAGAGAAAACCAATAAATCCTTCAATTCAGTAGGGTTCGATAAAACAAAAGAGAGTACGTTTATGTTTTTCAACGTGTTTACGCCATAAAACAAGTAAGTGCCAATAAACGAGAAAGACAATAAAGAGTAGGTAGAGTTCTTAATGATCGAAAAATCGTTATCGTTACAATTTTAGTATAGATATACCTACTTCCCATATTGTATTTTTTTTAGCATAAGCGTTTTAATTAAAATTGTGCATTGATATCTTAAGTGTACGTATTATTATGAATTTTATCTACGACTACCATGAAATTGCTTGTTTATTATACAAAATATTATCTAAGTAAGCGACGTTTTACATACAGCCACATATCCAGCTATATAAAAAATGGCCCCTTACACGCATGGATGCTAAAAATAACAACGCCTACTACACTTTCATTAATTCTTAGAATCATTATATGAGTAGCTCATATGCAAAACGCGTTATTTCCACTTTTTGTCGAAGTGAAGATTATGATATCATTGGATTCTGAATGCAATAAAATGCTTTAAAAAATTAACTGGAAAGTGGCTCAATTTCCAAAGCGCGTTATTTCCGTGTGACATACAATTCCAAAATACGTTATTTCCAGTCGCTATGTTTACATTTACAAAATGCGTTAAAACTGATTAAAGTAACACAGATGACTCATAAAGCAGTTGAAAAACCTGTCATTTCATCTTTTCTGTTATAATGAAGAGATGGACTTTGATTTTTTAGATGATGATGAACAGATTCCAATATAATATGAATCTTTTTTTATTTTTTTATTTTTATTTTTTTTTTTAATTTTGGTGAATGAATAAAGTTTTTGAACTAAAATATATGTTAATTTTCAATCCTCTCCTAAAATACAACAGGTTTTGTAACTGCAAGAAAAGCAAAAATGGTGGAACTTACAGTTCCAAAACCTGCTAAAGTTTACTTGCAGACACAAAACATGTTATTTCCAAATTATTTTATTAAATATCAAATTATCTAAAATTGTAAGATTATACAGCAACCTATCAATAAATCCCGAGAATTTTCTAATTTTTTTGGAAATATTTTCAATAGGTTATTGTAGTAACTTAACATTTTAGAAGTTTTTTGTGTTTTTCCAAGTTTTTTAAACTGGAAATAACGCACTTTGCATATGGGCTACTCATATAGTATACAGTGATATACATGATACCTATTATGTTAGAATTTGCTCAAAAATTTTACCTAGCAACTAACTGTTTATGTTTGTTTTTTAATAAATTTCAAATACTACATAATTTTAATGTATTGGTATTTGTAGATTTGTACCAAATTTTTGTCGTTTATTGTGAATCTCATGTTAGTCCTAGATAAAGTATAATACGTAACTCGGTTGTAAGGCATATTACACATTCGCGCAATTACGCACTCGCCACTACGCGGTTCTTGCGTAATTTTTCGCTCATGTGTAATATGCAACTTACAACCTCATTCACGTAATATACTATTATAAAACAATTTTTTTTTAATACATCCAAGTTCATTGACTTCACAATCACTAACTCAATCAAACTTAAAATGAATTGTACCAATGATTCACAATAAGGAAGGCAATTGCGTATGTATCGGTCACATGGATATAAAGATAAAATTACAAAATATTATAAAAAATTTTTAAAATAGATATTTTTATTATTTTTTAGGATTCCGAAAAAACATTGCGAATCTATTATCAAATCGTGCTATACCTAAGTATTTTCTAGCTTTTTTATATCGATGTAACTAATACATACATAATTGCTTTTCCTTATTTGGAATCATTGGTGTGGATGTATATTTTCTTAAAACAAAAAACTTAATTTTTCAATTTTGTCATAATATTAATAAAAATATAAATTCATAGATAAAAATCACTACATTTGACGATATAATAATTAAAGGAGTAATTATGGTATTTGGGTAAATAGCATCATCGCAAGAAAAATTAATAAAAATGTTTGCTTGAAAAGGGAGGGGGTACATTTAAAAACTAGCGAAATTAGAAAGAAATGATGCCAACAATCAAACGACAAAGAGAAGAAAGAACATGGTATGATATCAACAAATTTAATCAAATAAAACCAACTTTTACATTTCATCGATTTAGAAATACATATATAACTCGATTTAATTAAAAAGAGTGTATCTTTAAATATTTAATTTTTTAATTATATATATTTTATAATTTAAATAAAAAATTTTAAGCATATTATGTTAAACCAATACTAACAGTTTTCCATCGATCTTCGTTTTACTATCAACTTTTACTTGGAAGTCAATAAAGCATTCATTGTTTTACCATAAAATTTTCTCTTTAAAGATGTTGTGTTTAATCATGTTTCTCCAACATTTACTTTTGTAGTTGTCTATCTCAATACAAAATATAATCAGTGGAGTGCAAATCAATTCCTGACTTGTTCCTTGTTTAGGATGTTTAACATGTAAAACCAAATTTGAAAAACACAACCAAATAAAAATACAGCGAGTCTTGGCTTCAAAATCGTGATGCACTCTTTTTACTCTCCTTAGCTTAACTCAAGTGATCTTTGAATCTTTCCCAGGTTATAATATGCATTAACAAAAAATTCAAGTGTTTAGGGAATCTTTAACAAGCAGTAACATTTTAAGTAAATGAAATCAAAACATTTTAGGATTGAAATTTTGTCTGGCCGATATCCAGAAGAACTATAATATCGTTGTAATTTAACCTTTTCATGTTTGCATACGAACTTTTTGAACGCTTAAGGGTATATGACACTGCGTCTGCGTAATATAGACCTATTAATGTTGTTAATTCAAAACAATAGGATCGAGCTATCCTGTATAATTCATTATAATATAAGAGTAATTAATTCATTCATATCCGGAAACAGTATTAAATCTATTCAATTTATGGCGGTATTAAATAAATTTCGTTATAAAAATTTCTATCTAAATCATAAATATTAATTTTTTTCTAATTTTACATACTCAAAATTATATATACTCTTCAAAACAAAATAAGGGCCACTTGAAAGTTTGTATTTCAAAACTGATTTATGTCGATCCACGTCAAAATAACTTTTCTAAATGACTGTTCTTATGATATTAAGTGGTTGAGTATTTGATAACAGTTAGGTTTAAGTGATATTAATGTTGAGGGGAAGATTTAAACGTTTTTTTGTCTCGCACAGCGTCAAGTGGTTAGTTTTACTTATTTTTTTGAATTTGATTTTAAATCAGTTTGCGCTAGATTATTGATTGCTGAGGATGTTTTTTGAAGTTTGGCGTGTTATTCAGTCATTTATTTTTACAATGGCGAGAATTCGACACCATATGGACCAAGCTACTGCTACCAGAGCCGTAACGATGATTGAGGGTGGTCAATCTCAACGTTCCGTGACTCGGCAGTTGAATTGTTCACGAAGGGCTATTCAAAATGTTTGGAATCGGTATCAGCAGACCTGTAATGTAACCCGGCGCCGTGGCTCAGGAAGAGTTCGTGCTACCACTGCCCGTGAAGACCATTACATTCGACTGTGTGCACGACGTGAGGCGACTGTTACCGCAGGTACTCTGCAAAGTCGCTTACATCGATCTACTGGTACTGTTGTCAGTAATCAGACCATACGAAATCGTTTGCATGAAGACCAACAACGTTCAAGAAGACCAGTAATCCGTACCAAACTGACCGGAGCACATCGTGCAAACCGTTTAAGATTTGCACGTGAACACCTTGAATGGGGCTTGGAGGAATGGCGTCATATACTCTACACGGATGAGTGCAAGTAATATACAGGTTTTACCGTGGCCTGCAAATAGCCCTGACTTGAACCCAATAGAACATCTTTGGGATCAATTAAAACGGCGAGTCAGAGCAGCCGGAGAGGATGTGCACACCCAACAACAACTGATTGATGTCTTGAGAAGATGTTGGGAGGAGATTCCTGATGAAACCGTTAGGCATCTTATTGTAAGCATGCCGAGGAGGCTTCAAGAATGTGTTTTAAAAAGGGGAAGGAATACTCGATATTAAATCAGCGAAAAGTTGCATAATGTGTGCTTTAACTCATAGCGTGAACGTTTGTTGATGACTGTAAAAATGACTATAAAAATGATAAAATCCTAAAAAAATTTAATTATGGATTAATTTTTTATTTAATCTTATTAAAATTAATTTTATTTAGTAAAAAATTAGTTCATTAATTAAATGTAAGCATACCTTATACTGTAACTTATATAAAAATAAACTTATGCAGCAAAACATGAGTGGCCCTTATTTTGTATTGAGTAGTAATACATAAATGCAACTAAATATAATACGTTAATATGTATTGTAGATTTACGAAATTACTACAGAATTCTTATAGAATTTATTATAAAAGGTCTTTCTTTGGAGTTAAATAAAAATTGTATTTACAGTTTAAACTGGAAACCATTTTTTTCTTTTTTAGTGTTTCATTGATATTATATCAAATTGGCAGAAAAAAACGCTAATAGAGTCGCTTTAGTGGGTGCCATAGGCAATCCACCTTTTCTCAAAAACAGACTAACTTGTTGTTAGAAAGTCGAAAATTCTGATTTGTTCTGCTAACTTTATTTATAGTATTGTGAATTATAAAACGTTATTAGAACAACTATTTCAAGTTAATTAAAATTATTAACTTCCCATAGGAAGTTATTGTAATGGATCCGATTTTGCGAATCGCTGATTTTGACATATCTCCACGTTTCAAGGTCACTAGAATCCGAATCCATCGTTTTTAGCGTGATGTCTGTGTGTGCGTTCGCTAGTTCGTTCGTTATGATATCAACTTCGGACTAATTTCATTAGATGCGTAATCAAAAAATGAAGACCACGGATAAAGTTTTCAGCAAATTCGGATTAGCGGTTTGTTTGTTGTAGTAAAAAAACGGAATTAACTTTATTAAGATAACATTATAACGGAAATAACTTTATTAAGATAACATTATAACGGAAATAACTTTATTAAGATAACATAGATTATGTGGATTTTTGCCATAACATTATTATATAATGACCTAAGAACCTTCCTTAATGTTAAAAACGCCAGCATTTTATTATAAAATTTAAAAAAAAAGAAAAAAAAACGAAATAAGAAACTTTTTTTGAAATATATTTTGTCTTACATATCTTGAGAACAAATGATGTTATCATTTGTTTGATAAGGGTGGAGCCCCCACCCTTAGGTATAGAAGGCGGAGTCCCCGGTATGGTGCAGGGGCAAAGCCTCTATCGGGGGCCCAGGGGACAAGTCGCCTGAAATGAAAAAAGAATTATTTATGTACAGTAGTCTTTAGTCTTTAAGGGCACCCAATGGGAAATTGACAGTGTGGGTAGACCTGTCCCCCAAATTTTTTTAATACAGAAACTATTCAGTTTTTTCAATGTAATACCTAGATATTTTTCTATAATTTCATTTTCTTACACAACTTGTTTGCATAATTGAATAAATTACAAAGAAAAGGAACTTATAAAATTTATAATTTTATACATATTGAAAATTTGATATAGCAAACAATATGGTATTAGAAGATGCAATTTAAAATAATAGGTCCAATTTTATCCAATTTATTTCAAATCAATATCTGACAATCCCGGTGAAGCATGTATAGATAACAATAATCAATATTACAGTTATAATTTGAAATAGTATTCGTTTATAACAAAATTGTCAAATATGTATTGAAACAAAAACAATTTAACCACAAATCGAATCAAATGGAAAACTATAAACCACTTTATGTCATACGTATAGAATATTTCAACGAGGACATTGAAACATAACCCTTTTGTCATGTGTTACATCCTGTAATACCTATACCCTGAGACACTGGTACCTATCATTTATTGGTAAAATATTATAATTTCTGTTTAAATTTTTCCTGTTTTCTGGTCATCTTAAAATAAGAATAAAAATTTTGAAGTTAAGGCTTTTATAACAAGAATAAATGACTCGGTTTGAGAATATAACGAAATTTATAATGGTTGAAAGTGTAACGAAAACAGTAAAGTTCAAATACTCTTATAAATAATTAGTAGCAGCTAAGCGCAATAAAATAAAAAAAAATTATTAAATAAATAAAAAATAAAAAACTAATTAGTACCTAGATGACTGCGATCTTGTTGGATAATATTCCATTTATGTAAGTACCGTAAAACCGTCTAGACCCGGACAGGGGGTCTAGACCCGGACACTTTGCACCAATCTTCAAAGTAAATAATTTCTACATTAACCTACAACAATAAACATTTGTTCTTGACGCCATTAAAGAGAGAAAAACATCCTCTAAACAGCTGTACCAATAAAAACTACGGATTTCAACATTTACTATCTCATTTTACAGGGTTACTATCCTACAGTTTTTCAAAGAAATAAAATGTGAGTCTAACTTAGATATGTAATTTTCGTTATAATTGTCAAATTGTTTTAGTTTTGATATGTATATATTCAGAATTTTATCGCGTATCATTTAATGATGTTTGAAGTTATATTCGATTTATATATAAAAAAATGCATGCTATATATGTATATCCGTTTAGACCCGGACACATCAGTTTATTACACTATGACCGCGATTCGCATCAGCTCTAACTCCCACTATCCATGTGTTAATAACTTAATATTCCCCCCAGAATTACGCGGTTTATGCCTCCTTCTGGTGTCATATTGTATGTTTACTTCGTAGAGAGGCATACTATGCATTGCCCCCTCGCCCTTCCCACAAAATATTTTGAAGTCATTGACAGGTTCAAAGACATCAGACGATATAAAACACTGTCCTAAACCGGACGGAAGAGGCTAGTTTGCATGCTATTACATTATTTAAGTAAGTGTCCGGGTCTAGACCGACTTAGGGTGTAGACCCGGACACATACTAATTATTTTTTATTTTTTTTATTTTTACTCATAATGAAACAAATGGGTCAAGGGTATAACAAATAATAAACACTCGGTCTAATAGCAATACTTTGATTGGTGATATCTATGAAGGAAACGTGTATAAATATAAAATTAACTAAAAATGTAAAATAGTGTCCGGGTCTAGACGGTTTTACGGTAACTAATTTAATTTTTATAAAATTATTTTAAAAATATTATTAATATTTATTATTGGTTGTTTATTAAATTGTAGATTTGATAGGAATTTTTTGCTACTCCATATAGTAGTAAAGAACTAATAATGAGGTCTTTCTCTTTGTCCATTTAATTAATTTTTTGAAATGTTTTAATTAATAGGCTTAACAGTAATCATATAGATTGGAATAGAGATGGGAATCGGGCCGGGAGTTTTAAGGGTCCCCTCAGGTCCCGCCGGGAACGGATATGAATGAGAGCGGGCGGAATGGACAAATATGTCGGGGGTGTTACACTTCAATTTTCATTTATATAATACAAAACAAGCGTAACTAATTTTTAGAAAACGGGCGGGGGTGAAAATTTTGCTACAAGAATGGGAGTGGCTGGAGTGCTAAGCAAAATCGGAAGCAGGCGGGAACGGGTTAAGAAAATCACTCGCGTTCCCATCTCTGGATCGAAACATGCGAAAAAATTTTCACTTTTAAATAATCAGTATCGAACCTCTTACAATTATATATATATATATATATATATATATATATATATATATATATATATATATATATATATATATATATATCTACTACGGATCGGAAAAGGGATAGCGCCTCTACTCTCGCTTCGTCTCTTAGTCTGATTTTTTGCTTCGAAAAATTCAACTAAGAACTTAATTTTAAAATTAAATACTATGAGTACTCCATCAAATTCGTACCTACCCATAAAAATAAGCATACTCGTATCCCCGCAATTTTTTCCCATGTTAACATTTGCATGTTTTTACTTATCTGAAACAGACGGTATAATAATACATACGCTATCTATTACCTATAATAATTATAAAAGTTTAACACATAATAGGTCGAAAATTAAGTAAGATATTGAAAAAAATACTCTTTCTGTTTCTGTTCTGCTCATTATTTTAAATTTTATAATTATCTGCCTTTAGTTTTTCTCACTATAGTAACAGAAACTGTCTTTTACTGTTCCTATATTTAAATAATTAAAAAGTACACTTCCGGTCCGAAGCGTCAAAAAACTGCTTAGACGGTTTTGTGGTTTCTTAGACGAAATGCAGTACCTATGAGCAAAAATTTCATGCAATTCAGAAGTAGACCAGACGTTATCGGGAGTGTAGCCCTAACCTAGATACAGTATAGACACAAATTATATGCAATTTTCTAAACTTTATATTATTATGTACGACATAAAACAATTAATCTATACAAATAGTACGGTCATTGACAATATATTATGTACTAATGTTATTATCATTCATCCTGTATTAAACAAACAACGCCGTATTACAATATTTATTATTTGTGTATGTAATACTCAATGTGCTCATATATATAGAAAATCCCCAAGTATTGATGTGTGTGGGAAAATTATAGTCTCCTGTAACCACAAAGTGCCAATAATATTGACAAATTTATCTATACAATCGTTTTATTGAACTAACTACATTTCAACGCTAAATATACTGTTGTTTTGCTTTATACACACCAAATATACACCATATACATACACTACCGTCCAAAAGTTAACAAGCAAACATATTTTGGCAGGTTACAAAATATCATTTTCAGGTATTTTAATAAATTAGTTTGTACCACAATAACAACTAAACGTTTTACAAAGCTTAGTGTCCACATGCAAGTCACTTGCAGAAGTTTTTGCAGTCACTACTTGCATAGACGTGTCCACGTATTTCATACTTTTTGCCAGTTTTCTTTCGGAAAGTACTCTCAGAAGTCGCTGTATCTAATGACTTGCGACAATATGTACACATAAATTATTTTTTATTTGCAAGTTTTGTACATAGGGTCATTTCACCAGTCTTCGTCCAATTAGTGGAGTTCATAGGTTCATTCATAGTAGGCATTCTTTAATATTCTACATGTTAAAAATGCCTACTAAACCACATTTTTTGACAATTTTCTATTATAGCTCTACAATGATTTTGTTTTGATCTAAGGAAGTTATACATATGAAGTACCTGCAGTGTTGCATAAACGACAATACAGTTACTGTTGGGGCTTTCTATCAGGGGCAGATAACCTAAAACTTAATATACCTCTTTCGATTCTTGATTATCTCGAAAACTATAGGTGATAGGAAAAAACACTTTATGAGACACAACACTTTATTTTTAAAGTACTTTCGATTGATGTATATAGTTCCTGGTTCGGACCCACTGGAGGGACGGTTCAGCAGATTAGAATTGAAAAAAAAAATTTTTACTGTGTTGCAGCCCTTGAATTTTGATGAGGCTTGGTGCAGTAATTAAGTGCATTAGGGCACAGTTACTGAATTTTTTATGAAGTGGTCGCTCAATTGGAACCCTATAAAAATAACATTGGATCGGATACTATCCTTGTTATTATCCTTGATAACGAGGACTGATACGATAATAAATATGTCTGATATTCTTGAGAGTGTTTGCCTTCATGCGGATTTGGAATTATTTCCCAAAGTTGAGTAGTTACCAAGAAAAAAAAATTTGTAATTTTATAAATTTTTTTAGTTTTCTCCATAACTACTCAGTTTTGGCCGCCAAAATTGTAGGTACCGATTACCTAGAGCCTTACCATACCGGTAATATAGTTATTAAAATAATTCATCGCGGGGCAGATTTACTATGCTTATCTTGCTATATCCTTTGTTTAATAAAAGCCGTACATCTGCTCATTTTACCTCAAAAATGTCTGAAAATAGAATATTTTTCAATAATTATCCCAGAAAAAGCATATAAGAGCTAACTTTTATGATATTTTTTTGAACATTTCAAAATAAAATAACGTTTGATAGTAGGGGTGCAATTGATTTTTTTTTTTATTTTGTAGAATCTGGTAAATAGAAATCGTAATAAATATTTGCCTTGAAAAAATCAAACAAGTATTTAAAACAAAATACTATTTCTTAAAGAAAATATTAAAATTATATACAAACGCCGTCCCGATAAACTGATATATTTGTCCATCTTGAGCGCTGGAGCCGATTTTGAGGAGCTGGATTCTCTCCAGGCAGAAGCTCATAGCGAATATACACATTTTTAAAATATCGTTTTGAATTTTGTAACTCAATCATTACAAATAAAATCTAAATAAAAAAATCTATGTGACCCGTTTTTTCTCAATTTTCTAGCATCAAGTCTAGGGATAATTAACTAGGCGGTGATTGTGTCGACATTTTAATGTAAAATATAGTAATTTTAACCGTCTTCAAAAGAACGTTTCGATTTTAACAATAAAAAAAATTTAAAAAAGTGTTTTAGTTCTGGCAGAATTGTCAAAAACGGACTGAAATGTTTTTAGATGTTGATATATACAAAAAATGTTAATGTGTTAAGTACTTGCTAGACTTATAGGTTTTATGGGTGATTTTAGCGAATTTCCAGAATGGAATTCAGCTATTACAGCCACTGTCATGACGCAATTTGAGCCCGAGACTATGGCAGAAATTTGTTTTGAGGTCCTCAGAAACCGAAAATAATATTCACTAAAATTTATATATTATATTTGTATTTAGTCTCACACCGTTGAACAAGTTCGTTAGTCAGCCATGTCGGATGCCTAGAACATGGTTTTTTTGGTCATTTTTCGTGAGAAAAATTATTTTTTTGCCAAAATTGTCTCAACTTAAAAAATTTTTGCGACATTTATTTACACCATTAGAAAGAGGAGGAAAAATCAATTAGAAGGGTGAAAAATCACAGAAAAACGGATTTTAATAAACGGAAATTCGCTATGTTATGCAGGATGCTGCGACAGGGGTATTTAATATTTAAAAATAAAACACAAAGGCAATTGGGCGATAAGCATGGGTCGGAATGCCCTCGTACCAATTGTGTCGGTTTTTTTCCTTGTAACTGCTATCGGCATAAAATTGAAATTTACTGAGATTCAGCCCTTAAAAACTTAAACCCTTTTTTTAAAACCCCGATCAGCCGGACACTCATCATCAGTTTTGAAACCGCCAAAATGACAAATCGCTTGTAGACTTTCAATCACATTTAGATATCTTAAAAATACCGAAGATGAAGGGACAAATACGACTTCCGTGATTGAGCCCCGCTGCTCACGGCGTTTTTTATTTTTTATTTTACAAGTTCCCAACAAACGAGCGATATCATCTGTCATATAAAATTTAAATATTATGTCGATATGAGAAAGGAGGGGTATCGATAAGGCCTTATTTCCGCCCCAAAAATGACAAAAAAAATGTCTACGATTTAATGTTTTCTTTATATCTCTTGAAAGTAGACTATATGCTTGACAAGATAATATGTATATAAAAGGAAAAAAACTACAATTGGTATTACCTGTGGGACGCCGAACTTTGGTCTAACTCCGATTTTCGTTCAAAATAACACATTTTCAGTAACATTTCAATTTTTTTTATATAGAGCGCTTGGAGGAAGCAGTTTCTTTTTTATGTTATTTTAATGTTCTTATGTTACTGTACAATTTATTTAAAAGTTACCTTGCTTCCACTTTGCGCTCATAGGTAAACACAAATAAAATGATTTTACAATTAAAAAATTTGTCATTATATAAATGCATAAAATAAATTTATTGAAGTGCCACCACGACACAAACTTGTTGGAACTTCATCGTTTTGACGGCGTATAGGAGTGACAAAAATGGAAATTACCCACTTTTACATAGATGACCAAGGTCTTGATAAAATATTTTTACATAAAGAATCGAGTGATATTTTAAGAATAAAAATTCAATCTAGGTACATAGCTTCCAAAATATACTCCCTTTGTATAGAGTACAATCCCACCACTGTACTAATCTGGTACTATCAGTGCAAAGTAGGGGCAAGACTTGTATGTAGTTGTGCTCATATTGCCTCCGTAATCTGATACTTAAGTTACAACAGATATCCGGATCATACTATTCGAAGAGTTGCGGCCGACTTTAAAAAATTTTTAATGGATGCAAATGTTGAAGGCTATTGGAATGACAAGAATGAAGACTAGGCAAGGAGTGTAAAGTTTAAAAATGTTGAAACTTTTAAAATTATCCAAATAAAGTTGACTAATTTCATAATTTTGCCTTTTCATAAAACCTTCCTATAATAATGAGATCAACTGAAAAATAAATGATAAATGAGAATATTCCGGCATAATATTTATTCCATCTTACTACTTACCTTCATGTAAACCTAATGTACATATAAGAATTCATGGAGAGGATGGGGCGAAAATAAGGCCTTATCGATACCCCTCCTTTCTAATTCAGTTAAAGTTACGCTGGAGTAATGTTAATGTTATATGTAAAGTTAACTTAAATATTACGTTGAGACACAATTTGTTATTTTTATTTCTCATTATTATTTTTCAAACTGTTCAAACTAATAATTACATTTCACAATAAATGAGACCAAAAAAAAAAAAATTGATTTTTTCAAAATTCTACACTGTGATGGTACCTTAAAAGATGAATGGAAAAACTGGACGAAGAATATTTTGATAAACTTCTAAACGGATGCGCAGAATTTGTGAACAAGTCATCAAGAAAAGAGGGGATTACTTTGATGAAGCCAGAATATAATGTTTAAGCCATAAATTTGTTTTTTGAAGCAGTATTAGCACATAATTAAATACGATTAACATGTATAAATAAAAGTCATATTTTACATCATATAAATGTGGGTAAAGTTTGTCCACTAATGGTTTTATTGAATTTTCTTAATGTTTCTAAACTTTTGGACGTTAGTGTATCTATATTT